>CAWUFW010002704.1:1672500-2086992 GCA_963921515.1 Calotriton arnoldi | reverse complement strand
GTGACATCGGAATCGACCCCTGTATGTCTGAATGTACACAAACTTAAACGTATTTTTAATGCGCACAAAGCTGGCAGGGTTCCACCCTGTCTCTGCCACTAATAAAATATAGAGACCAGAACAACTGCTCTGGATGCTAAGTGAACTTTTGCACCCTGAGGCTACATGGTTAACAACTTAAATTCTTTCAAAAGAAAAATGTAAGACCATTCAAATATTGAACATAGACATTACATAAAACTATAAGTACAGAATGAGAAGTAGAGACAAAAAATTCTTTCACATTTTTATTTTTCTTGGCTTCATGAGATTGTTCATAAATGTTAAGACATCACATTCATGGCGTCCAAAGACAATCTTGCAGTATCTCATTTCTTTACTGGTTAAAACAACACCCAATACATTTCGGGTCCAAAGACCCTTCTTCAGGGGTCACTAAGAGCAAAGAAAATTTATAACAATCAGAGAATTCCTGCTAGATGATATTCCAACGTGTACTTTGACTCATCACATAGAGAAGTACTCCAACCATTGATTAAGAAATTGGTGAAGCTATGTAGGAATGTAAGTTGACCACTTTGTGAAAATTGACAAGGCAGAATAAAAAAGTGCAAACAAACACGATAAAACCATGGAGAAATGCTGAGTGATTTAAGCATATCAGAGAACTACCTTAACCAGCATGCACCAGGCAGGCTTCTCATGTGACTTATGTAGATGAAAAGAAACCGATGGAGCTAAGGTAGTGAAAACAGTGAATTTGTGTCGGGGACGCCCGTACCCTTCATGCAAGAAGAGAAACCATGACCTGGCTGGTTATACCTGTGTAAAGACGAAATGTCTAGTTCCTAGCTCGACATGTTGAACAACATCGGGATAAAAGAGCTGGAAGGCTCTGAAATATAGAAACCCTGCTGATGACCAGAAGTCATGACTCAATAAATCGAAATGAAATAAGGGTGTACGTGAGTCCATTAACTGTAATCTTACCGAAAATAGCCAGCTTAGTGGAGAAAGCAGAAAACAAAACTCGGCGGCACGCTGAATGTAATGGGGTCGAATAACATAGGGGCTGATTACGATGGCGATCGGAAAAGCATTCCAACCGCCGTGGTAGCAGGAAATTTCCGCCCGCAGGTACTGCGGCAAAACCGGCGTAAAGATTAGAATGCACCGCCTGGAACTCCCTACCAGGGCAATCGGATCCCAGGATACACCGCCGGGAACGTGCGGAAAAGCTGAAAATCCGTCCGCGGCGGTCGGAATTGCAGCGGTAACACCCCGAACCGCCGTCCGAACTACGGTCAGGAGTGTCCGGGAGTGGATCTTCGCTATCCGCAATAGTGCTTCCACCGTCCTCGCATAGCCGGATTCACCGCTGCGGTGTGATGGGCTGTTTGTGGCATCGTGATTCGACCGGCGGTCGTAACCGCATTCCGCACGGCGGTCCCTCTCTATTGGCTCCATCCGCCACCGCTGCGGAGGGGGATTTCTGGCGGTTCCCGAAACACTGCAGCGGACAGGAAATGGGCTATCTTTGCCCATCGTAATACGGCGGACGCAAGGACCGCCGATGGAGTGCGGAAAAGGACATTTTCCGCCAAGCACCGCGGAGGTGCCTCCGCCCGCCATCGTAATCAGCCCCTTAGTACCTGAAAGGCAGAGTATGTGTGCGGTGAGCGGGCAGTGAGCAAGCGTGCGGCTCACCCAAACCAAACCTCAAGGCTTTAAATATTAAGTATTTCAACAGCTCTTGCCCGTCGAACGAAGTCTCTGATCGTACACAGTGCACAGAACGCAAGTTCGCTTGTGAAACTGGCTTGGGTAGCGTAAAGGTGGGCCAGTATGTAGAGTGCAAAGTGAAAAGACATCAGTGGGACGCTACCGTGCGTGCTTATGAGTGAGCAAGTGAAGAAAGACTGTTCAGTGAGAAAAGACTTTCTGTCTGCTTAAAGTTGTAAAAATACACAAAAACAGTTCTACTTTAACAATTCTAATTTAGCAATTGTCAGTGTTACAGCCTATTTGACAATAGTAGTAGTGATATGAAAACACGTATGTGCCTGTTGTATTTGAGTACATATTCATGCTCAAGTAATCGTACTGTTCTGCATATTAAAATCACATATACTATGTTGTGTGTGGAGTGGTAAAGAAGCATGGCGGCGAGGGGGCCAGAAGACAACGGCACGGCGGAGAGCACCGGGACACTGTGGACCCGAATACTGCACGTCGGGGGCCCCCTGCAGGGTGAGAGGGCCTGCCTGCCGGGCGCGCAGCGCAGTGCCTGCCGGGCGGGACCGGTGAGCTGGCGGTGCGGGGGGCCCGGACCGGAGCCGACTACGCAGACTGCAGGGAGGGCCTGTTCTCCGAGCCAGGAACAGTGAATCTGCCTGGTGTGTGGTGGCTGGGCCGCTACCGTAGCACTGCTGGTACAGTCCGCCTCTGAAGCACCCGTGGGGGGAGAGAAGCTGCTGGAGCTGAAGGACGGTCGCCGGGTCGGAGAGCCATACATTCGTCAGTGGCGCCCGCCTGAGAGTGGAGGGGGCAGGCGGTAGAACACGGACCTCCTTCGAGTGGGCTCCTGGCACCAGTCTGAGGCCTGGCGAGGCCTAGAACGTGCGAAAACTCCTTGGCCCCACCGCTGACCAAAAGGCCCAGCAGGGCGGAAAACACTGGGACAAAGCTAGGCCCTCCTGCGAAGATCTGGGGTGCGCTGACACCCACACTGACGCACTCTGAGAGGCCCAAGAGAAACAGGGAACAAGGCTGCACACCTTACCCGCAAGGTTCTCCCGCACGGCCGAGCAACCGTAGGCCGCCGTAATCTGCTTCCGACTGCGGGGGGCTGGGTGCACGAGACGACACTACCGACAATTTGGATTAGGACCTGCACACCGCGGGCTCGGCCTCGGCAGCCCTGGCTCTCTGGAGGGTCCTCCAAACAACCGGAGTTGGAGCCAGTTGGCGCCCCTGCTGACCGGCCAGCGTTCATACGGCACCCAACATGGGGAGAGTCAGCAAACAACGAAAAACTGAGCTACAGGAGTCAGCGGGGAAAGATAGTGGAGAGTTACGGGCGCGCACGGGGGCTCGCAGTGAAAAGGACGCGCCCCAAGGCGATATATCGCTCCATGACATCTGCAGGCCATTGAAACGTCACGGACTGCTGTGGAAACCAAAATCGATACACTCCGAGAAGATCTGGGACTCTTAAGGGCGGACCACAGAAAATTGGCGGACCGTGTCACGACAGTGGAAGGCGATGTCGGAGACCTGAAACCACAAGTATCCACGTCCACAAGCAAAATCACAGACATTGAAAAAAGGGTCCAGGTGCTGGAACAGCGGGCCGAGGATGCCGAAAACAGGGCAAGACAAAATAACATACGAGTCATTGGGCTGCCCGAAAAAGTCGAGGGGAACAACATGGTGGCCTATCTCGAGAACTGGATCCGCACCGAGGTGGCAGAGGAGGGCCTATTGCCATACTTCGCCCTAGAGAGGGCCCACGGGGTGCCTGCACAAGCGCTTCTGCCGGGGGGGACCTCCGAGGCCTGTGGTGGCCCGCCTTCTGTTCTACAAAGACAGAGACCACGTGCTGAGCAAAGCGAGACTCAAAGGCCAACTTAAAATAGGGAATAACACGGTTCAGATCTTCCCGGACTTTTCCAGAGAGGTACAGAGGCAGCGAGCTTCCTTCGTCGCGGCCAAAAGGAAACTGCGCCAAATGGAGGTGTCATACTCCATGATGTTCCCAGCTAGACTCCGGATAATGCAGGCAGGGGAGACCAAGTTCTTCACCACACCACAAGAGGTGTGGGACTGGATAGAGGGGCAGGGCCCACGTGACCGGAGACACGACAGCAGATATCAGCCCGAGAAGTATCACACAAGATCCCCTGGGAAGGGGGGGGAACTCAAGGGCCACCCAACACTGGAAGAAGCTCGCCGAGACAGGGAGAGTGCGGTGGCGGCAATAGCCTCCCTGAGTGCCATAAGCCCACGGGGCAACCCCTCTCTGTCAGGGGAGGACCAGAGAGATTCGGACTCTGACACCAGCTCGAGCACCATGGGAGAGGCCAGCCAGATCTTGCCAGAGGTGACACCTAGAACTGCGGATGACTTGATCTAACCCGGCCACGACACGCAAGTATACGCTGGACATTTCGACTAGGGGGGAGGGGCCATGTCTCGAGACTGTTCTGTGCACAGGAGGGGCCCAGGATGGGCGATATGAGAGCTAAATATGAGATGGGGGGACCCGGGGGGTGGAGGGGAAGGTTTTCCCCCAGACGCGTATTTGTCTACATCACCAACCGAACGCTGGGTATTTGACTGTTACTATGCCTGCGGGCAGTTTGGATGGGGGAGACATTCTCATTTGTCCGGGGGAGTTGGGGAAGTTCTGGTATGTTAGGTTGGGGACACTGCTGTCTCAGTATCCACGGGGACATGGGTTACTGAGTGAAGGTTCCCTTATTCAGTATGTAGCGCCGCACGCCGAGTGAGAGCGCAAGGGCCGAATGAGGGTAGGCATGAGATATGGAAAGAGGGTTCCCTTTGCCCGATATGGGTCGCCAACAGCCAAGAGGGGGCGCGGGGGCCAGGCAGCGACAGAGAGATTCATTTGTAATGCCAAATCAGACGGCATATAACCTCCTCTCCTGGAACGTCCGGGGGATGCACTCTATGCACAAGCGCTACAAAATTTACTCCCACCTGAACAGGCGAGGGATCCATATAGCAATGCTGCAGGAAACGCACACATTGGCCTCTGAAGGGGCAGCACTACACCGCAGATGGAGGGGCCAGGCCTACTATACTTCATTCTCAGCATTCGCGAGGGGGGTCCCAATATGGATCAGGGCAGGCGTTCCCTTCCAGCATACCGGAAATAAAGTAGACCCAGAGGGCCGGTATGTGGTGGTCACAGGGAGGCTGGATGGACAAGATGTCACATTGATCAATGTGTATGGCCCAAATGCGGAACAAGGGGCATTCCTGGATCAACTGTCGGGGACTCTGGGACCTTATATGACAGGGTCGATTATCATGGGGGGGATTTTAATTGTATTGCAGATCCGGCCCTTGACTGGTCCCATCTGCCACTCCGGGATGCCCTGGTAAACAGAACAGCTAGGATGTTTAGGGTTTGGCAGGCCCACTGGGGGCTAGTGGACACGTGGAGACGCACGCACCAATTAGACAGGGAGTACTCCCATCTTTCCCACGTACACGACTTGCATGTTCGCCTAGACACCTTCCTATGCTCCCTGGACATGCACACAAGGCTTCATGACACGGAATACCTGACTCGGACGGTGTCAGACCATAACCCGATACTGACACGGCTACATCTGGGAGCCCAACAGCAGCCCATCCCCACGTGGCGCCTTAAGCCCGAGGCCCTAGAGGACCCAGTGTTTTCACACGAGTTAAGAGGACATATCACTACATATTTCGCAGATAATGCACAATCCACAGACTCCAGGATGACAGAATGGGAGGCCTTTAAGGCTGTAATCAGGGGATGTTGCATGGCACTGTCAATCGGGGTGCGGCGCACATTACTCACAGACGTGGAACGGGCTGACCGGGCGCTGAGGGAGGTGGAGCTTCGACGCCTGAATCATCCCGAACTCCGCCGGGAGTTAATAGAGGTGGCGGTGCAGGAGGAACGATTGCGGTGCTTTGACTTTAAGGCCTACATGGACAGGATGCACGTGGAATGGGACAGGGCAGGCAAATTGTTGGCGTGGCTGGCTAACCCCACCCAGAGAGGGAACACAATTATAGAGCTTGCGGACTCGGGGGGCAATCCCTATACAGACAGGACACCATTAACAGTAGGTTCCGCTGCTACTACGAACAACTTTACAGGAGCTCGGGCCCCCGGGGGGAAGGGGAAATAGAGGAATACCTGGCGGACCTTCCCCTACACACCCTGGCTGAGGAAGATGCAGACCAATTAGGTGCGTGGATATCCGAAAGGGAAATCAGGGTGGCTATAAAGGAGCTGGTGAGAGGGAAAACCCCAGGCACCGATGGGCTCCCCAAGGAATTCTACGCCGCATATGTAGGGATATTAACCCCCAAACTAGCAGAGATGTATGCAGAGGCAGGGGCGAGGGTCACTTGCCGGGCACCACCAGAGAGGCAGTGGTGATCCCGCTGCTGAAGCCCGACAAGTCCCCCTGGAGTGCACGGCATATAGACCCCTGTCGATGCTGAATCTCGACTTTAAAATATTGAGCAAATTATTGGCAACGAGACTGCTCCCATATATGTCGGCTCTGGTGCACAGAGACCAGGCAGGGTTTATTCCTTGCAGGAACACGACTCTGAATATACGCCGTCTATTGTCCATTATTGAGCTCGGGGCGGCGGATGACCAACAGGGCGCGGTATTCGCCATCGACATGGAGAAGGCATTTGATAGCCTCTAGTGGGGGTTCCTCTACGCCGTCCTGACCAAAATGGGTCTGGGCCCGGGGTTCTTGCGCTGGGTGAGGTTGCTATATGCAGATCCGGTGGCGAGTGTTCGCACGGGGCGCACGATATCGGAGCAGTACCGAGTGGAGAGAGGAACGCGTCAGGGATGCCCTCTCTCCCCACTGCTGTTCGCCCTGGCGGTGGAGCCACTGGCGTGCGTGGCGAGATCTGACAGGGCTTACCGCGGGCTTCAGTTGGGGGAGCAGAGGCACCACATAGCGTTATATGCGGATGACCTGTTGCTATTCTTACAACATGCGGGGGAGGACTTGCTAAGGCTATGATGGACAGGTTCGGGGCTCTGTCGGGCCTTCGGGTAAACTGGCAGAAGTCCAGATAATTCCCTCTGGTGGCGGACATGCTACCGCCCGAGAACCTAGGGGACCTGCGTTGGGAACCCCGATGCTTCTGTTATCTGGGAGTGCGTATCTTCCACGCCATAGAAGATGTGAGGGAAGGGAATATAGGGAGGGCGTTGCGATCACTTAAGGACAACATGACATTCTGGGGAAAGCTTCCCCTCTCAGCGATGGGCCGCATCTCCCTACTTAAAATGGTAGCTCTCCCCAGGTTGCTGTACTTCTTCACCACGCTCCCTGTGTGGATATCAGCGGCCTGGTTCCGGGAGCTTGACTCCTGCCTGTCAGCATTCATATGGGGGGCGGGCCGACGGAGAGTGGCCCTTGGTACGCTAAAAAGACCTCGATCGGAGGGAGGAGTAGCTGTGCCTTATATGGAGACATATTACTTGGCAGGGCAACTGCAGAGATTCACGCAGTGGGTGGCAGGAAGCATTGACCCGGACAGGGGGGTGCCGCCCTTTGCCCCGGATAAATAGAATGTGTTCCGCACCCTCTTGGGAACTGTCAAGCCTCAGCAGGTCCGCAGTAATGAGCAAAGAGTGATACGACGGTGCTGGAGTAGGTGCTTGCAGAAAACTAGAACAAAGCGCCCATGCTCGCCAGAAATGGCACTGACACTGTTGGGGGCCCTTCCCAACGGGGGTCAATGGCGGGCGATAGATGATTGGGTACAGGCAGGGGTCTCGAGGGTGGGTGACCTTTATCGAGACGGGGAGCTACTCTCCTTTGAGAAATTTAGCGCCGACTGGGGTATACCACAAGGGCATTTCCTACTCTATGGGGCAGTTACTGGGGCAATTAGGCGACACTGGGGAGCGGACATGACGGAACCGCCACAACACGCCACCTGTGAATACATAAGCCTGGCCGGGGGAACTATAAAGGCTGTTGCTTGCCTCTGCAGGGCTATGGGACGGGACTCCATACAGCCGCTTGCCCGGTTGAGAAACCAATGGGAGGAAGACATTGACAGGCTGCTAGAGGACAAGGACTGGGAGAACATATTAGAACGGACAACCAAAGTCTCCCGAAATGCCCGCTTCAGCCTGATTGGTTTTTACATACTTCACCGTGCATACATGACCCCAGAACGTATCAATCGATACTTTGATAGGGAGGATGCCAAATGCCCGAGATGCAACACACGAGGTGCGACCTTTATACACATGATATGGAGCTGTACGGCCTTAACGTCCTTCTGGGAGGAAATAGCACGGGAGACAGCAAGAATAACAGAGAGGACCATCCCATGCACACCGGCACATGTACTGCTTAGCCTGTTCCCACACACTGCCAAAACTAGGACCACGGACAGGTTCCAAGACCTGGCATTTATCCTCACGAAGCGAGAAATCACTAGCGGCTGGAAGAACCCAGACGGCCCTAGCGTACATAGATGGAAGCGAGAGTTGTTGAAATGGGCTGGATGCGAGAGTAGGGTCCTCCTTAGGAATGCGAAGCGGGGGATAGGCAAACTGGAAAGAGCTAGGGCATGGGAAGTACTCTTGGAAGACATGAGGAGGGATGATCGGGAGTCCGAGGCCTCCACCCCTGAGAGACCTCCACAGCAGGAACACCCCCAAGGGCCAGGCCTAGTTGAGATACCAATGCAGATACCGGGGGATGGGAGCATATAACAGCTTCGTACAGGAGAGGGAGGGAGTTGGAAATGAGGCAATGGTGAGACGACAACATATGCCGTTAGGCGCTTGAGAGGGGACTCTTCGAGCTCAAGGGAGGCAGTGGGGAGACAGCAGTGCGGGGTGGGAGGGAGGGAGGGGGAAGGGTTTAGTTTTTGAGTTGGGGAGGGGGGGAGATCGCTAGATTAGATTACATTTGAGACCATACAATGAGCAAGCTGAAACACATGGAATCCGGACTCTGGAGCATAACAAGATATATGATATATATTATGAATAGCACAGAATATGAGGTAACAATGCATTTAACGCTATCTGTAGAATGGACGTATAATTTGTAAAAGGCAATAAAGTTTGTTTTTAAAAAAAAGGGTGGAGAAGAGAAAAGACCCTTGAAGTCTGCTTCAGTTTGGAGCAGCTCCCATCTCTTAAGAACAATCTTTTAAAGAGAGGTAGATTTCGTGGAGTACGTGGAGACAAACACCTCTCTTCTCAATGGTTCTTTGCTGTGTTTCTCGAATAGTTTGGACCTATCTAAAGCCTCAACTCTTGTCACAGCTGAGTCCACTATCTCTTGTGGAAATCTGCATTGAAGAAACTGATGTTTATATGTTTGGATTAGGTCTGAGTATACATGCTGGTTAGAAGTGATTCATTTTATCCACATGAATTGGGAGAAAGGTAGATGTTTCTTCAAGGAAAAAGGATGGAAGCTCTTGAAAAACAAAGTGTTGTTGTGGTCTGTTGGTTTTCTGTACACTTTGGTTTGCATACCTATGTCAGTGATGGAAACCTCAACATCTAGGTATGTGATGTGGGGCTTGTCCATAGTATGTGTGAACTGTATGTGTGGATTCTTGGAATTCAATTTGTCTACGAGACGCTGCAAATCATCTCGTCCACCCTTCCAGAGAATAAAGATATTGTTAATGTAGCGGATGTACATCACTAGATTCCGGACCCAATCAGCTGATCTGAGTATGTGCTCAGTATCAAACTTATTCACGAAGATGTTAGCGTAGCTTGGGGCTCCCGAAAAGCCCATGGATGTTTCGTTGGTTTGCATAAAGAAGTTGCCATTCTATTCAAAATATCTGTGAAATAGGTAAAATTGAAGTAGCTCCAGTAGAAAAACCTTGTTCGCTCTGAATTCTTGTTTGTTAAGAAGAGACTACTCGACCGTCTCTATGCCCTCTTGATGAGGTATGGATATGTACAATGTAACCACATCAATTGTGCAGAGCCACAGGTCATGTGAGTCTTCAATTTGTATATTCTTCAGAAGTTGTAGAAAATGAGTGTTATCCTGTACGTAAGACGGACTGGTCTGTACCAGGGGTTTTAGGAAAGTGTCTAGATATTTGCCTATTGGTTCATGAATTGAGCCACATCCTGAAGTGATGGATCTGAAGGGTGGATCATGCTTTTTGGTAGCATGTACAAGGAAGGTTTCCTTGGAAATTCTACAGATAAGAATCATCGAGTCTTGGCATTTATCCATTCCAGTTCAAGAGCTCTGTCCAGAATCAGAGTGAGAACGCATTTGAGTTCTGTCATGGGATCTTGATGCAAGGGTAAGTAGGTAGTGTAATCTCTAACATGTTCTTCTACTTTGCATGTATAAAAATTGCCGTCCATAACAACTAGAGTGCCACCTTTATTTGCTGGTAAAAGTTCAGGGATGTGTTTAATTCTAAATCCTTGAGTGCTTGTTTGTTGTGTCTAGACATGTTGTCGTGCTTTGTGTGATAATTTGTGATTTTTTGTAGATCCTTCTTCACTAGGAACTCGAAGGTATCATTTGTCTTGTGTGACACTGGAGACATAAATGTGCTCTTTGGTCTTAATTCCTGGTAATTGGACTCCGCCTTCTGGGAGTGAGACTCTTGCATCAAAGAAGTTCGCAGGCGGAGTTTCCTTGTGAATTTGAAGAGAGCAATCTCTGTCTGGAGGGAGTTGGTATGATGAGTAGGAACAAAGGATACACCCATGTTCAGCACTGATATTTGTGAGGGAGTCAAGTCTGTAGATGAAATGTTAATGACTAGGTTTTCTTGTGTCTCCTGGTGCTGACGCCGTCTTTTGTGGTTGGTTCTCCTGCCTCTCCGGATCTTGTTTTGTTTGACTCTTGTGGGTCGGCCCATTCCATCGGAGGATTGTTGGCTGCTGGGCTGACCTCTAAAAAAGAGACTTCAGTCGTGGTTGAATCAGTGACTAATTGGATTTATTTTTCACCCCATAATGAGGTGGGTGCAGGTGTACGTGCCAATTGGGTGTCTCTTCGGAGGATGTCTTAGTGTGCATAGAGTGTCCACATATTTGCCCGTACACCTCAGCCCAAGTGTATACTTCGTCCAGTTTATAGTCTATGGTATCCCTTTTGAATTTACGTATCTTACGGGCACAAATTTCTTTAACATAGGCATCCAATTTGGAGTTGATGTCTGACGTGTCGGGTCCAATTTTTTCTCCACTATGTTCTTCAGCTTAAATATTTCTTCTTCCAAACCTATTAAAACATGGGATAATTCATCAATGATAAGTAAAATGAAATCAAGTGAACAATTGTTAAGTATCATGTACCATTTTTCCATAAACTTTTTATTGAGTTTAAACATCATTGTTTGATGGCTAAGCGCAACCCTCTTGGGATCCTGCTAGTTTTGTGGTATTGGATGAGTGTGGTGGCATGTAGCCTTTGATTGATTGATCTCAGCATGAGGTATTCCACTGCCTGATATGTTGAATGGCGGTGCCAGTTGATGAGTCAAAGGACCTCACTTCACGTATTAAGGGCCTCATTACGATGTCAGGCGGAAACTTTCTGCCCGACACCGTCTCGGATTCGGGATCCGACCGACTCACGGTCGGCGGTTCCGCACAACCAATTACGATGTTTCCGAACACCGTTCGGTCGGACTCCCATTGACTCCTATGGGAGCCCGTGTTCCAACCAACAACACTGGCTCCTATGGGGAAAATGGGTGTCTGTGGAAAACCTTGCACCCTGTCTTTTTTAATGTAATGTAATGTAATGTAAGCGGGTATTTGTAAAGCGCGCGTTACTCCACAGAGTGTCCCGGTGCTGAGAGACCGCTAAAACAGGCAGAGTGTGCTCACAGCAACTGACTAGTACTACTGTTGAAATAGCCAGGTTTTTAATTTCCTCCTAAAAGCAAGTAGGTCAGGTGTCTGTCTAAGAGAAGGTGGCAGAGTGTTCCATAATCGGGATGCCACCACTTGAAAAGAGGGGCCACCCATGCGGGAACGGGAAAACCTAGGGATGGTCGACAGGTACTGCGTCAAGGACCTTAGGGTCCGTCGAGGGGCGAAGTACAGAATCCTTTTCCTGATATAATGTGCCCCATAGTTGTGTAGGGCCTTAAAGGCCGAGACAAGAGCTTTAAACTGGACCCTCTTATGTACCGGAAGCCAATGCAGAGATCTTAAGTGGGGGGTCATATGAGCCCTGGGTCCAGCCATAAGAATAGCTCTGGCCACCGAATTCTGGATCACCTGCAGGCGACCCAGTAGTTATTCTGGTAAGCCTAAGTATAGGACATTTGCGTAGGGCAGCCTTGATACAATCAGGGCCTGGACTACAGTCTTTCTGAGGGGGACCAAGAGCAGGGGGAGGAAGTTCTTAAGCATTTTTAGTAGCCCAAAACAAGTGCCGGCCACAGTTTGAATTTGAGTCTTCATGGACATGTCCGTATCCAGCTTAACCCCGAGGTTTTTTACGGTAGTTACTGAGGACGTCGGGGGGGACATGTCCAGTGGCCACAACTGGTGCCACGCCTCACACGGATTGGAACCGAAGAAAATAATCTCCGACTTTTCGGGATTACACTTTAGTTGGTTCCCTCTGAGCCAAGAGAACACCTCCGTTAGGCAGGTGTTTATCTCGCTGCCTCTGAACACGGTGCCCTTCTCGCAGGTGAACAGAAGTTGCGTGTCGTCGGCGTAAGATACAATTTTTGCACCATATTCCTCCGCTAGGAGCTCAAAGGGGGCCATATACACATTAAAAAGGGACGGGCTTAAAATTGAGCCCCGGGGGACTCCAACTTTCATGGGGGTGATGGGGGCCGAGAAGGGGGGGCCATACTGTTTGCTGACGGCCACTTAAAAAGGAAGTGTACCATTTGAGTACTGTGCCACCAATACCGCAGTCCTGAAGTCTTTTCAGGAGTCGGTCATGGGGCACGGTATCAAAGGCCGTGGAAAGGTCTAATAGCACCAGTACCGCATTGCCCCCACTATCCAAGGTAGTTTTGATAGTTTCAGAGACTTCTAGTAAGGCCGTCTCGGTACTGAAGTTTGCTCTGAACCCTGACTGACTAGGATGTAATAAGTTATTAGCCTCCACATATTCCGTAGTGACTATGTTTCCATATTTCTCCAAGACCTTGGAAAAGAAAGGCAGCAGTGAGATTGGCCTGTAATTACTCGCTACCAGTGGGTCTGCTGTAGGTTTTTTTAAGAGCGGGAGGATTCTTGCATGTTTCCAGCTCTCAGGCATTAGTCCCTCCGACAAGGAGGAGTTCAGAACCCGGTTGACAGCTGGGTTAATCACTTCAGCAATTGACACCAGTACTTTCGGTGGACAAGGGTCCACGGGGGAACCGGATTTCAGAGCCTTCATTATCTCGAGGGATTTATCCAACGAGATAGGAGGGAACTGTAAGAGAGATGCACCTAAATTAGGATTAACTCTGGGGGGAGCGGCTGTGTTTTGACCCTCTGCCCGGGGCAGCTCCTTAAAAGAGTCTTGGATAATTTTAATCTTCTCGAAAAAATAGTGCGCTAAGCAATTAGTCCAGTCGCTGGTAGGGGTAAATAGGCTGTCCATTGCATAAGGAGATGTAAAGTCTTTAATGATTTTAAACAGTTCCTTACTCTTGTTCCCAGCCTGTTCAACTTTGGTGGATAGGAAGAGTTTCTTTTCGTCGCGGACCTTGGAGTAATGGACTTTCAAGGCCTGTTTATAAGTGGCTTTGTCAGAGGAGTTAAAATTCTTCCGCCATACTCTCTCAAGGCATTTACATGCACTTTTACTTTTTCGGAGGGCCTCTGTAAACCATGGTGCCGAGGCCCTACTGGCTTTTGCTACCCGGGTCATGGGAGGAGCTAGCTCCAAAGAGCGGAGCTGTAGCCAGTTCTCCAAGGAGAGTACATCGCTCTCCAACATTCCACTAAAAGGAATAGGGGCAGCCTGAGTGCACTGTCCAGTGCCTCTGCAGTGAGCTTATTAAAAGGCCTGAAACTATGAGGACGGGGCCTGCTGTATGATTTAGGTCTGACAGATTCTTTAGGGACTCTGAAAGTAAGCAAGAAATGATCCGACCATATTATGGGAAGAGGCACTTCCATTTATATATGTCTCGGGCATCCCATGGTACCTGCCGCACAGTGCATGGTTTTAAAGGGGGTGTCCCATCGGTACCCCCATGGCCACCAACCGGAGGCCTAAGGATGAAGGGGGGCCTGCTATGAGCCCCCAAAGTCTGTTTCTGACAGCCTTTTTGTGTCGGACAGACCGAGTTGGAAAGGCTGTTTGAATTCGACATCGTAATCGGTCGGGTGGAAATGCTGTCCATAGAGCTGTACGATTCGGCTCCGACCGACACGGATTCTCTGAGAACCGGTCGGAACCAATTCGGAATGTCCGAACAGATTCCCTTCCGACCACGAACATCATAATCAGTCAGGCGGATTAGATTCCGACCGACATCATAATTGGCCCCTAAGTTGTAAATGTCATTGGCGTTTGCTGTACTGTAAACCTTAGTTTCCGCTTTGTTATCCATCAAATGTGAAATGTCCTCAAAAGACATGGTTATGGTGCAAACACTACATGGTGGGTAGAGTATGTGTGAAGAACTAAAAGGAATAGATAGTGATGCACACAGTAAAATTAAATACTGTATGTCTGAAATGTACACAAACTTCACAGTATTTCATGCCTACAAAGCTGGCATGGCTCCACCCTGTCTCTGCCACTAAAAAAATATAGAGACCAGAACTGCTCTGACTGCTAAGTGAACTTTTACGCCCTGAGGATACGTGGTTAACAACTTAAATTATTTCAATAGAGAAATGTAAGACCACTCAAATATTGAACATAGACATTACATAAAACTATAAGTACAGAATGAGAAGTAGAGACAACAATGTCTTTCAAATATGTATTTTTCTTGGCTTCACGAGATTATTCATAAATGTTAAGACATCACATTCATGGCGTCCAAAGACAATCTTGCAGTATCTCTTTTCTTTACTGGTTAAAACAACACCCAATGCATTTTGGGTCGAAAGACCCTTCTTCAGAGGTCACTGTGAGCAAAGAAAATATATAACAATCAGTGAATTCCTGCTGGATGATATTCCAACGTGTACTTTGACTCATCACATAGAGAAGTACTCCGACCATTGATTAAGAAAATGGTGAAGTTGTGTAGGAATGTAAGTTGACCACTTTGTGAAAAATTGGCAAGGCAGAATGAAAAAGTGCAAACAGACACGATAAAACTGTGGAGAAATGCTGAGTGATTTAAGCATATCAGAGAACTACATTAACCAGCATGCACCAGGCAGACTTCTCATGTGACTTATGCAGACGAAAAGAAACCGATGGAGCTAAGGTAGAATTATCCTTCACAGAAATGTGAGAAAATGTGTGTTTGAGGCAGTTTGTGGTTTGCAAAAACTTCTGGTAAAAAAACCTCCTTAGAGCCACACAAGTCACACCACCTTAGGCACCCTCGCTGTATTGTTTTCGGAAATGTCTGGGTATGGTAGGTTTGCCTGGGTGACGGCTGTCCTAGGTCCAAAAGCTGCTGCTACACCTGTTGTAAAAAACGCATAGATGCTGTTGGGTAAAATATGATATCTCAAGGACGCATTTTGGGTTGTATTGTATCCCAGGTGCAAGAACCTGCCACACAAGTTCGGTATCATTTTTATTAGGAGACATGTGGGGACGCAGAATCGTAGAAAATTTGTTCTTACCAGTTGGATTTCTCTGCATTTGGACATTCCAAATGTATGTGAATGAGTAAGAAAAAAGACATTTTGCAAAAAGTACACACAAATTAAGAGATGTACATATAATCACTGATCCTAAACTCAGTATCTGGTGTACATTTAAAAAATACAGCTATTCACTTCATACCCATTATTCACTCTTTATATTTTACCATATGAGTTGCTCTATACTCTGTACTCAATGAGAAACCGATGTGAGGTGCTGCTCAGTAGTTGGCTCCGGGTACCTTGGGTTCTTGGAGAACCTATAACCTAGCGAACAGATGGGTCTAGTGAACGCAACGGTATATTGCTTTTGTAAATCACCAAGAGTGACTAGATATTACAGATTAAAACATTTCCATAAATGGCTGTTTTTCTCTAATAATTTTCAATATTTTTTTATTTCAAGTCTTTGAAAAAACCTTGGGGGCTCTATACAAATGACCCATTTCTGGATTTGGAATTTTGTCTACTTTTGAAAAATGTATAGCTTTCCAGCATTAACAATAGGATTCACACCTGTTTCCTCCATGAACTGGAAGTAGGATGATAGCACAAAAATTAGGAAAAATGGAAAAAGTTCCAAAACTGTGGGAAAACAAATTGTATTTTTTGATACAGCTCTGCATGTTTTTGTTGGCTGGTAAGCTGGTGATATTAGTACAGCAAACCTTTCATTCAAGATATTTTCAGGAACCAAAAACAGACACTTTTTTTGCACAGCACTTTTCCTCCACTTTTGTACAAAAAATGTAAACAATTATATATTTTAGCTATTTTCTCAGTACCCTCCTGGGGAATCCACAAACCCTCCCTGGGTACCTTTAGAATCCCCATTATGCTGGGAAAAAGAACACAAATTTGGCATGGGTACTTTACATGGAAAAAACCTTATAAAGGCATAAAAAACCTTATAAAGTCAAGTACCCCAAATAGCCAAAAAGGACTCACCACTGGTGTTGAACATTCTCAGCAGTTAAGGGGTTAAAAAGATTCTTGAAGAGGACCAGTATGGTTGGTGACATCTAGGATTTTGTAAACATTCTCTTCATGGGTGACTCCAGAACCTCCTTTAAAATTACTTGTGAAGGCAATTTAACAGAATAAGCAATATAAGCATTTCCTGTGAAAAGAAAAAACTTCTTCCTAACTTTCTATTTTTATTTTAACTAGGTTTTAAAAAAATACACATATGTGTAATGTTTTCGATCTTACTTTCCTTCAATGATTATTTTTCCCAAGGTGAATGCAGCTGAAGGTCAAAGCACAAGACCTACTTTTGAATCCTTATAAAATGTTTGTGAGTATGCCTGTTTAGTATTTAATGGGAAAATTAGAGAACTTGAAAGCAAGTAATATGCAATGGATGTCAAATGTATTTTATTTTAGGGACACTGCTAATGGGTTGTATGTGGCAGTGAGCTTATAAATAAGCGCAAAGTGCTTCAGAACATGGTGGATTTTATTACTTAATTGAAGAAATCTCCGATTCCCTGACTCAAATGACTGTGCCACATTTTTTATAGAAATTAATCAATTTTCATTAATATGATTCCAAAGGATTTCCAAGTTCCATAAAGTATTTTAATTTGTAAATGCTTCTTGCTCTTTAACAATACCTTAAACCGTTTCAGGGCTGAAACATCCTTTCTTCAAGAGAAAAGTGATTTTCTAGAAAGAAATAATGCAGAAACTTAGAATTTTTATCTCAAAGGTACTGTATCTAGATTAATGCCACTATCATATAGAAACTATTTCTCACTATGCACCTATTGTATTGTGGCCTGACTAAAATTGCTCCGCTTGACTCTTGCCTTTACTTCGGATTTCTTTTTCTATCTCAGTAAAAAACACCCGGGTCGTATCATGATTGTTACATCAAGCAGTAGGCCTCTGTCACGGTGCAGTATATGGAGACACAGATGGGAACTCTGTTGTTATTTGTTAGTTTCTTTATAAACCCCTCCCTGATACTTATCCTATAGCCAACGTTACGGGCTAAACCACTCAACATCAGAGGCATGAGGAGGACCCATGTGCATCCTTGGCACCAATATACCCCAACAACGACTTTATATTCCTCTGAAAATATAACAAAAATCCACAACAACACACTATTGACAGATCAGGGTTTACTATATCTTAATCTTCAGGTGTATTCATTAAATAGCCACCGCCACTTGTCGTATGGACCTTTTATTATTGACAAGGAGAAGTTAAAAGGAGCAATGATCTATGTCAAACCCATAAAAGCATTACAATCATTTTAAGACTTTGGTACAGTCAATAATGAGAATGTGTGTGAATTAAAGGGTTTTCTTATTCAGTTTGTTAAGTTTCATAATTCATGCAATAAGTTTTAGTCTTTTAAGAATCAGCATCACAAATTAATATAATCCAATAATTGTTATTTCAATTTAAGGAAGAATACAATATTAGTACGTATAACAGTTATTATTTCAATTATACAGCAAGCATGTTCCATAATAGAATTCCCCTAATCTAAATTATATTAGGTCAGAATAGAATCAAGGTGTCAGTTCAGAAATCCAATAAAGAGTTCTGATGAAAGAATAAAAGCATAAGCATAAAGCCTTTGCCCCTCAAATAAAGAAACAATTTAAGCTAGAATGTATTCTCAGCTATAAATCAGATGACATGTAATAAAACAGGGAACAAGCTCAAATGCAATCTCCCATAAAGAGAGCTATGGCCTCAAGAAACCCCAGAGATGAATCTCTAGGACAATGATAGTGAGAGAAGGGCCCTCTAATCAAGGAACATGTACTAATATAAACACACAATATTGCAAAAGGTAACAAGTATTACATTCTTCGTTCACAACATCCAATAGGATTTCAGTAAAACCTTAGTAGTAGGCAATCTCCCCAATTTCTCACATCTTCACAATGTGCCACAGACAAAAGTCCTTGAAAAGATACTTTGTCCACATTTTACAGTTCAGACAGTTCTTCCCATGAATCATCCTTCCTGTTGTCTCTTCTCCTCCGGGTGAGAACCTCGCTATCAGTTGTCTAATACAAAACAAATGCCTAGTCACTAACAGAAGGCTTCTGGACAGTTACAGCATCTGCAGCAAAACAGAAAAACATCTTGTGGAAAACAATAGCTCAATGTGGAAACCAGGCCTTTCAATGCTAGTGTACAATTTGCAGTTAATATGGCATCGACAGTTGGGCTAAGTTAAATCAGCACTTTAATATTTCTTATGTTATGTTATTTTAGAGGCATTTGTAAAGTGCGACTGTTAACCTAGGGTGTCCTGGCGCTAGCTACAAGCCTCCGAGTAAAGCATAACTTAAGACCGGGTTATAAATCAAAAAGCAGGTTTTTAAGGCTTTCCTGAATACAAGCAAGTCAGTGATGCTCCTCAGATGGAAAGGGAGGTCATTCCAGGCTTTTGCCGCACATGCAGAAAAGCTTCTGCCTCCCCAACTGGCTTTTTTTGTGAGAGGTACTGTCACCAATTTTGCTCCAAGGGAGCAGAGTGATCTTTTAGGCACATACCACTGGAATTGCTGCTTCAAATGATTAGGTTCTACACCTTGTAGGGCTTTGAATACCATACAGAGGGATTTAAACTGTACTCGTTTCTTGACGGGTAACCAGTGAAGTCTTCGGATTTCACTGGAGACAGATGCAAATTTAGATGTACCGGTAAGCAGTCTAGCGGCCGCGTTCTGCAGAAGTTGGAGTTTGTGCAGAAAGCGATCCTGAATGTTCAGGTATAGGCTGTTACAATAGTCTAACCTAGACATAGTTAGTGATGTAATCACCGTACGATGACTGTCCCTTGGCAAAAAAGGCAGTATTTTCTTGCATGTTCTAAGGACATAAGACGTGGCCGAGACTACTGCATTGATTTGGTCTATCGTCTAAAAAAACTCTCAAGTTTTTTTAACTTTCCTAGTGGGTGTCGGGAGAGAGCCCATAGAAACAGGCCACCAGCTTGGGGTCCAAAAATTGCGATCATTCCCAAACAAGATAACCTCCGTTTTACTAGAGTTGAGTTTTAGACAATTTTGAGACATCCACCTCCCCACCGCTTCCATACAATCATGGAACCGTTTACCTATTCCATTTTCCTGCCCCGGTAGCAACGACACCACGATTTGTGTGTGTGCAGCGTACGAGGTGAGGCAAAAACCAAAGGAGTCAATAAGGGGGGCCAAGGAGGACACATACACATTAAAGAGTGTGGGGCTCATGGACGACCCCTGTGGGACTCCACAAGGCAGTGAAAACGGTGTGGAGAAAAATTCACCTAATGAGACAATTTGCAATCTGTCCGAGAGGAAGGACTTCAAGAGTTTCCATGCTTTACCCTGGACTCCGCAATCCCGCAACTGTTCCATCAACAAATCGTGATGGACCATATCAAAGGCCGCGGAAAGGTCCAACATAATCATAGCGGCCTCGTCTCCCCGATCTTGAGCTACCCTGATCTCTTCCGTAGATTTTAGGAGCGCAGACTCCGTTCTGTGCCCCTCTCTAAAACCATATTGGGTAGGATCCAGGACTTGAGCTTCTTGCAAATAAGTGCTCAATTGTGCGTTCATTCCTATCTCGACTAGTTTAGCTGGAAGTGGGAGACGTGAGATGGGTCGGAAACTGTTCAGGTCCTTGGGGTCCATCTTTGGCTTTTTAAGCAGTGGTAGTATTGAAGCAATTTTCCAAGATTTGGGAAAATACCCCTCTAGAAACATTGCGTTAAAAAGAGAGGTAAGTGTCAGGGCAATCGGTTCAGGGGCCAGTTTTAGCACCGTGGCAAGACACGGATCATAAGGGGATCCTGATTTAATTGACATCAGAAAAGTTTGAGTGTCCATAACGAATAGTGGTGCGAATTTGTCAAAAACAGACTTATGACCCTCTGTGGAGTCCACTGTCCTGTCAGGTGTTGGTCCTTTGAATGTTGAAAAAATGGCCTCAACTTTTTCCAAGAAAAACCTGGCGATTTCGTCACATAATCCCTGGCTCATCAAAAGATTCGCTGGGCGAGGGTGTGCCAGGCTAGTTACTGTTTTGATAAAGCTCTTTGCCCGAGTTCTTAGCTAAATTAATCCGATTGGCAAAGAACTCTTTCTTTGTCTTGAAAAGTAGCTGTTTGTATGTCATGAGACTTTGTTTATAAATATTTTTCTCCGTAACTTTATATTCTTTCCTCCAGTTCCGCTCCAGACGTTTACAACACAGTTTTTGGTCCTTGAGTTCCTGCCTGTACCTTGTATGCATGCTTATATTGTCCAAGTATGATTAGCTACTATAAATTGCATTCAAATATACATTTTATTAAACATAGACGTTTGCACTTTTTACTTAAGTGCATTTTTTATTTGTGAATAGCAGCACTATTAAAACAGAGATCAAAATGATTCACTCCACACCTACACTACCCAACATATTCCTGATCCTTCGTGAAAGACTCAGAATGACCCCATAGATGATATCAGGAATACATTATTCCCTTCCAAATCGACAGAATACCCTCTGGCTACGTAGCATCATTTAAACTGGGTTCTTTAACCACATCTGCCATCGGGCTGGGTACCCTTGGTTCAACCCTTGGATTTGGAACAGGATCCGATCCCCTTCTCCGTCATCATCTAGGTCAAACACCTCAGACTGGAAAGAGTCAGTGTTCTCAACAGAGGTCCTGGGCTCCACAAGCTTTTTGAAATTCTTAAAAAAGTTAAGCTACTGGTAAGCAGCTCATGGCCATGGGGGGCACTCACTGCAGTGCTTTTTAACTTGATGCTCCTCCAAGGATCAGGCTGAAAGGGAATGCAGTTGCGGTCCTGGCCGCTGGTACTAAACCCGACTTGCAAATAAACCACCTTGGTTCTCCAATGCAAGCTCACCATGTCATTGCGCTTCTTCCTTCTCTACCTCACAGCCTCACTATCAGGGTCATTCGGGGACCAGCTAGGATGAAGTGGCACAGCATCTCTAACCAACTGGTCCATGCACAACTAAACGGAGCACTAACCAGTAGTGGCATGTACCATCTGTCTGTACTCCCGCACAAAAGAATATAGCCCTCACTACAGGTGGTGGTGTTGGGCATGGGCTATTCAGATAGCCTTCATCACCATTCTCACGGACCCTTCTACCTCCCCATTAGACCGTTATCAATGTGGCACGACCCACAAGTGCTTGATGCCTACGGACCGCAGATAATCTTCCAGTTCATGACCTTCTGAAGTTGGTTCATTGTCCTTTATGAACTCCTGCATCAACCCATGGGTGGCTAGGATTTTATGGCATGACACGGAGGCTAACATTATGCAAATCTCCTTTATTGACAGCTCACAGCAGCAACAATTGAAGAATATAGAACTTCAAAAACATTCTAATAAGCTATAAAGCCCCCCCACACACAGTCTTCTCCTTTCTTTGTTGCTCCTGCTCACAAGATAAGTACAGCCTTTACATCCTAATACTTAATATGTGCTGGTTTTTCAACTTGTACCATCCCACTCTATCCTATAGCAAAGAGTAATATTATCCCCTCTCTATCCTGGTACCGACTCTCCAGTTTATCCAGTTTATCCAGGTTAGTTATGGAGCCTTTTTCAATGCTTGTTCTATGTCTGGGAAGGAGGGTGTTTTTCTCTAATACATTTTTTCCTTACAGCATCAGGCCGGAGGTCCTCCCACCTCCGTACCTTACTCAACTCGACGTTTCTTTCTGCTCATTAAGGCCGAAATAGACACCCCCTACAGCGGATCGGTCTTTTCTTTCAAAGACTGGTCCCGTGCTTTGCAGCCGGCCAGTGTTCTTTTAAAAAAATGAGCCTGTGCCCCGTTGCCATAGCAGCGGGAGCTCACCTGAAAACAATCCCACGAGCCGGCTTCCCCTCGAAGGACCAGCTCGCAGAGGACACCTGCTACCAAGGCCGACGAGATGCATGAGGTGACTCACCTATTGGCAGCAGCCTCGCAGAGTCACCTCGCAGGCACAGACTTCACGGCCTCGGCAGGGACTTCACTGCACGCCAGAGATGCCGGCATCCCTCCCTCTCCTCAGTGGCTGTCGGCTCATTTAAATAAGTACACTAATGCGACCCCCAGCGATTGCACCCACTGATATTCAATAGAGAAAAGAACGGGCAAACAGACTGCAGGCACTGTAATTAAGAAATGACCTCACTTTTAGAGGAAAAGCCTTAAGAAAGGGTCAGGCTGTACATACCGGTGCCCATTTTAGTAGCTTGGGAAACAGTGTTAAAAACAGTGGAGTGGCCATTTTAGCTTGTTAGGCAAGCTAATTGAATTCTGGCAGTTTTAGTCCAACCAACTGTGAGAACAGCTGTTTCTTTGTACAGAGCCCTAGCAATTTTGATAAATACTTACCTTCTGCCATGTCCCTTGAATCTTCATGGAATACTATGGAGGATAGGCTGGAGGGGTTTATAAATAAAGCCCTGGAAAAGCTAATGGGGTCACTGGACGACACAATTAATAAAAACATTGGAGGTCCTCTCCAAGATGGGGGGGTTAAAGCCCAGAGGAAAAGGGATTCAGGGGAAAACCTGCCTAAGGAAGTAAAAAAGCCTAAAGCCGCAAACCAAATGACATCACGCCCTGGCGTTGACATGGACGGTGCCTTGGGTTCTACAGATGGGCAGGATAAAGGCCCGGAAATACCCATTTCCATCGATAGTGATGAAGGATTAGAGGAAGAAATTAACCCTTCCTACTCCTCCAACTTTGATATGGATATTGAGGAGATAGAGGTGACAAATATGAGAATAACTTACGAGGCATCAAAGGCCTCTGGGTCACAAACGGGCATTGTGGACCCATTCGAGGAACATATATTCAACCTGTTCCTCATCAAGCACCCCTTGTCTCTGGAGCAGGCTCCATCTCAGCACATCATGGAGTACCTCTCCTTTCGGCTTTGGAAGGAAATTCCTAAAGAGGTCAGGTCTCACCTAAGATCCGAGTGCCCTCGCACCTCCCTCCTGGATAAAGTCTCTTCAATACCAGAGTAGACGCAAAGGTGGTGGCATTTATCACTAAGGGAGGAAAGGACCCTAGGAAAGGTCTTGATAAAGGTCTAAAGTCCTGCTTAGACCATCTACTTGATATTACTGGCCCACTGACAAAGATGTTTGAGATGGCTGAGGTGGCTTATCTTGAAGACACCCCCATTGACCCCAAGGAATTGCGCCAATGGGCGCAAAGAGCCATCAGCCTCCTGGGGAATGCGGATACTGCACTCCCCAATGAGAGGAGAAAAAGCATACTACTCAAAATAGACCCCAAATTGGTCAACCTGGCCACTAGAGAAGGAGGAGCTGCCTCCCAGGGTCTACCCTTTGGGGACGACTTTATCAGGGATATGGCCAAGTACGTGGGAGTATTCAGCTTGATTCAAAAGTCCCAGAAAGACATCAAGAATCTCTACCAGGGTAAAGGTTTTTGCAGGGCCGAGAGAACCCGGGGTCCATTCCACAGCAGTGGCCAAAGCTCTTGCGGGAGTGGCTTCAGAGGCGAGTAGAGACAAAGAGGCTTTTCAACAGGTAAGAGCTATGAAAGACCTTTCAGATACCCCTATAAAGGTGGGAGGTAGACTGGCCTAATTTTTGTGGAAATTGGAACTTGGTGAGTCAGGACCACTGGGTCCTAGAGACAGTGAAGGGATGCAATATTGAATTTATAGGTACAACAATACAAAGGAAAATTCCTCCGGAAATGGTGTTCTCACAGGAAGATTCAATTCTAGGCTTATTTGTTTCGAGGGACGCCACGATTGGAACACGGCGCTCCGTGCCAAAACTAGGGAGGCTTACCATAGCCCTTGAAGTCATAATTAAAAACTCCAAGACCTTCACTTGAATCTTTTATGTTCCACAAATCTACGTCAAATATCCGAAACAGGAGTAATACTTACTTGCGAATATTGCCATATTAGACTCCTTAGATAGATTATTATGAGAAGACATCTTATGTAAGTGGATCCTTTCTGAAAATTCGATCTACTCTTAGGCGGCTGACATACATTATTTGTCCCTCAATATCCGACATACATGGTACGGGTGATCCCTGTGTCCATGGGAGCGTTACCTATTATTTGAACTGTCGTTTGGATTTTTGAAGCCTTGAAGAAGTTACTAACGTAACAAAACACGTGTCGGCTGTTTCCATCCAAGACAACGTAGTAAAGGCTATATGAACAGGACCTCTGGGAAATTATAAATAGAAAATAATACCTGTAACTGTTGATTATTTTTACTGTGCTGCAAAATATGAGATCACCACAATTAGCAATGAAATAATATCAGTAAATTAAAAAAAAAAATGTACTGCTCAAATTGACTTGTTGGATTATTTGCCTGTGAATTGATATATAGATTTCTATACAGACTGGTTACACTATTCAACTGTAGTGTTTGATAAACTTGAAGAGTGCCTAGGTAAATTTGTGTTATTTCAATCCTAGTATTACAGGAGGTAGAGGACTTATTGACCAAAGGGGCAATTCGAGAGGGAATGGAGTCTGGTTTGATCAGCAATATCTTTCTAGTGGAGAAGAAGGACAAAGGGCTGAGACCAGTGGTAAATCTAAAAGAGTTGAACAAATGGGTGGTCTACCACCATTTCAAAATGGAAGGAATGCACCTCCTAAGACATGTGTTAAGAAAAGACGATTGCCTAATTTGGTTTGACCTAAAGGAGGCATACCTGAATTTGGCCACCACACGAAAATGTTCTTCAATTTACCTGGATGGGCAAACTTTGGCAGTTCTGCAGTCCCCCTTTTGAGCTTTCCTCCGCCGCTTGGTGTTTCACCAAGGTCCTTCACCCCATAATGGCATGGCTCAATGTGAGAGGGGTGAGACGAATACTTTACTTAGACAATATCCTAATAATGGCCCAGTCCAGAGAAGTGGTGTCACGTCACACAGACCTTACCATAAGCCATTTAGAACACCTGGGTTTTGTCATAAATAGGAAAATATCTTGCATGGTACCAAGCCAGGAAATGTTGTTCCTGGGTTTTGTCATAAACACAATACTGGCAGAATTCAAATTACCAGGGGAAAAGTTAAGGAAACTTTGCAAAGAATTGAGGAAAATCTTAGGGAGAAAAGAATTCCCCTTGAGGGCTCTTGCAAGAATTCTAGGTCTTCTGTCTTCAACAATCCAAGCGATCTATCCAGGCCCCTTGCACTACCGGGCACTCAAAAGACTCAAAGCAAAAACCTTGAGAACAAGTCAATCTTATTCTCAAATGCTGTCTCTGGACCCAGACTCAAAGAAGGAACTATTTTGGAGCTGAGGAATGCAGAAGCATGGAATGGCAGAGCCATTTTTGGGGACGCACCAGAAATAGTGATAGAATCAGACACGAGTTTAGAGGGATGGGGTGCGAGATGTGGTAACTCATCAGCAGGGGGATGCTGGACAGACCAGGAGAAGGAGTTGCAGTTCAACTGCTTGGAATTACTGGCTGGTTCATTCACAATTTGTTGCTGCACCAAGGACTTAATGAAGTGCTCTGTGATGTTACGCATGGACAATGTATCTGCGATCTGATATGTCAAGAAGATGGGGGACCCTCACTTCAAGGGGTTTGCGGATTTAGCCAAGGTCTTTTGGGGTTACTGCTTGAGCAAGGGCATTTCAGTAGTAGCAGAACATATCCCGGGACTAAGCAATGGTGTTGTGGATTGGTTCTCCCGAAATTTCAAAGACTCCAGCAATTGGAGGTTGAACAGGGGAATCTTCCTCAGTATCCAGACGAAATGGGGACCCTTCGGGTGGACCTCTTTGCAGACAGACTGAACACACAGCTGCCAAACTTTTTCTGCTGGAGGCTGAACCCTCAGGCCGGGGGGTGTGGATGCCTTCCTTCAGAACTGGAGGTGTCTATCACCTTATGCTTTCCCGCCATTTGTCATGCTACCAAGACTACTGTTGCACGTACGCATGAGTGAGGAAAACACAGTAGTGATAACACCTCTTTGGAGGTCACAGGCCTGGTTCCCAATCCTATTGGAAATGAGCATAGATTTACCAATCTTAATTCCAACTTTCAGGGAAATATTTACAGGTCCAGAAGGAGTCACACCCTCTTGTAGAGCAGGGACTTCTGATACTGATGGCTTAGAGGATTTCAGGAGACAATGGCAGATCTCAGGCCTTTCGGCAGACGCTTTCAGACTTATACTGGAGTCAATGGCACTTGGCACAAGGAAAGCACATAAACTGGCTTGGGAGAAATGGGTTTGTTGGTCTCTTCGACAGAATTACAATCTCATTTCAACTGATCTAGTACATGTAGTCAGTCGCGGTCCGTGTAGGAGTGCCGGCCGGGCAGTGACTGGGGCGGGGGAGGGGAAGGGTGGGGGGTAGCAAAGTACGGATTACGGACCTATACAGGTAAGTAAACATTTAAATCAATTAAACGAATTTCGTTGCGCTCACTGCATCGCCAAATGCGATGCAGTGCGCGCAACGAAATTCGTTTCATTGATTTAAATGTTTACTTACCTGTATAGGTCCGTAATCCGTACTTTGCTACCCCCCACCCTGCCCCTCCCCCGCCCCACGTCACCGCCCGGCCGGCACTCCTACACGGACCGCGACTGCATGTAGTTAATTACTTATCTGAATTATTCACATTAGGACTCTCTTATAGACCAGTTAATGTTTACAGATCGGCTATTGCAAAAGGTCACTGTCTTGTAGACGGAGTCTCTGTGGAATAAAACTTATTGACTAATAAAATCATGCAAGGTGTGTGGGTACTAAACCCACCTTCTGCAAAATACACTGCTTCATGGGACGTTAGAGATGTTCTACAGGTCTTAGTAGGTTGGGGCGAGAATTCTGGGTTATTCCTAAAACGTATCTCTTTTAAACTCACTGTCTTGCTCTGCCTGGTATCGTTTAGACGGACCTGAGACATGAAGGCCTTAGATATCACCAGCAGGGCTTACCAACCTGAAGGGGTTTGCTTTTATTTAAAACCATGTCTGTTCTCTATCCCTTCTTTACATAGAATGAAAGACTTTGCGTGGTGAAATGCTTGATGGAGTATGAGAGGAGGACTGTGAATCTGAGAGGAAATACAAAACAAATGCTAATATCCCATAGATCGCCTCATAGAGCAGTTTCTTCTCCCAACTTAGCAAGATGGGTGAAGGAAGTAATAAAAAAAGCTGGTGTAGACATTCTATATTTGGAAACACATCCTAAGGTAGAAGCGACATCTCACTCCTAAACCAGCTCACTCCTAATGCACAGCTTAATCCTTGTGAAATAACCAAGGTATTACGATGTTTCCAATTTCAATTGAACTTTATTGACAATATTCCATGATTTATTGATGCTCAATCCATTTTTTGTGTCACATGGGAGACGATATGTATATAAAAGCTTCTACTGCGACAGATGCGCCAATCCAGGCTTTATTCTGCAGCATGTAATATACATTAAACCATCCTCAGTCATAGTTGATTATATGCCCAATGCATTTCAGGCCTTCCATGGCCCTTCATCAGGGGTTCACTATAATTTCAAAAAAGACAACAACATTAGATCATGCTATCAAACCTCTGTGTTAATCTGTTGTTAATAAATCCATCAACAAATTTTACGCTTTACTTTTGTTCAGACCACATTACCCACGTTTTTCCCTCTAACTATGTGACCACACGCTAAAAACAAATGGATCTCTGTCAGGTTTCTCCCTACAACCTCAACTCACTGTATTGTATCACCCCATGCATTAGGTCAATCGCTGTTTCCCACCATCTCATGTTGAACCCTTTTCGCAATACATCACTATTTATGAACACGATGTTATCAACCTTTTCACGTACCTACAACCGTTAATAATTTGATCTGCTTCCCATCATGCTCCTTCCTTTCCATTTCCGTGGCTGTAATCTTCTCCCCACCCCTCTCACTCTTTTTAATCATGTGACGTATCTCCACCCCTTTCAATCAACCACTGGATTTGCCTTGCGATTTTACATTCCTACAATTCCCCAAATGCACTATTTTAGTCACCACAAGAGTATTGGTTTACTGGTAGAGCTGATACCATCTAACATACGATCTTTACATGAAACCTACTAGACACCCTAACTGTATACACCGCCCACCCTTAGATGCTTAAATACACGTGGATTATGAGATGCAACTCGACGCATTTGTCAATACTTGTATAAAATGCACAACTTTTGGCACTTAAAGTTCAAAAAGTCCAACAGCAGGTCCTTCGTCATATTTTCTAAAACAACGCAGTTCACGAGCTCCCGCCTCTGAGAAACAATGTTTAAACGTCTCCCTTGTGACCACATTCAATTTGTGACAGTTTTATGATGATCCGAGGGTGAAAAATGTCGGGGTAGGCTGACGAATATACTATAACAAGAGTGACGAAATGCACACCGTACTTTTCAATGTTTCCATGTAAAAGTTTCCATGATTTAAACTTTTCGCATGCTGCCCGGATTTTGTGGTTTGCCTTCTCACCACATATTTGTAAACACATCCTAAGGTAGGAGCGACATCTCACTCCTAAACCGGACGCACAGCTTAATCCTTGTGAAATAACCTAGGTATTACGATGTTTCCAATTTCAATTGAACTTTATTGACAATATTCCATGATTTCTTGATGCTCAATCCATTTTTATGTGTCACATTGGAGACGATATGTATATAAAAGCTTCTACTGCGACAGATGCGCCAATCCAGGCTTTATTCTGCAGCATGTTATATACATTGAACCATCCTCAGCCATAGTTGATTATATGCCCAATGCATTTCGGGCATTCCATGGCCCTTCATCAGGGATTCACTATAATTTCAAAAAAGACAACGACATTAGATCATGCTATCAAACCTCTGTGTTAATCTGTTGTTAATAAATGCATCAACAAATTTTACGCTTTACTTTTGTTCAGACCACATTACTCATGTTTTTCCCTCTAACCACACGCTAAAAACAAAGGAATCTCTGTCAGGTTTCTCCCTACAACCTCAACTCACTGTATTGCATCACCCCATGCATTAGGTCAATCGCTGTTTCCCACCATCTCATGTTGAACCCTATTCGCAGTAGATCACTATTTATGAACACGATGTTATCAACCTTTTCACGTACCTACAACCGTTAATAATTCGATCTCCTTCCCATCATGCTCTTTCCTTTACATTTCTGTGGCTGTAATCTTCTCCCCACCCCTCTCACTCTTTTTAATCATGTGACGTATCTCCACCCCTTTCAATCAGCCACTGGATTTGCCTTGCGATTTTACATTCCTACAATTCCCAAAATGCACTATTTTAGTCACCACAAGAGTATTGGTTTACTGGTATAGCTGATACCATCTAACATACGATCTTTACATGAAACCTTCTAGACACCCTAATTGTATACACCGCTCACCCTTAGATGCTTATAATCAACTATGACTGAGGATGGTTTAATGTATATTACATGCTGCAGAATAAAGCCTTGATTGGCGCATCTGTCGCAGTAGAAGCTTTTATATACATATGGTCTCCCATGTGACACATAAAAATGGATTGAGCATCAAGAAAACATGGAATATTGTCAATAAAGTTCAATTGAAATTGGAAACATCGTAATACCTTGGTTATTTCACAAGGATTAAGCTGTGCGTCCGGTTTAGGAGTGAGATGTCGCTCCTACCTTAGGATGTGTTTACAAGTATGTGGTGACAAGGCAAACCACAAAATCCGGACAGCAGGCGAAAAGTTTAAATCATGGAAAATTTTACATGGAAACATTGAAAAGTACGGTGTGCATTTCATCACTCTTGTTATAGTATATTCGTCAGCCTACCCCGACATGTTGCACCCTCGGATCATCATAAAACTGTCACAAATTGAATGTGGTCACAAGCGAGACGTTTAAACATTGTTTCTCAGAGGCGGGCGCTCGTGAACTGCGTTGCTTTAGAAAATATGACGAAGGACCTGCTGTTGGACTTTTTGAACTTTAAGTGCCAAAAGTTGTGTATTTTATACAAGTATTGACAAATGCGTCGTGTTGCATCTCATAATCCATGTGTATTTAAGCATCTAAGGGTGGGCGGTGTATACAATTAGGGTGTCTAGAAGGTTTCATGTAAAGATCGTATGTTAGATGGTATCAGCTCTACCAGTAAACCAATACTCTTGTGGTGACTAAAATAGTGCATTTGGGGAATTGTAGGAATGTAAAATCGCAAGGCAAATCCAGTGGTTGATTGAAAGGGGTGGAGATACGTCACATGATTAAAAAGAGTGAGAGGGGTGGGGAGAAGATTACAGCCACGGAAATGGAAAGGAAAGAGCATGATGGGAAGCAGATCGAATTATTAACGGTTGTAGGTACGTGAAAAGGTTGATACCATCGTGTTCATAAATAGTGATGTATTGCGAATAGGGTTCAACATGAGATGGTGGGAAACAGCGATTGACCTAATGCATGGGGTGATACAATACAGTGAGTTGAGGCGGTAGGGAGAAACCTGACAGAGATCCGTTTGTTTTTAGCGTGTGGTCACATAGTTAGAGGGAAAAACGTGGGTAATGTGGTCTGAACAAAAGTAAAGCGTAAAATTTGTTGATGCATTTATTAACAACAGATTAACACAGAGGTTTGATAGCATGATCTAATGTCGTTGTCTTTTTTGAAATTATAGTGAACCCTGATGAAGGGCCATGGAATGCCTGAAATGCATTGGGCATATAATCAACTATGACTGAGGATGGTTTAATGTATATTACATGCTGCAGAATAAAGCCTGGATTGGCGCATCTGTCGCAGTAGAAGCTTTTATATACATATGGTCTCCCATGTGACACATAAAAATGGATTGAGCATCAAGAAATCATGGAATATTGTCAATAAAGTTCAATTGAAATTGGAAACATCGTAATACCTTGGTTATTTCACAAGGATTAAGCTGTGCGTCCGGTTTAGGAGTGAGATGTCGCTCCTACCTTAGGATGTGTTTACAAGTATGTGGTGACAAGGCAAACCACAAAATACGGGCAGCACGCAAAAAGTTTAAATCATGGAAAATTTTACATGGAAACATTGAAAAGTACGGTGTGCATTTCGTCACTCTTGTTATATTACTATATTTGGTGCACACTCCCTTAGGGGTGCTTCAGCCTTCAAAGCTTTCTTACTGGGGGGAGGCTTGCAGGGTATCCTTAGGGCTACGGATTGTTTCAATGAAAGTATGTTTAAAAGTTGCTATTTTAGACCGGTTACAAGCGCAATTGACAATGTGTTTAATGCACTTTAAACTTGCATAATAGCATCCGTGTCATGCCATCAAATTTAGATTTTTCAAAACCTAGTGGGAAGAAAATCTGGATTTTATTAAAGGCACAGAAGCTAAGATTATCCCTCCGCATTGGTACCCTCCTTAGTGGAGTAAATGTTACTGAATTTGTATTGTTTTTTTCTTTTTCAGAGTAAGAAGTTTTCACTGATGGAATTTTTCATTTGGGAGTTAAGGATCTTAGACGTTATCTTGTTCGCAATGCCAAAGAGGGGAGAAGACTGCGTGTGCGGTGACTTTATAGCTTATTAGAATGGTTTAGAAGTTCTATATTCTTCAATTGTTGCCGCTGTGAGCTGGCAATAAAGGAGATTTGCATAATCTTAGCATCCGTGTCTTTATCAAAATCCAGATTTTCTGCCGACCAGGCTGTGAAAAATCTAAATTTACTCTAATTTAGGAATCTCCTCGTTTGCAGGAATATCGTTGACCACTTCCACCCCTGGATACTTGGAAAACTAATCTATGATCACTAGTATGTACTGTCCATCCGGGAGGCTGCAAAAATTGGTTATTGCTATCACCTAGAGTTATTTGGAAATGTTCTTGGTGATCACTGGGGCTAGAGGAACCGGCACTCCAGCTGCCTGACACATTGGACATCCTCTGATCACTCATTCCACTCCCACATCGAGTAAAGAGAACCACGTCTTGTTATGCAACCTACTGTAGGTTTTTGCCATCCCCTGATGACCTTCATGTGTCAATTGAATTACTCTTAGTACCAGGGTTGTGGAAATACTTATTGGTGCCCTTACTAAAGACACCCCTCTTCCAAAGTGACCTGCTCATGCCTCACATTGTGACGGTAATACGAAGAATAGGAGAGACCTGTAAACCCAGTTGAGACCTGGCTGAGTTATAGTATCAAACAACAATGTCTCACTGGGTAACAATAAAGCAATTAAATCATAGTAACTTAATTATAAAGAAAAAAGAACATACGGCACCAGATAATGTTAATGCGGATATATTTTCCAAAACTTTAACAAGACTTTGAAGGCAGCATCAACACTACTTGAAGACTGTGTATTGCATGCATAGTGAACACATAGTGCTCATGAAAGAACAGTGAACGGTGCAAGTGGAACGCGTGGCTGTGAAATGAGAAAGCAGCAAACAAAAATTATTCATTAAATATTATACATGAATATTCATTGGTTCAATCTTATTCTTTACAAAATCATGTCATAAATCACAATCCGCAAATCCGCCGACGTTTGTCAACAGCGTTTCAACCTTCAAAAATTGAGGTCATCATCAGGACATTAGGTACACAAAAAATGATTGCTGCCTGAAGAATAAAGAGACAAAGATTTAAAAGAAAGTCCAGAGCAAAACTGGACCACCAAATATAATGGTACCTGAAGGATATCCAGGGAGCCAGCAAGGTAAGTAAAGAAGATAAGGCTACAATTCGCCGGGAAACTAGTAAAAGGTCCGGACAATTTACCCTTGAATTACTCCGTCAAGGATAAGTTACATCAAAGCACTCACGGTGAAAGCGGATTCAAACAGTGTGACTAGAAGTGGAACCTATATTTGCTTAATAGGCATCAAGGATAGGGAAATAGATCTCCATGAAGGGAAGACCAAATCAATAGACAGGTGACTGCTCACATTAACAATTTACATGTGCCAGGTGCGACAGCCAGTCGCACTACAGGATGCTGAAATAATTCTGGAAATAAAGGAACAATGGATGCTGTGGTTGAAGCACCCTTGTACTTTCAGAATTAACCACAATAGAAATAGCACTCCCCGATAGTGGGAGCCAAGTCCTAATTAAGAGGAGTAGGCAAGTCACTTTCCCTAGGAAGCTTCAGGTAGGGGAATGCCTGACCTGGCAGACCTTCATAAAATGTTTGAGCTTCTCACACTCCGAACACCCCTCTTCTGGTGGCCGGGCATTCTCTTGGATGGGGAAATGATCCCCGCAGTGCCAGCAGCGCCGCTGGGTCTTCCCGCGCTCTTCACTGTTCTTCTCCAGGGTTACCCATTTGTGATTTGGTTACCCGACATACTCTTCAAGGGCGTACTCAACAGTGATTCTGTATGCAAGTTCCTTGGATCGCCTTATAGTGAGAATGGGTTGCAATGGCCTCCCAGGTTTTTTGTAGTATTTGTTCCCTTTGTTTTGCTGAGTAACACGCTTGTATGATGTGTACTACTAGTCATCCCCTAGCCCACGTCACAGGCTACACCACTTAACATCAGGGAGTAGTCCCTGGTACAATCCCAGCCCGAACATACCAAAACAAGAACTCTGCATTGATGAGCCTCTGTGGTCCCATGCAGAGCCAAGCACCTGTTTTGTGTTCCTGCATGACATAACGTGAATTCAGTTAACCCAATATGTCTCTTAGTTGATGAATTATTTTCAGACAGCACAGATCAGAAACAGAAAGGAACAAACCTAGTTCATTATTTCCGTGCTGTGGAATCTGTAGATAAAGAACTAACTCAAAGAAATATTGGGTTTAACAATTTCACTTTACTCCCGGCAGGCACCTGGCCCTGAGCTTAGACAGCAAGCCGATCATGCAATAGCATTATAGAACACAAAGAGTACTGTTTATCATTTTAACAAATTCTTTAGTTTATTTTTAGAAGGATGATTGGACGGCCAGCATTGTGAGTGCCCAGCAATTCAAGCCACGATTTTGTGAAAGAGCGTGAAAATGGCATATGCAATCATTCAATTAATCAGTCTCACTTTAATGACACTCCTCGCTGACTAGAAGTCACTGAAATCAGCTAGCCTAACAGCGAGTGGCTTGTCAGATAATGTGGTGTTGTCACACTGAGGGGGATATGTACAATAGAAGTGGAGGAGTGAGGCGTAAGCCGTCATGGCTTAACGCATCACTCCGCCAATTCTGAAGCGCAAGGCTGCACCATATTTATAAGGATATGGTGCAGCCTTGCGTTTCCCCCTGCGATGGCGCTACACATAGCAGTGTAGCGCCGGTGCCTTCACCCTTGCACCATAGTGCAAGAGTGTCTGCGTGCAGGGGAGGATTGTTTATGTGTAGGAAGGTGTCCCTTCCTGCACATAAACAATTCTGAAATGCCATTTTGTCACTTTCATGTGTGCTGCTTAATGCAGCACACATGAAAGTCACAAAATGGCATTTGTTTATGACCTTCCCGTACATAAACAATCCATGGCATTTTGCTTTTTCCATGTGTGCTGCAAAAGCAAAAACGAGGAGAAATAATGCATTTCTCCTTGTTTGGGCAAGTTAAGACCAGGTTTTCCATGGTCTTAATTTTGGCGCTGCCTCCTATGTATGCTGCCCTTGTACATAGGGGGCAGCGTCAAAATCAATGGGTGTTGCGGTGGAGCGCCCCCCGCAACACCCACTGCCCACCCCTTTCATGCTAACCATAGCGTGAAAGGGGGCCTTATTTACAGGGCAGGGTTAAGCCACGTTACGTGGCTTAACGCTGCCTTGTAAATAAGGCTAAGCCCCTATCGCCACCACAACGTCGATAAAAGTGACGTTTTGGTGGCGATAGGGGATTGTACATATGCCCCCGAGTGTTTAGTTCTTAAGGTAGGGACATATTTGAGGCATAGCCTAGCGGTAAGAGACACGTAAGTCTTAATAATACCTCCGAAAAGAAGGCAAGTGTGGTGTCCTGAATGTCCCCGAGACCTACATTCCTCTTGTTCTAGAATGTAGGGTCCGTTGCCAGGCACTGGGTTGAACTGCTTGTGTGACAGTTAAGCTGGGTGTCTGACTGTATGGGGTCTCATCTACTTTGTCTCTTAAATAAATCTGCTTCAACATCTACCTGTGTCCACTCATCACTGATTGCTGAAGAGAGTCACCTCTACATTTTGGCGACGATTTACCCACGCTCTGCAATCAACATCTTCAAGAAGCTGACACATACTAAGAGACCCCAACAGTTATCATCTCTACAAAGCGACGCGCAGTGACTCACAAAGTTTACCGCTCACTTTGTTTGAATTTCTGATGGATCGTCATCCCTCTCCTGATTGAAACAAGTAAGGAGGATCGGGGGTTGCCGGTTTTGCCTGGACTCTTTCCCTCTCTGTCACGCATCCCTGCTGCTAATGGGCGCTGACGGGATCCTCACCCTTAAAAACTCTGATTTGTTTCTGCTGTTTAAAGGAAGGGTTTCTTGTTTATGTCACTCCCAATTAACTAATTTTGGGAGTCCCCGAGTACTGCCAGAGGGATCATACCCACGAGACCCGTGCGCGAGCTTGCCATGCGATCAAGCACGAGACCCCGCTGCTGCGCGTGCATGCATCCAGCTGCATTTTACGTCACTGCCTCACTTGCAAAGATTCTCGCACGAGTTTGCTGCGTGACGTTTTCTGCCATCTACGTCACTGCCTGACTTGCCTGACGTGTCATTCACGCTGCGTAACCACGCAGTCGGCAGCCATTTTGAGGGGGCATTGTCGAAGTAATAGCAGCGTTGCCTTGATGACACTCAAGGAATCACAGCGCACAGCTGATTTGTTCGTCGCTGATGCGCACAGCCTTTAACGAAGTTTGTTAAATTCAGTACTGGCAGTGCACAGCTTATTTTTCTTTACATCGCTGATGCGCACAGCCACCTACAAGTGTGAAAGTTTTGCGCACTTCGCTGATGTGCACAGCTGTGGACAAGAAAGTGAAAGTATCATGATAATCAAAGTGTTTGCAGCGTGCAGTCAACTTTTCATTCGCTGATGCGCACAGCTATCAACAAAGATGAAAGTTTTGCGCACAGCCAACTTATTATTCGCTGATGCGCACAGCCATTAACAAAAGTGAAAGTTTTGCACACAGATATTTCACACTTTGCTGATGCGCACAGCTATCAACAAGTGCGAAAGTGACGCACACACTTCAACTAGAATTCGCTAATGCGCACAACCACTATAAAAAAAGGGGGCGCGAGCAGGTGATTGCATATTCGCCTACGCGCACAGCTGTTCAAAGGTTTATTTGCTACTTTTATTCTTATGTGCACAGTTTCAATGATACTTCAATTCACATTTTGACAAAGCTGGGTTATTTACGTTGTTTGTAGTTGTTTCTCTTACTTTGCACATCTCTTCCTTAACTCTTTGCCATGCAGAATGTTACTGCTCCTCCGTTCTTTCTGACCACCCCTGGTGATCCACCACTCTCCTGGCTCAAATGGAAGAAACTATTTTCACATTATGCCCGCGTTTGTGGTACTTCCTTGAGTGCGGAGAGACGCACTTCTTTGTTGCTACATTGTTTGGGGTCAGAAGGACAGGAAATCTTTGAACACCTTCCAGATTTATCTAATGATGATGCTGCTTCACTAAATGAATATGAGATTTGCATAAAGAAGTTAGACCTGCACTTTCTTCCTAAAGTAAGCACAGTTCTAGAACGCTACCACTTCGGAAGAAGAATGCAAAGGCAGGATGAAACAGTTGAACAATACATAACAATTTTACGCAAATTGGCTTCCACATGTAATTTTGGCTCAACCTTGGAAGAACGTTTGAGAGACAAATTCATGTTGGGATGTACACTAGACAAAGCAAGAGATGCTTTGTGGCAAAAAGACTCTCCTTCACTTCAAGAAGTTCTCACGATAGCCAAGACACATGAACACTCTAAAGCTTGTATTGATACTATACGTAAAGATTCCTCAAATGAAAAGAAGGAGAATTCTGATGTTAAAGTAGTTGTGGATAGTTCCACTAAACCCAAGCTCATTTCCACTCAGAAGACATTGTCTCCAAAAACCTTTCAAGGAAAATGTTTCAGGTGTGGTAACATTGGTCACTTGGCGAATTTTAAAGGATGTCCAGGATTCAAAGCTGTTTGTAAGGTTTGTGGTAAAAAAGGACATGTCTCTAAATATTGTCGTTCAAGCAAGGGTCATAAGAAAGTCAGTGAGGTTGATCTCTACGACGAAGATTTAGAGGAAATTGAAATTCTTCAAATTACAGGTGATACCAGTGATGGTCCACATGAACTTGTCTTGGTCAACAACGCACCTGTAAAAATGCTCTTTGACTCTGGAGCAAAAATTACTCTTGTACCAAAACAGTTTTATGAAAGTAATCTTTTGGGCAAGGTTGTCCTTTTAAAGCCAGACATTAGACCGAAAGGATATGGGGGAGTAACTATACAACTACTTGGTTATTTTTGGGGTACAATTGACTTCAAGGGAAGGGTTATTCCTGGCAAAGTTTATGTCTCGATGAAGGGAGATTCGCTTATAAGCTGGTTCCATCAAAGAGATTTGCATGTGTTTCTCGATCCTAACGAATCCCCTTCGATTTGTTTAAAAGAATTACCTCCTGTGAGGATGGTGGACAATTCAAACCGTGACTGGGTCAAGGAATTTCCCTCTGTTTTTGCAAGTGATCTTGGTTGCTTAAAGAACTATATGCATCGTATAAGATAAAGTCTAGTACCATTCCCAAGGTTGCCAAAGTAAGAAATGTGCCTCTATTGGTTAGAGAGAGCATGAAGAACGAGTTGGATAAACTCTTAGCCAAAGGGATAATTCAAGAAGTGGAAGCAACAGAGTGGGTCTCTCCAGTAGTGATGGCCCGTAAAGCCAATGGCGAGGCCCGGCTCTGTGTTGATTTGAGAGAACTCAATCGAGCTGTCATCGTTGATCACTACCCTTTGCCTAATATAACTGAGATGTTGTGTTCACTTGAATGGGCAAAACATTTCAGTTCATTAGATCTTACCTCCGCTTACCACCAGGTCAAGCTTCACCCTACTTCCCAAGATCTGACTGCCTTTGTCACACCTTTCGGCACTTTTAGATTTCTGAGAATGCCCTTTGGCCTCTTTTCTGCTGCGTCAGTGTTTCAGAGAGCAATGGAGGGCATTCTTAGAGGCATCCATGGTGTCAAGGTGTACTAAGATGACGTTCTCATCTTTGGTGTGGATTTAGAACAACATGACACGAGACTTAAATCAGTGTTAAAAAAACTTCATGATGCAGGTCTCACTCTTAGGGCTGACAAGTGCAAATTTGATGTGAAAGAAATAGAATATCTTGGTCACTCTGTTTCTTCTACAGGTATTAAGCCTAAAGCGTCCTTGGTAAGTGCTATCAACAGTCTGCGGGCTTCAACGAGCAAGGAAGAACTAGTCAAATGTCTTGGCATGGCTGAGTTCTATCACAAATTTGTTCCCAATTTTGCAGGGAAAACTTTGAGTCTAAGAGCACTGTTGAAAAAGGGATGCAAATTTGTTTGGTCAAAGTCTTGTGAGGAGGAATTTTTATGTATTAAGAAACATCTCAACAATGCCCCTTGTTTAAGTAGTTTTGACCCCAAGAAAGTCTCTTATGTTATGACTGATGCGAGTTCCACTGGTTTGGGTGCCGTTCTGTTGCAGAAGGTGGATGGAGAGGAGAAAACAGTTTTGTTTATCTCCAGACCTTTGCGTGGTGCGGAATGTAATTATTCTGTAGTGGAGAAGGAGGCACTTGGTGTATTCTTGGCCATGCGTAAACTGAGGAAGTTCTTGTGGGGGAAGAAGTTTAATATTCTTAAGGACCACAAACCTCTCAAGGATGTCTTCTCAAAGAAGGGGATAGACTTTGTTTCCCATCGCATTAGAAAATGGGTGGTGGCCTTACAAGTGTTTAATTTTGACATGCCGCACTTGCCTGGTTCTAGCAATGTTTTGGCAGACTGACTTTCTAGGCTGTGTTGTGAAGATGATGATTTGACAGATGAAGTTGAGCATTTTGGTGGCGAGGAGTTTGAAGAGGAGGTCAATGTGTGTGTAATCAGGGACTTATTTCTGAGAGTCTTTGGAGAGAAAGTTTGGCAGGAGATGATGTTTTGCAGAAAGTCATTTCCTTTGTCAGTCGTGGTTGGTGTGAGAAGAAAGACTGGTATGTCAGTGTATGCAATGACATGTTTACTCGGTGGCCTGACATTAAAATTGTAAATTCAGTTGAATCTTCTGTGGTAGTTGAGTTCTTAGAAGAACTTTTTGAACATGAAGGATTTCCGTTGACATTGTTGTCAGACAACGGTGTTCAATTCACCTCAAGGCTTATGGAAGAGTTCTTAAGTTCAAAGGGAATTAGGCACAAGAAAGCTGCCCTTTACCACCCAGAATGCAACGGTGTCGTAGAGAGATTTATCAAAGTTCTCAAAGACACCATGCAACAAGCTGTTGCTTGTGGTGAAAGCTGGGAGTTGGCAATCAAGAGAAAGGTGCGTGAGTATAGATTCACCTCCCATTCGTCCACTGAGGTAGAACCTTTTCGCCTGTTTAAAGGAAGGGTTCCCAACATTGAAGTTGTCCCGTCATGGGTTACCACTAAGAGGTTGCTAGTGGACAGTGATGTAGGAAGGAATGAAGGCTGGAAGGAAAAAGAAAGAGAAGTTATGTTTAAAAGGAAAGTTTGGTTTGATCAGAGAAAGGGTGTGAAGAGTACAGTTGTCAACGTGGGTGATTGGGTAAAAATTAAGTCTCCCAGGAAAGGTAGTGGTACTTCCAAGTTTAGTAAACCTTTTAAGGTAATCAAAGTGTTTAAAAATGCGATAAAGACCAGTGACCATAAAATCTGGAATTTGGGAAGAGTGGCAAAATGTCCCATTAAGTTCACCACCGTCAGTGCATCTGCTGCCCGCACTGGGAATCAAAGTCCTGTTCAAGAAGGTGCCCTTGTGAATGAAAGGGGTGGCAGGCCTTGTCGGTTGAAACGTACTCCTCGCTATCTGCAAGAATTTGTTTCTTAAGTGTCTTGTCTTGCCCTATTGTCATAACATTTCTGATGTTGTGTTTTACTTATTTCTTGATATTTTGTTTTAATTTGCTCTGATGTGTATAAAGTTATTAACTATGTTTTGGATGGTAAAAGGGGGAGGAAGTGTGGTGTCCTGAATGTCTCTGAGACCTACATTCCTCTTGTTCTAGAATGTAGGGTCCGTTGCCAGGCACTGGGTTGAACTGCTTGTGTGGCAGTTAAGCTGGGTGTCTGACTGGATGGGGTCTCATCTACTTTGTCTTTTAAATAAATCTGCTTCAACATCTACCTGTGTCCACTCATCACTCATTGCTGAAGAGAGTCACCTCTACACATGCATTTGTTCATTTATTCAAATATTTCATTTAGAATGAAACCTGTGCAGTACAGTGCATCCGAATGATTTTTTTAATCATATCTGATCAAGGTACTTTCAAATCAACCTTTTAATGGCAGCCTCTTTTCACAGTGGAGTTACAAATGCTGCCAACAGCAGCACACTATATGATTAACAAAACCAATTTTCTCCTCTCTTCTTTATCGCTATTGACAATTTAAATGCTCTCACGGAGAGCAAATTTGTCTACATAACGCTTTTAGTGGAGCATTATCAATGCACCTGCCAGGTCTTTTCACAAATTGCCCGCGGGCGCCACTCTATTTAGCCTCTGAGCAGAATTTTTGCAACTCTCCCCTCTTGGTAAAAGGAGCGTAAACAGGTGCAGTTTCCCCCGGGGCCGCATCACGCTGCCAGCCCCTTGTCCCCACTTCAGATAGAAGCTGTTTATGACACCAGAGTATTTATTAAAATACTGTTGGTGGCACTTCGAACCTCCACTTTATGTCTCTGTTTTTACTTTACATTGCTTTTGTGTGCAAACATAAATCAAACATCCGCTTATAAAAGCTCAGTCCTAAAGAACTGATTGCCTTCAAGAAAGGCACAAAACAATCTAGCAGGGAAGACATCGGAATGGGTGTTGCATAAATGTATTGGTAATATAATTAAGAAGAGAGGGGCTTTAGTAAAAATACCTGCAAAACTACCTTCTATTTTTCATCACACTATATAGCAACATCAGTGCATGGTATGTGACTATACAGGAGTTATGGTTGGTAACTGCATTATATCACAAGGACACCATATTTCCAGCCCTGCAGATTCTTTTTATAAATTATTATGGTGAGAAATCCTGGTCAGAGGGTCCCAGAACATTCAGGGGGCATTGAGCTTCAATTGGAACAACTGGGGTCTTTTGCGTATCCCAAATTGGGAGCCAAGAGAGGATGTAGCCTTACGGCTAGAGCGGTCGACCTCGAAGATGGGGAACCGGGTTTGAGTCTCGGCAATGATGCTCAACATCCTGTGATGCTGGGCAAATCACTTAATCTCCCCCATGCCTATCAAAAATGAATGTGTCCTTCTGTAACGAAACTGGTGCTCATGTACAGCGCTCTGATACCCGATGTCTCGGGTCAAGTTCCCACTAAATAAAATTAAAAAAAATTAAAAAGTACCTATTTTTAGCACTTGACTGTCAGGGCAGAGAGACAGAGCAGCTTAAGGTTCATTGGAAGAGCCTTCTCCTACGTCGCGGCAAAGACTTGGAACGAGCTCCCGATCAACATCAGATGCGCCCCCACTCTGCACATCTTCAGGAAGACCCTCAAGACCTGGCTCTTTGACTGACCGGAGCTGCTCCCCCCGCGCCTTGAAACCCTTACGGGTGAGTAGTGCAGTTCACAATTCCCTGATTGATGGATTGATTGATTCAAGGGAGGTGCTGTGTCCTAGAGATTCAGAACTCAGCAACTCAACAAACAACCCTTAATAATTTGCTGCTCAGTAAGTCCTTTATCAAATCAAAAGAAAACGATTTTATTACACACTCTAATAAATATTACACCCAAATTAACTCATATTTACAAAATGGCAGGAGGAAATGCCTGTGATGACACCCTCTAAGGCGACTCACAAGCAACAGGAGGTTCACACTAAACAAAGGCCACAAAGATTGAGTCCCTGCTCGCTTAGATCACCACATGCAACACATGCAAATTGAGATGGCGTAATGCCTTTGCAGGCACGTCTTTACCCTGAAGCGATTTTCAGTTTGAAACTGGTTGCACTAGTAAATATTTTCTTTTCTTCTCTTTTATTTTTACTTTCTAAATGCCTGCTTCTGGTGTTTTGTTTCTTTCTGAGTGTGCTCCTGTCCTTGTGGGGCATTCACGCATGATTGACTGAGGACAGGATGGGAGCCTGAGAGCTCGCTCAGTCCTGGCTGGTCTGCTCACTGGCCAGCACACGTAAAGTCCTGGTGGGGGAACTGTCTGCTCAGTTCTGGTGGTAGAACTGTGCTGGTGGGGGAACTGATGCTCTTCTTCTCTCTTGTGATTGTGGGTCAGGCCCAGGGGCTATCCAGCTGAAGAATGAGGTGTCCATGGCTGTCCCCTTCTCCAAGGGGTATACTTTACTACTCCTGCATAATTCCAGAGTCTTACAGTGGTCTCTGTTCAAAAAGATGAGCGGGAGCTACCAAAAATAATTTCTTAAACATATACATCTGGGCCATGACACCTTGGGATCACAAGACATCAAACTGCATTTCAACGAAAAAAGTGAGATTGACTATTTCAGGTAAAGAAAAACTATGCCGGAGACTGAAAAGAAGTAGAGAGTAAAGAAACAGAAAAGGATGTCTGTCAACTTAGGAGTCGAGTTGGGGTGGTTACAATTTGAGAGCTCATGACAAAATAAAAAAGCTGGATCGGTATCAGTATTCTGATAGCTGTTCTTCTCGCTCTTTTCAGGACTCTGATAGTAAAAGGGCAGAATGGAGGAGACAAACCGAATAGCATAAATGTGAATCAGGATGAGAAGCTGAGGTTAGTATAAGGAAGGAAGTGAAAGGTTTGAACTACAGACTCACTTTAAGAAGAAAAAGTAGTCGGACTAAGTAAAAAACATGCCCTGCAAACTGTAAAAACTTCTGAGGAACACTTCTGGAAGAGCGCAGCAGAAGGAACAATGGTGCACCGGACTATCTGAGTGTTTCTGGTTTTGAATCCAACTAAATAATTTATACAGGTTTAAACTCCAGAAGGACATGTAAATGCTTCAGACAGGGTTTATAATGTAAAAATACTGATTGAGTAGGCTATACCACACACAAGTGAAGCAATATTCTGGCTGCAATTATCAGATGCTATGACATTATTGTTGGAGTGTGACTGGCCTCCACTCTTTATAAGAGATACACTCTGAGCAGAGGAGGTAATAGTGTAAGCATTTTCTTCCATTGCACCTGTCAACCTTAAGGAAAAATATGACATGAGCAAGCTCTAAAACAGGTTCCAGCGTTATATAGAAATCAAATGGGGTGGGATAAAAATACTATTCCATGTGTCATTCCTATAAGGAGAGAGTTCAAAAACACAGGCTTAATACCCTCTGAAGCCATAAGCAAAACGCAACATAAAAGGTATCTTAGGTCAGCTGCAATTTCAAGGAATTATAGCACATTGTAGTTCTACAAGGAAAATCCCTCTTTTATCGGTTGTAAATCCTGACACCAACTTAAATTCAAAAACACGCACTAATGCTTACAAAACGCTCGTAGCACAGAATTCATGAGAAATGTGGTGCAGAAACAGTATATAAAACAACCAGGTCATTTCCAATGGGGTTTTCAGTCAAAATATAGCACCTGAAAGTGAGTACTTAACTGCTTTTTCATTCAATGAATTTCAATTCTGCTTTATAGCCTTGCCAGTGGGCTGTAAAAATAGTCTTGGTGTATTTGCAGCATGAATTATGGGATTGTACAAAAATAGACCACGACACTATCTAATATTGACGATATTTACATTACAAATAATGACTTAGAACAACTTCTGAGTAAGGTGAACGGCAAAGTGATGATACTGACCACACAGGATTGCAGAATTAACTTTAAAAAATCGAAAATCCCTTCCTTGAATGTGATTTTTTTGGGAGACAAATTATGCAGTGATGGTAGGTGTTTGGCACTGGACTTCTTGCAGAAGTGTGCCACCTTACAATTATGTTAAAAAAGCTACAAGCTCTGATGAGATTTCTTAACTTTGGAAGAGCTTACTTGCCACATTTGGTTGTACGACAGAACCACGCATGCCATTACCATGCATGCCTTTACAATGCGTCCATTACAATGTATATGCCTTTATGACACATGCCTTTACCACAGAAAATGTTGCCACATATACGCCTTTACCACGCATGCCTTTACAATGAAAATGTAAGTATTTTGCAGGCAAGTAAGTAAAAAGCATATATATATGACTAAGGTCGAAACGCGTTATTTTGCTGCCAACTAAATAAATACCTTCAATCTGCTGATGGGTGTGGCTCGTGAATCTCTGTTTGTTCATGGTGAGATTCCTCCCCTGGAGAGGGACGAAACGCGTCATGGCAGCTGCATCTGTTTGGGAGTTTAAATAAACATTGCAGTTTGACAAACTTTGGTGGTCCGCGCTCTTTCTTTGGGCCCTGGAAACTGGCTAATCGAGAGGGAGTTTGGTTGGATATATATATATATATATATATATATATATATATATATATATATATATATATATATATATATATATATATATATATATATATATATATACCTACTGACGGTCGTCACTAGGTAGTTATAGTTAGAATCTATTTTACATAGGAAATGCGTTTTTTGTTTTGCCAATAACTTTAGCGCCGTTTGACGAATCTTCGCGAAATTTTCAAAAAAAGATGGCCCGCTCCGGTCAGCTCCTGTCTTGAAAGTTTCGGGGTGATTCGTCAAGTGGGGGCCGAGAAAAAAGGGGGTCCCAAAACGCGTTTTCTCCATGTTAATTTCCATAGGAATTTTAGACAAAGCTACAGCCCGAACTGCTGAACGGAATTACACCAAATTTGGCAAAAAGATAGGTCTTGGTTCAGAAAGATCCCTTTTTTTTAAATGGTGTAAATCCGTTCAGTAGTTGCTGAGCAATTTAAAAAATAAAACTTTCGATATCTGAGCACCGAGGAGGAGTCACGACTCCTCCCGGGCACAAGCTTCACCCTGATTGGCTGCCAACACTCCAAACCAGGAAGTGTTGGCAGCCATCTTGTGACTCGGTAACCGAGTCACAAGAAAAGAGTAAAAAAAAAGGTGAAAAACAAGAAAAGGGGGCAGGGTAGAAACACCCTGACCCCCTAGGCCTGCTCAGGGGGTCCCACAAGGACACCCAGGTCCAAAAAAAGCATTTTTTTAAATATAATTTCGGCCAAATTCGCGCTGGGTGCGCAAATCCGGACGAAATTATTTTTTAAAAACAAAGCGCGGTCTCCCGCACTTCGTTTGTTTAAAAGCCCCCGGGTGGGCCAGGTCCCGGGGGCAATACTATTTATGGTGTTGGGGCCCATGGGGGCTTCATGATTTAGCCCCGGGGACCACCACCTTCCCAGGGCATATTTAAAATAAGGGTGGGGGGGCCTCACGGGCCCCCCAAGCCCCGGGGACCACCACCTCCCCGGGGCTTTCATTAAATTATGGTGGGGGGCCTCATGGGCCCCCCCAAGCCCCAGGGACCGCCACCTCCCCGGGGCTATAATTAATAATTAGTGTGGGGGCTCAAGCCCCCCCACACAGCCCTGGGGACCACCACCTCCCTGGGGCTTCAGCAGTGCATTGCAGGGGCGCGAGTTGTAGTTAGCTCAACTAACTATAACGGCCGAATTTCTCTGGTTTTGTATGAGTGAAATGTCCAACTAACTATAACGTCCCTGAAACCTATGGTTTTTCCAGTGAATTTCTATGGTTTTTTAAATGCTAATTTCTAACTAGAACGTTCCTGAAACCTATGGTTTTTTCAGTGAATTTCAAAGGTTTTTTAAATGCTAATTCCTAACTATAATGTCCCTGAAACCTATGGTTTTTTCAGTGAATATATATATATATATGAAATTCTCCAATGCCCAAAGAGAAGCTGCGATGCACTCGACTGCAAAGCAGATTTTAATTATATTCCACAGGAACATGAAACACAATGTGCCACCCGACGCGTTTCAGTCAAACGATCTTCTTCATGGGTATCAATGGAATTTTTTTGCAGGTGCTGATGATTTATACCTTAGCTCCTACACAGAGTTTGGCCAATTGGAGCAATTCCCAAGGCTTTCTGGTATCTGTAGTTTTAAAATAAAACACTCTGTCAATTATAGGCACTCCAACCAGCAAATATATTAAAGTATAAAAGTCACTGCATTTTAAGACAATTAAACCCTCCATTGGGTCATCTTTTCATGTTCCTTCCTTCAATCTTAGTACTTGCTGTCCCACATGTGACCCATCCGGCAACACGGGCCCGTTACACTGAGATGCACTCGACTGCAAAGTAGATTTTAATTATATTCCACAGGTACATGAAACACGATGTGTCACCAGACCCTGGTTGGAGTGCCTATATTTGACAGTGTTTTATTTTAAAACTACAGATACCAGAAAATCTGCTTTGCTGTCGAGTGAATCTCAGCTTCTCTTTGGGCATTGAAGAATTTTGTTTATTCACTGGGGTGCTCAATGCCGCTGGAGTATGCACCACCTCGTTAAAGTTGGCTCTGTACCGCTTGGATCATTGAAGCGGTCGGCACTACTGCAGATTGCTGCTTAGAGGGCCCGTGTTGCCGGACGGTCTGCAAACACGCTTTCTGTCGCACTGCAAGTTGGGGGATTAAGTCCCCTTGAAACCAGAGGGTCCTTGGTGGCCAACAAGCTCTCTTGTTACCTCTAGTAAGTCCCACACAGCAGGATTGCTGAGAGGTCTTTGGAGGCCACGCCTCCTTAATCCACCACTTTGCAAGTGTACCTCCTAGCATGCTGCTGGTTGGGAGCTGAAGTCCCCTTGCCCCCTGAGGGCCTCAGGACTCAACCTGTAGTGTGCCAGGAAGTGCGTTTGCAGAGTGGTGGAGAAAGGGGGCGTGGCCTCAACCAACCTCTTAGCAATCCAGCGTTGTGGGACTTACTAAAGGTAACAGGAGGGGTAGTTGGCCCCCAAGGATCCTCAGAAGTAAACGTGGACTTCATCCCCCAACCAGTAGTGCGCCAGGAGGTGCATTTGCAGAGTGGTGGAAAAAGGGGGTGTAGCTTCCGAAGACCTCTCAGCAATCCTGCTGTGTGGGACTTACTAGAGGTAACAGGAGGGATAGTTGGCCCCCAAGGACATCCTTGTGGGCCAACTTCTCCTCCTGTTACCTTCAGTAAGTCCCACACTGCAGATTTGCTGAGAGGTCTTCGTGGCCCGCCCCCTTTCTCTACCAATCTGCAATCACGCCACCTGGAGCACTACTAGTTGGGAGATGAAGTCCCTTTGGCTGCTGAGGGTCCTCGGGGGCGAATAACCCCTCCTGTTACCTCCAGTAAGTACCACACAGCGGGATTGCTAGGTTGGTCTTTGGAGGCTACGCCCCCTTTCTCCACCACTCTACAAACACATCTCTTGGCGCACTACTGGTTGAGAAATGAAGTCCTCTTGGATGCTCATGGACCTTGGGGGCCAAGAAGCCCTCCTGGTACTTTCTGTAAGTCCTACACAGCGGGATTCCTGAGAACAGGCCAGATGCCCCGCCTTCTTTCTCCACCACTCTGCAAACGCCATTACTACTTATAAAACTATAGAAATTCACTGAAAAAACAAAGGTTACAGGGACGTAATAGTTAAAAATTAGCATTTAAAAAACCTTAGAAATTCACTGAAAAAACCAAAGGTTACAGGGACGTTATAGTTAGGAAATGGAATAAAAAACCTTAGAAATTCACTATAAAAACAAAGGTTACAGGGACGTTATAGTTAGGCTCAGGTTTCATTCGTACACAACCAGTGAAATTCAGGAGTTATAGTTAGCTGAACTAACTGTAACTCACACCCCTGCAATGCACTGCTAATGACCTCACATATTGCATCACTCCATGACATGGTCAGTGACATCACTGATGACTTCTCAAATGACTTCGCTGATGACATCACTGATGACATCATCCACAAAATCACTAATGCACCCACTCACACCCCCATTGAACCTTTCATACACTCACTCCCACACAACTATTCACAAACCCATTCACAGACCCATACCAGTACTTACACACCCACTCACTGATTCATAGATCTACACACACATCCACTCACTCACCCATACAGCCACTCATACACCCACTCACTCACTAATACAGCCACTGACATATCCACTCATACACCCATACAGCCACTCAAACACTGAGTCAGTCACCCATAGACCTACTCACACAACCATTCACTCACCCATACAGTCAATCACACAGCCACTTACTCACCCATACAGTTACACACACCCCCACTTACTTACTCATACATATACTAGCAGGTACTCACTCACCTATACAGTCACTGACACATGCACACACTCACCCCTACTGTTGTGTGGTTCCTACAAATCTATACAGGATCTGCGCATTTAGACAACACAAACTATGGGATTCGTGCCCAGACTGATTCAAGACACCCCCAAAGGATATGTTCGCCTTTAGACTAAGGGTGGGCGGAATTTGCGGAATTGCGTTCCGCGAAATTCCGCAAAACGGCAAAAAATCTCCGCGAGCACGCGGAATTTCGCGTGCTCGCCGAGATTTTGCTGCGCCCCTTTATATCTGTAAGTGCTTCCTGTTGAGGTTTAATTTTTGTGACCGGAGCATCGTGCCAGCCCAGAATGAATCCTGCCCTGCATATTTATCCAAGAAGATGAGTCCGTTTTGTGCAATACCTCTACTCAACTGGAGTACTTTCTACTGGCTAATCAGTAAGTGCTACCTCGTTGGGAAAATGTATAGTGTCTTTCCTACACTACTGCTGCAAAGGACCAGAAGAATTGTCTCCAGTGACCTGTGTGTCTAACTTTGCCACCACGCCGAAAGCGCCGGGGTCCTTTGATTAAGCTGTCCATCATAGTGGGGAAAGGGCGGGAAGACGTTGCATACCGCGAGTGTATGTGGGGCGGGGCTACTAGCCTGTTCTCATGCCTCTTGTTTATAAAGGGTCAGAGCAGGATCTCAGCGGCAGACGAGGAGAAGGAACCTCCTGGTCACGGGAACTACACGAGGATTGCGCTCGAGAAAATCAAGGATGCAAAGACCTCCATCAAGGATTACAGCTAACTTTACAGGGTGGAAATGGAGAGAAGTCACAACTGCTTAACCACGCTCACGAATTCTACACGAGGATTGCGCTCGAGAAAATCACCGGGGTCCTTCGATTAAGCTGTCCTTCATTCTGGGCAAAGGGCGGGTAGATGTTGCATACCGCTAGTGTATGTGGGGCGGGGCTTCTAGGCCCGTTCACATGCCTCTTGTTTATAAAGGGTCAGAGCAGGATCTCAGCGGCAGACGAGGAGAAGGAACCTCCTGGTAACACAGGAACTACACGAGGATTGCGCTCGAGAAAATCAAGGATGCAAAGACCTCCATCAAGGATTACAGCTAACTTTTCAGGGTAGAAATGGAGAGAAGGCACATCTGCTTAGCCACAATCTCGCTCACGAATTTTTGGGCTGAATAATACGTTACAGAATTTGAGCTTCAACTCGGGCACCTGCTTTATTTATACCCGAATTCCGTTCCGCCACGGATCGCGGAGGTTTTGACATTTCCGTGTTCCGCGCGGAACGCAGAAATGCCGAAATTTCGCAAGTTCCGCGAGCGGAACGGAATTTGCCGCCCAGGGTTACTTTAGACCAGCTAACTCACAGTGCCACTATAAGCCCCCTAACCTTACCAAGGAGTGAATAGTTTCTGGCAACTATAGAACATGACAATCCTTGATACTTCAGGGATCGTGGAAACAATACAGTACTTTTCGCTCAGTCACTCGTGCTCACGTAGTCTCAGAGAGATACACAGACTAAATGATGGGGACATTTTCAATAAGTGTTTATTGAACCAGCATCATTCTAGTATAAAAAATGTTTGCTGCGACAATCATTAGACAGAAACAGATGTATAAGATCATAAGCACTAACAGAGTGAATAAAAGGTAGAATTCTACCATGGTGCTAAAACAGTGAATATATGCAGGCACAGAGATACATGGCAGTAATCAAGCGTATTCCTTCTATGCGGACCCTATCTAAGTGTAGCCAAGTGTACCTAGCATGTATGTGGGTGTAAAGCTAAGAACCCCCATAGGAAAGAAACATTTTCATAAAAATCAGTGACTAAAAACATCTATGAACATGGTACATGTAAAAACAATGCTTGATAAATTTCAAAAAGCTTTATAAGTCCACTAAAAAAGTCAATATATGATTAGACTAACTGAGCATGCCGAAAGCCATGATGCTCAGTGAGAGCAAAAACGAAAACAAAAATGATGTTTTGCATTCCATTTTGGCTTGTTTTGGAAAAAGGGCCGAAGTGTTCCCATCATAAGTAGAGCCAAATGTTTTTGTGTCCTGTGTGGGAGACGCAACATCACTGTCGCTCGCATTCGCAGACGATGGCCCCTGTAACACCCCTTATATTAGGTCAATGGAGGAAAGGTGATCATCTTCAGTTCCCACAGCAGCCGCTGAGGAAACACTGGACACCTGTGTGTTTGTTGTAGAGCCGGTGTCCGTTCCGACAGGAGCTGAAGAATCCCATGGAGGCTCTAAGAATGCCGTCATCAACATGGGAATACGCTGAGGACACGTTAATACATGGGCCTTTAAGGAGTCCAGTAGTACGTCTACGCCCGGTGGCGCAACTGATGGAAGAGTCAGACATATGTCTAACATGCATTCATATCCTCAGAATAGGCAGCGGAGCACAGGCAAGATGCAGTCAACCCAGACTGGTCTGAACGATAGGAACCAATGCTCGCTTAGCTCTCGAAGCCGAGGTGTGCCCAGATGGAGTACCATGCGTTCACGGCAACTTCGCACTAGGAGTGCTTTTTCCAGCTCTTTGGAAACTGGGCTGTCCATTGCGTAGCAGGAAAATGAAAACCAGGATACCCACTACAAGTAGTAGGACCAGCAGAAGCCCTCCAAAAACGCTTCCCTATACGGAGTGTATAAATGCTGGAATAACTCTGAAGATTGTCTGAAAGGTGCTCAATAGTCCAGAACCTATGCTCTTAAATAGGTGCATGCCCCCCTCGTATCAGACATGTTAAAGATACGATGTGCGATTTCTCCAAAATGGAGCGGGAAGTTCGTTCGAACTAGTGCCATCTCTGCTGAAGACCTTGCAACCTGGAGATCAAAAGTCTCTCGGGCTGAGGTTAAGGCCACATCCTTCTGAAAAAGCATGGCTTTCAGTCTGCTCCGAGAATCAAACCGTATAAAGGAAACATCCAATGAAGGCCATAGCGTTGACTCCCTAACTGTGTGGGTCGGTGGAAACAACACTTGCATACAACAAATAACCCTGGACCTTACTGTGACCGGATATGCGATACCTGGTACCATCCCTCAACAACCTTGATCATTCAACATCATATAGCTCCCATTCGAGAGAAATTTGAACACCGGATGAATCATGGCAACTGGGGATCCTTTCAAGTGACACAATAGGTTTGCAACTGAAGCATTACAGGCTCTGTGAAGCAAAATATCCTGACAAATTAGAGACCCACTTAAAAAACTTTCACAGTCTGAACCGCTGAGAAAAACTTCAGTGTCCCCATTCCTGCATCTAAATCTGTATGGCAACTTCCAAGATTCATGTATGTATCCCTTTCCCAAAGCTTCATACCTGCCTACCTGGTGATACTGTGAACAGTATTGAAATTGGAATGTTGTGACTGGCAGTGTAATATGGCCATGGATTAACAATTCTGTGAAGGTGACTCAGCCACAGTAAAAGGTAATTGGCCATATTTTTCAATGTGCAGCATTATATATTTTGTATCTCTTCATGCCATTGTTGTCTGTCTTACTGTTAGATTGTATGCAGAAAACAGAATCGTACTGTTGATACACCGCCAGGGCACGTAACCAGAACGCAATGAGTGCAGCATCCAGCTCAACAACAGAATGATCGCAATTGCGATTGTCCATGTTGAAGACCAGACAAATCCTGCTCTATTATATCTATTGCAGAAGACACAATGTTGCCAGTGAGTCAATTTTGGATGATAGTGTGGTCATACCATTGTCGACCACTGCCAAAGCCTTTTCTAGGTTAACCCTGTCAATCTCACGCAATCTCTCAGCAGCCTCCTGCTGGGAGATTTTCCATACCTCGTTGTAAATAGCGTAAAGGAAACACTTTTGACGTGGCTTCTGGGGTCCTAACAAAAATCCCTAAGATCCATGTCCTCTGAGAGTAAGGACATGTGTTGTTTCACCTGAGACAGTGTTGAGATTTTAGCCACTCTAGGCATAACTTCCCAACACTGTAAGATGTCACCAACGCATGTGTTCTCTTTGTACGTAGCGCTGGTCAGGCCTATGGATACCACACCCTTCGGTGGTACCCCTGAATCTTGATGGACATCTATTTGTGTTGATAGGCCAAACCAACCATCCCTTCCAATTGGGGTCTGATGAATTGTAAGAACCATTGTGTAGTATGGCATCCAGTCTATTCCCACTGTGTTGTGTGTAATCTTGCCAACCCTCAAAGTGTGTAAGTGAGGGAATCCGAGGTGTGTTCAAATCCTTGATCTTGGCTAACCCAAGACAGGAAGTCTGTTGCACTGTGTCATTCAGGAAGATAATCTGATGTGGTATGAGGCATGCTCTAAATGAAGCCTCAGTTCCCTGAACTTGCCAATCTTTAGTCCCCCAGACAGATTTAGTGTCTATGGTGTCCCTCCCAAAGTCAAAACCCTGTAAAGACAGTTGGGAAATAAAAGAAGCAGAGTATATCAGCTGGTGTTGGTAAGCATAGTTTTCTTTGCAGGTGTAGGTGCAACCTTATAATAATAAGATGTCAGGTCTGAAGTGTTAAACCCAGAAAAATAAGCAAACTTCTGTGCAAACATTTGTGAACTACCTTTTGGTGGTGTTGGGCAATGTTCCCATTGATGGTAAGAGAAAACATTATGTGGGATACTTTCTTTGTGCAGCAAATGGTGACGATAGTGTTGATAACAAAACATGGTGTCAAAGTTAGATATTTCATCATACAATTCATCATTTGAAAATGCAGCAGATTGTTCAAAATCAGAAAGCATAGTATTTACAGTTTCAAAGTCCCAATCATCAGAGAAAGTACTGGAGGTGATGATGCGACTTAAAGACATTTTAAATAAATATGGTATTTTTAAGAGTTCAGTAGGACCATATACATCATATGAAACGCTGTCCCAAACTATTCCTTCTGGAACCGGAACTGCTGTAATGTTCACTAAGGACAGGTCTCTCTGTTCACGATGTGATGATGCATGCGGTGTCAGGACCAAGTTCATATGTTGTACTGCGGAGCATTCTGGGAGGTAATGTCCATAGGATCTGCGTGTTTAGACAACATAAACTAAGGGATTGGTGTCCAGACTGATTCCAGACACCCCCAAAGGATATATTCGCCTTTAGACCAACTAGCTCACAGTGCCACTATAAGCTCCCTAACCTTACCAAGGAGTGAATAGTTTCTGGCAACTATCGAACATGAAAACCCTTGATCCTTCAGGGATCGTGGAAACAGTACAGTACTTTTCACTCAGTCACTCGTGCTCACCTAGTTTCAGAGAGATACACAGAATAAACGATGGGGACGTTTTCAATAAGTGTTTATTGAACCAGCGTCATTCTAGTATAAAAAATGTTTGCTGCGACAATCATTAGACAGAAACAGATGTATAAGATTACAAGCACCAACAGAGTAAATAAAAGGTAGAATTCAACCATGGTGCTAAAACTTTGAATATATGCAGGCATATAGATACATGGCAGTAATCAAGCGTACTCCTTCTACGCAGACCCTATCTAAGTGTACCTAAGTGTACCTAGCATGTATGTGGGTGTAAAGCCAAGAATTCCCCTAGGAAAGAGCCAACCCCATTACCTGATGGGAGAGAACAAAGGACCCCGTCTTGGTCTTGAGTGGGACAGCCCGCAAGGGATGTCAGACCACTGCGTGCTGGAGTTTCTGCGTGCAGGAATCTCAGCATCTGATGTCAGCGTGGAACTTCTCCTCTAACTATTTAGTGTTCAGTATGGTTCTTTTATACCAAAAAGATAGCCTCGGAGTTCCTTACACAATCGATATGTTGTGAGTACGATTATGCAAATGTGCCTAGAACAATACCTGCAATTATGCAAAGTAGTTTTTTCGCCCTAGGATGAAGATGACCATGACTTTTACGCAGAGTATGTTCATGCTGTGATGTACGTCATGTGCAGGTGACTTTGCTAAGAATCCTCATGCATAATAAATAGGCTAGTTTCCAAGAAACTGATCGACATTTATGCAGCAGATAACTGGGTAAAACGTCAGTGTTAAAACTGTTATGCAGAGCAAGGTAGGACAAATGTAGGTAAAATGTTGTGTAGCTACCTAGGCCTAGATTGGGGTACATTGGGGGGTTCATAACAATACAGCCACTCTCACATTCACTCACTCACCCATACAGTCATTCATATACCCCATTACTCTCCTATACTGCCTCTCACATACCCAGTTGCCCATATACCACTGACACATTCACTCACATACCCACACAGCCATACGCACACTCACTCACCCATACAGCCCCTCACACATGCACTCACTAACCCATATAGCCACTGACTCACCCACTCACTCTTCCAAACAGCCACTCACACACACCCTCACCCACCCATACAGACACTCACACACCCATACAGGTACTCAGACAACCAATCACTCACCCATACAGAAACTCACATACCCACTCACACACCCATACTGCCACTTAGATACCAACTGACAGAGAGATATAGACATTCACACAACCAGTCACTCACCCATACATTCACTGAGACAACTAATAACTAACTTATACAGTTAGTCACGCACCCACTGAATCATCCCTACAGGCACTCATACACCCACTGATTCACCAATACATATTGGTATATATATTTAACACTCATAAACTTTTTAAAAACACTCACAGTCACTGGATGATGTCATCAGTGATGTCATTTGAGATGTCATCAGTGATGTCACTGATCATGTTATCAGTGATGTAATATGTGAGGTCATAAGCAGTGCATTGCGAGGGCGCGAGTTATAGTTAGCTCAGCTCAGCTCAGTGAAACCTGAGCCGAACTATAACCTCCCTGTAACCTTTGTTTTTTTCAGTGAATTTCTATGTTTTTTTATTCCATTTCATAACTATAACGTTCCTGTAACCTTTGTTTTTTTCAGTATACATACACACATATAACATATATAATGTATACTTGCATATATATACATGTATGTGTAGCTATCTATCTGTCTATCATTCTATCTATATATTTCACCCTATTGACCACAACCCCTAAACTCAACCCACCCTAAACCCTGAAAATACCCTTACCACCCAAATACGCTTACACACCCTAAACCCTAAAAATACCCTTGCCACCCAAATACCCTTACTCACCCTAAACCCTAAAAATACCCTTGCCACCCAAATACCCTTACCCACCCTAAACCCTAAAAATACCTTTGCCACCCAAATACCTGTACCCACCATAACCCTTAAAAATACCCTTGCTACACAAAACCCCTACCCACCCTAAACTCTAAAAATACCCTTGCCACCCAAAACCCCTTACCCACTGTAAACACTAAAAATACCCTTGCCAATTAAATAACCTTACCTACCCTAAACCCTAAAAATACTCTAGCCACCCAATACCCTCACCCACCCCTAAACCCTAAAAACGCCCTTGCCCATATATATAGTACATTTGCCTGCAAAATAAATTTTCGTTGTAAAGGCATGCATGATAAATGCATATGTGTGGTAAAATTTACATGGTAAAAGCATATGCATTGTATTGGATGCGTGTAAAAGGAAATGTGTGGTGTAGGAAGCTGGCTCTGTATATGGTATTACCACTAAGTGGTTATACAGTGCACAGAGTACAGGGGTTCCCCAAAAGTGTACAGGGCTCATTGTAAAATCCAAATTGCTCTATTATTGGTAGTGTGGGCGAGCAGCCTTAGGCCTAACACAGAGGAGTGTAAGACATTTATTGCGCAATGTTGACCAATAATTGACACACAACTCAAGAAGGAGATCCAGACCAATTTTAGAAATTTACACTTTGTTTGTATTTTATTTTAAGACCAAGATCTACGCAATAAGGTAAGTACATTTTTAAATAAAAATACTTTTCACTTTGAGAAATCGACACTTAGAAACTTTTCAGCACAGTTCAATGTTATCCTATAGGGAAAACTATATCGCTGTTAAACTGGTAAGTAATGCACTTACAATCCCAGTCTTCGGAACCAAAAGTCAGCAAGGGTCAGGTGAGTGCCAAAACTGCATCACCAGCGGCACAGGGGCGGCCGGGTGCAGAGGTCAAAATTGAATTTCGGCCCAATGCTTTCAATGGAGACGGGGGGTGCCAGGAGCCACACTGCTTGCAGGTAAGTAGATCAGTTGCAGGGGCCAAGCTTTGGGGGTTAGGACCAGCACAGGGGAGGCAAATTAGCACCAAACATACACCACCAGCAGCACAGGGGCGGCCGGGTGCAGGGTGCAAAATTAGCGTAAGGCGCCCAATGCTTCTCTATGAACATTCTTCTTTTGGCAAACGGGCTGCAGGCGTTGCACCGGAGGTGGCAGGAGGGAGACCAATGTCAGCCAAGGGAAGTAGAGATGTAGAGGGTTGTGGGGGCACCGTTGGTTCAGCTCACCAAGGCCCAGGGGCTTCAGTGCAAGGGTGGCTTTCGACGTTGAAGTCTACTTACCGGAGCCGGCCACCGTCAGGGAAAGCCTCTGGACTCACACTGCAGGCACTGCCGTGGAGATCAGGAACGGTCATCTAACACTGGACATGAGGTCAGGATCGCTGGGGAGACTTCACTGCACAGGTAAGCCACTCAGATACGGCCGTAAGCATCAGGTGCAGAGTATGCAGGTGACGCAGATCCACCTGGATCCGGAGTCCTTGGAGTTTGTTTCTTCTTGGACAGGTCCGCTGTCCACAGGAGATTGACGTCTTTTTCAAAGACAGCAATCCTCCCAGGGTTTTCAGAGGTCACTGGCTGCAAGACAGGTCGCAGGCTTCAGAAGCTGGAGACAGGCCGGGAGGGCTGGGGCCAAGGCAGTCGTTGCCTTCAGTCAACTTTGCAGGCTCGTCTTCTTACTTCTTAGGTCATCACAGATCTAGTTTCTAGGTCTGGGGGAGCCACCTAAATACTAAATTTAGGAGGCGTTTTAGGGGAGTAGTAGGTAGGGCAAATGGGCACCTTACCTGGGGCGACTACACCCTCTATTATTCTACCCTCCTCTGGGAGGGGCATAGTCCTAGCGCTGATTGGAGGGGTCTCCCCATCTTCAAGATGGCAAGGACTGAATGATGTGGTTCACCTTGCCTCCCCCACCTTAGGGGTGGAGTTGGGAGAGGTGGGCACACCTCCTATTCTCCTGAGTTTTCCCACCGGTTTTCCTGCCCAAAGTGGGGGTGTAAACCAGAGGCTGCAATCTGCTGCTAGCAGAAGAGGCTGGGGGTCGCATTACAAAGGCGGCAGGCCTTTGAAGCTTCCCCCTTCGAGCAATGGCCCAATCTGGGGGAGGAGGTGTGACACCTCTGCCCAGGATGTGTATTGTTTCTGGCCCCAGAGAGCGGGGGCTTCCTACCCAGTGGTCCAGAAACAAGTCTGGTGGTGGCTGGCTGCCTACAGCCGGTCAGAGACCACACCAGGGTTGGTAGGTTTTCAGGGGGCACCCGTGAGGTGCCCTCTGGGTACATGGTACAATAAATCACAAACTTGCATCAGTGTGGATTTATTGAGAGGAGTAGTTGGTAAGAAATCCTCCTGTGTTCAGTGAAGCCATCACGGTGCTGTGAAACTTGAGTTGTTGAGTTTCCAACCCATGTACTCTCTGTGGCTTCACTGGCACTTACAATATTAAGGCATGGACCCCAATATTGTAGGTGCATATCTGCTCATGCGGATATGCCCTCACCTGTGGTATAGTGCACCCTGCCTTAGGGCTATGAGGTCTGCTAGAGGGGTGACTTACCTATACCTCCAGGCAGTACTGGCTGGCATGATACCCAGGCAGGGTGCCATGTTGACTTTGTTGTTTTCTCCCTTACAGGGGCATGCAAGCTGCAGGGACAGTGGCATTGTCCCAGTGAGAGGGGTCCCAGGGGACCCTCTTCAGTTCCTAGGCCCTAGGTAACCAGGATACCACATACTAGGGACTTACAGGTGGTAGAAGTACAAAGTGGGGATTTATTTTTAGGGAAGAAGCACTGACACAGGGGACCTGGATGGCAGGTACCCGCTGCACTACAATCAAAACCACATCAAAGCTATGCAAAAAGTTGGGGGCAACCATGCAAAAAGAGGCACTTTCTCACACTTGGTAATGAACCCGTTCTTAATGCTGTTTCCTACCATATTATGCCTTGTGAGTGAATTCTTTTTATGCCATGATTTCTCCCTCATTTTCTGAAAAACATCAGACAGAAAATCACACAGCTATCTTACATGCACTCCAAGCAGACATTTTAGAGACGGTGGGGCCGATTCACAAAAGTAATCTGGGACAAAAGTCTACGTTTTGGTATTCACAGAAGTCATTTACGACTTTTGATATTCACAGAGGTCATTTACGAGTCATATCTTTACGTCCACAGCTGAGCCAGAATCTCCGCACACGGCCCATACTCTCCGCACCCGGGCCGTACTCTCCGGCTGGGGCAATACTCTGCGCTCGAGCCATACTCTCCGGCTTGGGCCGGATGAAGTGTAATCAATGTTCTGGAATGCAATTTTTACAAAAAGGAATATTAGGAACGTGTAATAAATGGTAGAGGAGGTCATTAAAAACAGTTGGGCAGGGAAAAGGGTATGGCCAGACACTACATTATATCCCAGAAAGGTTTGCTCCTTTGCATCATGGTACATGCAGTGCACAATTTGCGCTCCCCTCTGTGTTGACTCTGGTGTCAACACTACAGTCAACACTAAGGGGAGCGCCCTTAGTGTTGACTGTAGTGTTTACATTAGACGTAAAGATACGACTCGTAAATGAGTTCTGTGAATACCAAAAGTCATAAAGTTAGACTTTTGTCTCAGATTACCTTTGTGAATCGGCCCCTAAATATTTATAGACTAGGGCCAATAAAATAAACATAGTTATTAGAATTCTTCCCAGTTTCCAAGGCTACCCATAAATAGTTTATAATGACGGACAAGCAGTTCCTACTCCTTACAATTCACATTGGTATTTAACAGGTGAAGCAAGTTTCGCACTCGTAGAAAAAATTATTAGTGTGCTGCAGGCAGCCATTATGAAAGAGAGTCTGTTAGCGCAGACGAAATTAATAATAAAAGAGTCTCCTATTCCTACACTATAATCAGCAACAAAAGTAAGCATTTCTAATGATGGAGCTCTACACTTTCATTTGGTGCATTGGGCCTCGTCTTTAAGTGCAACTGATTTAAAATTTGAGCGTGATCCAAATCTCAGCATTCAAGAAGTTTTACAAAACACACAATACAAACCACAAACTCCTAATATTTTAGCTATTGAAAACTAAAAGAGCATGTTACAAGCAGCTCTGCACAGCCTGTGGGTGGCACTAAAAAAAATACTCTGTGGATTGTGCTGCAGTGCAGGGATTGTTTGAGAACAGCACATTTAAGCCACTGTATACACACACCAAAACTTTGGTTTATTGCACTTACAGCTCACAGACATTCATGTCTGTGTGCAAGGATACATTGATCGACTTAGCACATTGGAAATTGAAAGGATTCTGAGATTCAAAAGGGAAATCAATTTTTTTTTAAAACAGCTCTAGGGAAAGGTGACTATCTTACAAGACAAGCTTTCTTTAGTCCATGTCCATCTATCACATTGAAAAGCATTATGTGGCCAATTTTGTTCAGCAAACCCCACCGCCCTCGTGACACCAAAGTGCCTTCAGAGTATAACTTTACAGCCTCTCCCCACTCTGAAGGAAGTATCCCTCGAAGAGAGCATTCATGCTGAAATCCAGATTCGAAATCCAGGGACTGTAGAGCCTACTGTGTCTCCAGCTTTATACCAAGTGCCAGCTTCCACCAAAGAGTCTGATGCTGCGATTTCAACAATCCCAGCAGATTCAACTACTAGTATTGTTTACTATGAACCACCAACTGACCTAACATCAATTGAAATGAGGCCTTTGCAAGAAATAAGACTTTATGAGAATAATTCTGGCATTGAGTTAAAGGAGCTACCTACACACTCCACAGCTGCATGTGTACAAACGGTGGATATGCTTCCAGGTCTGCACATCTATAAGTCAGTTACTTGTATTAAGACATTCAATTTACAACTTATCAATTTACAAGGGTGCTCCCGTGGTGCTGTATTACCCACCCACCTTGGGTAAAAATCCGTTAGATCTGCAGCCGCAGTCTAGACCAAAATGTCCAACAAATGCACCAAAGCACACCAAAAACACTGTCACTTTTATCCTCAATCAGTAATATAACGAAGAAAACACAACCAATTATTGAAGTTCCATTTGCAACGTTCCAAAAAGTAATCCACAGCAGTAGATGTATCAGGTCATTTGAATTTATTCCATTGTAGACAAGAAAACAGCAGCCGACGCGCGTTTCGTCCTCCTGGACTTTCTCAAGGCTTCTCTCAAGATTAAACCAAGCAGTCCATTCTAATGTAACACATTCGTAATTTCAAACGCAAAAGAATCCCTCTAAGGTTGTTGTGTGTCTGCCAACATGGATTGTATGTGTTCACGACAAAGTAAAGGCTGGTAGAGCCATAGCAGACCAAATGGCAGTTTTAACATGAATAACATGAAAAAATTCCAAGATCCGGAACCTCAAACCGTACTCCCGAAGCAGTTCGGGAGTATGGTTTGAGGCTCCGGATCTTGGAATTTTTTGCGCTAACTTATCACGGTTCAAGCACCCCCAAATCAGACAACGTCGCGTGTATGGCGACTACGGAATCTATTTAAATTGACTAATATTCATGTTATGACTGCCATTTGGTCTGCTATGACTCTACGAGCCTTTACTTTGTCGTGAACACATACAATCCATGTTGGCAGACACACAACAACCTTAGAGGGAATTTCTTTGCGTTTGAAATTACGAATGTGTTACATTAGAATGGACTGCTTGGTTTAATCTTGAGAGAAGCCTTTAGAAAGTCCAGGAGGAGGAAACGCGCGTCGGCTGCCGTTTTCTTGTCTACAATGGAATAAATTCAAATGACCTGATACATCTACCGCTGTGGATTACTTATTGGAAAGTTGCAAATGGAACTTCAATAATTGGTTGTGTTTTCTTCGTTATATTACTGATTGAGGATAAAAGTGACAGTGTTTTTGGTGTGCTTTGGTGCATTTGTTGGACACTCCACAGCTGCTCAACATCACCACTGTCACACTGTTCACTACTTATTTTCTGACAGCTATTTTACACCACTGGGGACTGGACTAGGGAATGGAGTGTTTTTCCTCATAATATGTATCATCATGCTGATCACAGTGTTGCTTTTAATAAATGGACATTACATTCCTTATAAAACTGTACTGTTTTTCTAAAGAAAACCATCCGGCAGACCACGTGTCTAGGATTTGTATTGATTAGAGATTAAAGACGCCTGTAATTCCAAAAGTCAATTTGACACAGTTTACAAAATGGCAAAGGAAAGAAAACATTACAGATTCTGAATTAAATGACATGATCCAGAGTGGTACTTATAATGTGGCCATGTAACACCCGGAATTGATAGCCCTATGGCCTATCTATATTGATGTATTCATGCAATGATTTCTTTACAAAGCTCATGGGGCTGTATTATGGAATGCGGTGCATTTTCCCTGTTAGCTCCTGGCGCACCTTTCAAAAGGTGAGCCAAGCGCTAAGAAGGAGAGTGCGCCATATTATATTGAATGAGCTGACTCCAGGGCAGCCGCAAAGGTGTCCTGCCCGTGGGGCAACGCATTCAAGTGAAATACAGTGCGGCTTTGAAGCAGCTACTACGTGTTTCACTATGTAGGCGGCAGCCCACCTGCACTTTTAAGGGGGATTAAAGATCCCCTTGCAGGCGGGTGCAGTGATTGACTGCACCCGCCTGCAAGGGGATGTCTGGGGGTCCATAGGACCCCTATTCCCCCCTACAGAGGGCTGCCATCAGGGGGCACACTGACAGTGCGCCACTTTTGAGTTTGTGCACTGTCAGTGCACCTCCTGGCAGCTTCTTTGCCTCTGCGCCTGCATCTACAATATGGTGCGGGCACAGAGCCAAAGGGATTCCCTCATTTGCATGGGGCCACGCCCCCATGCAAATAAGGGAACACCCTCTGGTGTAATTGTATTACAGAATTGGCTGCACAAGCATCTGCAGCCCTTTCTGTAATACCAAAGTGCCCTGGGGCACATAAATGCCCTGGGCACTTCTGTAATATGGCCCCTGGTACTTTAGCTAAACACCCAGACACTTGGCATAATAAATATAAACCTATAATTGTTACCATATACAGTGTGGGTGAGTTATGTCGATGGGGGTTAGCACATTTGATCCTTGTGGATGTTAAGGAGCATTTGTCCACAGTTAGTGAAAATATGGATTTCAATGACTTCCTCCTGGATCCTCTGTAGCAGGTTGTGCAATTTGTAATGAAATGAAAAAATATTCAGAAAAAGAGGTTGCTGAACAAATTTGAGAAATCGACAAAGAAATATGCAAACAACATTTAAAGTTGTTGATAATGGTATGCAAACACTCTAAACAAGTGTATTCCATAAGTACTATAATGCCATCACCCGCTGACCTTCTAAAGGAATGCTTAAACCTTTTACAACATGGAAAAGCTCAGTTGCAAGCTATTACATAGCTAAATTGTGTTTCTACAAACATTAAAATCTAACAAAGTGCCTTGGCAACTCATTACAAGAGTACCCTATTTTAACCATATAATCTGAGCTCTACACAAAGAGTCATGGCTAAAAAAGAAGCCACCTACACCCTATTAAGTATAAAAGGAATGGATGATGCCCTGTTTTTAGGTCGAGCCTCGAGTAGCGCGCAAGCGCTGCTTAGAGGCGAAGACTTAATGTAAGCGAGTTTGAAAAGCAGTCCAACAAACGCTCGTGCGTCGTGGCTGGCCTTTTTGAGATGGGTACGCGCGGCAAACATATGTTTCCAATTATCGTGCCCAGACGCGGGCGCGATAAGTGGAAACACATGTCTGCCGCGCGTACACATCCAAAGGCCAGCCACGACGCACGAGCGTCTGGTCAGCTGAGCGTCTCGTCAGCTGAGCAGGCTACCGCGCTCGCTCGCCCCCGCTCCTCTGTGGTGCGCGCGCACCACTCGCGGGCTTGTTGTCATTCCGATCTCTCTTTCTCAGTCACTTAGCTCCTCTTTAACACTTCCTTCCGCTTATTTCTTTCCTTCATTGTTTACAATTCTATAAACAATTGGCTGTGATTGCGGCTGCATTATTATCGCCAATATCATAAAACATCGTGAACCTAGTCTCCACACTCCGTCTGTAGCAGTAAATGTTAATTCCTGGCTGTCAAAGACGAGAAGCACAAGCAAATACATTGTATTCTGTAATACTGATAACTGGAAAGAGAAATCGTTTGAAATAGAGTACCATACCTTCAAAACATCGTTGCAGCCATTCACGTCTGCAGGACCGGAGTGAATATACACCGCTGCTATATTTAAGCAGCTCCTTAAGTTTCGGTTTCGTTCCATCACGCGCGGCACTCGTGATAACGTGTCAAGCTAGAGGGACAAAACAGCTGCCATATGATCATTGACTTTGTTCTTCAGGCAGGCAGTTGCTAACGCAAGAAGATATAGCGACGGGGGAGAGGATGAGGCCAAACGGTCAGAACTACCGGCTTTGGGCCGACAGAGCCAACTTCCTCTCTCGCTGTTTGCTCAAGATCCTGCAGGTTTGGTGCTTGTAGCTGAGCTAAGACTGCTGCTGGCAGGCAGCTCACTGCTACATTGTATCTAATTATTTCCTGTGGCGCCACTCTCAGATAGCTTGACTTCATTGTTAGGCCAAATGGCTACTACCGTCACAGCCGGGGCGGGACAGACCGGTCAGATTAAGTTGATTTATTTTATAACGTCTTGCGCCGCGACGGGGGGAGACGTGACGTCCTGCTGCCAAAGGCGGGGAGTTTGTTATGGGAGAATTTGCGGTGGGGCTTTAATTATGGCGCGTGCAGCGCTGTCTCCTTCTGCTTCTCGCACCGGCCCGGGCTGCTGTGTGCAGTCAAAAATGTAATGTGACCGGCGCCGCGCCTAATTCAGTTACAGCCGAGCTTCACGTCACAGCAGTGATCGGCGATTGCAGCGGACGGCGGTCGGAACACAACGCAAAGAAAGAAAGAGGTAACTGTGTTTTACTCTTTGGATTACTTGTAAACTGTGCCCCTCCTAACTTAAACGTTGTTGCTTCTGATAGCCCTAACTGCTGCCTTTGTTGGTGCTGCTCCATTGTGGGGTTCAGCGGGCAGAGTCTTCGGGATGTCTGAGGGCATCAGGATGCCAGAAAGATGTTTCTGCACATAAAATGCGTACTGTTGGTTCAACTATGGGGCGAGGGTACAGCATGCCCTGTTACAGCTGAAGTTAGTCTCTCTAAGTCACGTGACATAAAGCCCACCAACTCGTGTTGGGACGGTCGGGGTCACTGAGTCACTCTGTGACTGACTATATGTGGTGCTGCTGCCTGTCCAATTACTTTCAGTGCCAGTGGTGTCACCAAAGTCAGCAGAGCCTCTGTGATAGCCGGTGGGTCATGTTGATGTGTGCCGATGCCTGCAGGGTTGGGCAGGTAGCAGCGCAGCAACGGGGCGGCCGCTCGGGGTTAATGATTTTATTAGTGTTTGAGTGGAGTTCATTTGTGATATTTACAGTTTTGTTAACAAGACGCTGTACTCATTTGCGTAAAGTCTTATTTATTCAGCCTATACCTATTTCCCTCATTTTCATTGCTTGATTTTGCGCGCGAGAAAGTGTCACTCATAGTCATTAAATGTCACTCATAATTCAACTAAAATTATGAAAATGTCACACATAGCAATCTGAAACCTTGGCAGCTGTGTAAACCATTCTATATATTCACACCTTTCATCTTCTCCCTCATTATCTTTCATTCTTTCCAAATCTGAATTCATAGTTCATAGACGAGCACTTTAGATTGAAGGCTCCCTGCTCATTAGAGACAAGCATTGGCATAGCCAATAGGTCTCGCCTTTAGGACCTTATAAGTGTTTAGCCATGCAACAGTTGATGTTGTTGCACCAAGGATATTGTGCTGCATAACTAAATACTTATAAGGTCCCAAAAGCGAGACCTATTGGCTATGCCAATGCTTGTTCATAATAGAGACCTTACTTATCTCCTGGTTCCTACATGAAGTAATCTCACTGCTAGTTACAACCTTTCACTTTCATGAGTGCCAAAAATGTGTCCTTGGGCTGGTATGAAAAAGTGCACAACACTTTCTTCCATCACGTGCTGGAGTTATCATTTGAATTTGTCTGTTGCACACAAGGCAATCCCACATTCATCGGTACTGCTGGATCTAATCCTATATGTCACTCACTTCTCTGTGATCCCATCACTTTGCATGGAGCTTGTAACCCTTTTAAGTCAGGGTTAAGCTTTAAATTTGTAGTTGTACCTATTTCATCCATTCCAGCCCACCACACACTCCTGAATAACTGTTCCTATTTAATAATTACAAATGAAACATGTTGTGGAATGGCCCAAGGCCAATTGTATCTGTTAAGCATGTCAGAAATCCTAAAATTGCTGTGGGCTAACCTTGTATCCTCTTCTCTGAAAAGTGTTTGAAAATGTCCCTTGGCCCAGAACAGATATGGCTAATAGGAGCCTTGATAAGTTGAACAAACTTGTTGCAATATTTATGCAGAAAGAGGTTCCTTAACATCAGTGGCAGAAACCTTTGAATTACTGACAGCCCATTCTGCAATTCAAAACCTCCTGCAAACTCAGTGTTCGACATACTTTTCATATTTTATGCACATCATCTTCAATTCAACCAAAACAACTGGGATAGTGCTTTTTTTCTGAAACATTGGATCTGGTTTGTGGACTGGTTTCTGTGTTTTTTCATTCATTGTTCTCCAGCCTGTTTGATGGATGTCCGACAATACTTCTGATCATCATTTGTAGCATTCTCATCTTTCTCCCGGTTAAAAAAAAAAACAGACCAACCTCCAACATGGATTACGATTATGAATATACTACTGGGAATCAGGGCCAAGAAACCCTGGTGTTCTACATTGGGTATTAATGGCCGACTGTCATGGGCAAGCACTGGAATCTTTGGTTCTGCAAAGTGGATGCTTCGCAAGTGAGACCAGTATATTGGTGCATAAACTGTTTGCAAAAACATGTTCTGGAAGTGACATTGGAATTCCCACCAATGAAGTTGATCAATGTGAAACAAGTGCTATGACCACTAAAGATGCACTAAGCGTATTGCGGATCACTGCAGTTGCTGATTGCGAAATATGAGCAATATGAGGAGTAAGCTGCTCTTCCAGCATTCGAGCCAACAACAACTTAATTGCTTGAAACACCAATGCCTACAAGAGTCATTGCACAAGAAATGTCATCCTTCCTGGATTCTGTGGACCGACAGGATCCGTTTCAGTGTATATGCCCATATCCTTCATCATTTGTTGCCAAACCAAAGGTCACCGCAATGAACACACCCATGCTGTTCCAAGTGCCTCTCCTTCTATGGCCGAAAGCCACTGGAATCATGGACACTACATGACACCATCACCGATTGTAACGAAATGAACTAAGTTCAAATCATTTCTTCAGTGTAAATGGAAAAATACTGTTCCTGTTTTTCCAAAATGTAATGATTAAGAGTATGCCATAGGACAATGTGTACCCTTTTTGTTTTCCTATTTTATTTCCTTCTGCACCCAGCTGCATTAGTTTTAGACAAAATGCTTTCCATATTGCATGTAAAAATACCTGTTGTCATTTTATGCAATATTTTATGCATTAGATCTTATATAAGTATTAAGAGTGTATTATGTATTTCCTGATCTCTTTTAGTAGATAGTGTGAAGTTTTAGATACACACAGATGTGTTAGTATCATGTCTGCCTCCTATCTAGGCTGACATACTTTTATTGTTTTTATTATGGGCACCACCACAACATCATCCATTCTACAGTGGAAGTTGACATGTTTTTATTGTTTTAGGTATAGGAGCATAGTATCTGTTGGAAATGACCATCTATTGTGTGGTACCACCACAGATTATTGCCTCACTTGTTTTTGCTGGCTGTAGAGCTCTGTGCACTTTACCCCTTCTAACCAGCAGTAAAATGCCTGTGATCACCCTATCAACATGATGAGATTGGCAGACCCCTGATTGGCATCTTTAACTTACATATAAGTCCCTAGTATATGGTGTTCCAGTGTACCCAGGGCTTGTAAGTCAAAGGTCAAAAGTGGGCTGCAGCACTCATTGTACCAACCACTGTAATGACATGGTAAACATGACTACAGGCCTGTCACCAGTAGAATGGTTGTGCAGGTTTAAACTGCCAAATCGACTTGTCAAAACCTCCCTTTTGAGAGGCCTAAACCTTCCTTTTAAATATTTATAGGTCATCCCTAAGATAGGCCTTATCGCCCAAAAAGACAGGGTGAATAGTAGTTAAGAGTAGGCCATGTAAAAATTAATGTTACACATGTCCTGACAGTGAAAAGGCCCCAAAAGCCCTTTTCACTGTGGCAAGGTTATCTGCCCCATGAGAAAATCTGGATTACATGATGACACCTTATACTGATAATTTCAATTTGAAAGCAGCTAAAACTATAATTCAAGGACTCATTTTGTTTGTTATTCAAAAGCCAATTCAATGGTGAAATCGAATTTTGACTAACTATGTTGGAAAAGGTACTTTTAGAAAAGTTACCTGTCCCTGCCTAAACCTCTGGAGGCCTTTCTGCCAGTATTCAACTGTCACCTGACTGCTGAAGGCTCCGGTGTGGTAAAATGTTGATTGCTCACAGAGGACAAAGGGCTTCAGTGTGGGAAGCTGTTGGCCTTTCCTTGACAGGCTGACCTGAAGTGCTGTACCCAATGACTAGTTATATTTCATAGTGGCATACACTGTCATAAGCAGATGAACCTGACACCTGGCCTTCCCCTTCCTGTATCCCTCTAGTCAGCTTGGCTCCAAATCCAATGGGAGGGCGAGCTGCCCCAGAACTGGTTTAGCATGACCACAAAGGAGGTTTGCCCATTTTCATAGCCACACCACTGGGTGTACCCACGGAGTTCTGACTAACTGAAGAAAGGTCCTGCCATCTTGGATTTAGGTAGAGATGGGGCAATGTGGGACAGTTTACAGTAAAGCACACATGAAGTGCTGTAAAATGGGGTAGGGTCACCTCTGGGAACTCTTACCTCATTGGCTAGGGTGTGGCCAGTGGTGGCCCCAACCACAGGCTGGCGCTGAGCATAAATGTGGCATGCCCAGTGCCCTCCTTAGAAAGAACACTGCTGGACCTAAGAAGAAGGACTGCTCTGCTGTCTGAAGAACCTGAAGGAAGACTGGACCTGCTTGCCTTGAACCCAGGACCCCAGCAGTGACTCCAATAGTCAGTTGGCTGACATCCTCTTTGAGCTACAGGGCTACAACAAGCTTCCAGAAGCCTTTTCCTGCTTTTCAGCTGACCAGCCCCATCTGGACCTGGCCTGGCCCTCTCTGCGGGCCTCTGTGGGAGTAAGTCCTGAACCCCAAGTACTATCTACAGGCTACTAGATCCATGGCTGGTGTCAGAGTGTACTCCACCCTGCCTAACAGAAAGTTTCACCACACTCAACAGAAATAACCTTCGTCGACGGTCTCACCAGATAACACACTGAGCAGTACCTATTGACGGCTCCTTGGACTCGGCGACAAGCAGCACCTGATGGACGACTTCACCAGACTCAGTGCCAAGCATCAGCTGAATAACACCAATAACCTTGGTCGACAGCTTCACAAGGCCCGATGGTGAGCAGCCTCTGATCAACTCAGAGACCTTGAGCAGTGGCTCTCCATCATGGTTGAGCTCTTCCATGATACCATTTTGCTGCCTGACCCCACCGAAGACTTTTTACCTCCATAAAAGCTTTTAAGTGAGAAGGTAACTTTCTGAATGGAACAAACCTGGTCTTTGTATCCGACTCGCACTCCATCGTTGTCAGCCTTAAATCTTATCCTTGCCTGGTCCAGTGCAACCAGTTGCTCATGGTTGGCGTTTAATGCTTCGTGGCACTAATTTTAAATATAAACTTTTAAAAATCATAACTCCAGTTCTACTAATTGTATTTTAATCATTTTGGTGTCATTTAAAATATTCTCAACTTTTTTAAACTGGTTTGAGGTTTTTCTTGTGTTGTGTGTTTTGAGTGCTGCATACATTTTTTACACATTGCCTCTAAGTGAGGCCTGTCTGCTCTGTCCCATACCTACCAGCAGTTTGAGCATAGGTTTATTTAGTTACTTTTTTGGTTTGCCATGTCAAGGACAGTGATAAATACTTGAGTTGGGTTCTCACCCCCCTCAAATAATTTCTTACATTATCAATATGTAATTTGAGATGACACATTTATCACCATATGTTAGGAATTGGGTCTCTAGTTGGCAGAGGTTTGCACCCTGTCCAAGTAGGGGCCACAATCCTAGTCAGGGTAAGCTAGATACACACTTTAAATTAACCTGTGCTGACCCTCTGTTAGTTTGGCACACAGCAGGCAGGCATGCTCAACTTAAGAGGCAATGTGTAAAGTATTTGTGTAACACACACACAGTAACACAATGGAAACACCACTAAAAGACTCCATACAGATTTAGAAAAATAGAGAATATTTATCTGAGTAAAATAAGATAAAAAAACAAAATCCCAATCAGTAGAAGTCGAGATATGAATTTTTAAGGAATAAATGCAAAAATAGTGCATAAAAGTCACTAGCGGTCAAAAGGTTACTTAAGGTCGCGAGGGACCGGTACAAATCCAAAGTTCAGGCCGACCGCGGTGGAGGGCAAGCCGACTACAAGAGTCACGCAGGTCGCACTGAAAAAGTAACTTGGATGGAGCAAGCATTGACATCGAGAGCACAATGCATGGGTTCAGATTCACACAGTGGCTTCCCGCGTGGTTGTCGCATTCCATAGAGATAAAGGTGCTGCGTCTTCATCAAGCCGGGAAGAGTGCTGTTGTCGGGACACGCAGGCTGTGAGACCGCTGTCATCAAACAGCCTCTGCATCGACAATAAAGGGCAAAGCATCGGTTCTGACTGACCCAGTGGTGTCAATGCATCGGTTTTTCAAGAAAACAGCTGTAGAACACACTTCTGAGACCCATGACTGGAGGGGGCAAGGGTAGGACTCACAGATGGTAGAGTCATGCAGCACCAGCAGGATTACAGGTAGTCTTTTGTGTCCCTGAGACTTCAGAAAATAGGAGGCAATCTAGCAAGCCCTTCGACTCATTCTGGGTTCAAGTGAGATTGGTCCAGTCCTTGTCTTCAGCAGGTCAGAGATCAGCAAGCAGCAGGGCAGCTCTGCAAAGAAGAGAAGCAATTCCTCAAAACAGTCAGTCAAGGCAAAGTGACAATCCTTACACCACAGCAATCTTTGCTCTAGCAGAGTTCTTCCCAGGTCCAGTAGTGTACTGATTTGGTAGGGTCAGAGTCTCAATACTTATAACCAAAAGTGCCTTTGATGTAGGGGGTGACTTCAAAGTAGCTCTCTGAAGTGCACAAGGATCCCATTCAACCCAATCCTGTCTGTTAGGCTATCTGTTGGGGGTAAATAAGTGCTTTGTGTGTGGACCGGACACCACCTATTGAAGTGTGTCAACACCTCCCATTCCTCCCCGCCCAGGAAGACCCATCAGAATGCAGATGAATGCAAATGAGTGCTCGGAATGCAGATGAGCACTACCTTCCTGTATTTGTGGCTGTCTAGATGGAATGCACAAAGTGTAGCTGTCACCCAGCCCATATGTGTATTGGAGGCATGCTGCAGGTACACAGAGCAAAGTTAAGAGCAGAGAAATGTCCACTTTCTAAAAGTGGCATTTATAAAATAGTAATGTCAAATCCAACTATACCACTAAAGAGGATTTATCATTACCATTCTAAAGATATGAAACATGTTTTAGCTACTCCTTTCTAATCAGGAATTACAGCTTAAAAGTGTTTTAAGGATTTTCTAATGCTAGCCTATTAGAGGAGAAGGCTTCACAGTAGTAAAAAACGAATTGAGCTGTTTGTCACTATCAGGACTTGTAAAACTTAAAAGTACATCTCCTACCTTTTAGTTACACAGCACCCTGCCCATAGGGCTACCAAGGGCTACCTTGGGGTGACCTATGTGTAATAAAAAGGGAGATTAAGGCTTGGCAAGTGGTTTTAAATGCCAATTTGAAGTGGCAGTAAACTGCGCACACAGGCCTTGCAATGGCAGACCTAAGACAGGTTTGAAAGACTACTTATTTGGTTGGCACAATCAGTGCTGCAGGCCCACTAGTAGCATTTAGATTACAAGCTCTAGGTATATGGATTACCACTTTACAACGGACTTATAAGTAAACTAAATGTTCCAATCAGGTACACACTAATGTCACCATGTTCAGGGGAGAAGCACATGCACTTTAGCCTTGGTTAGCAGTGGTAAAGTGCTCAGAGTCCTAAGGCCAACAAAATGATACAGCACAAAGTGGAGGTAAGCAGGCAAAAAGTTGGGGGCAGAACACTATTAGACCTGGCTTTTTCACTGGGTTTAGCCCCAGACTTTTTGCTTTTGGCCTCCTGTTTTTGACCCTGTCTTGCTTGCTTTTTTGACTCTGGGCACTTTAAAACTGCTGATCAGTGCTAAAGTGCATTTGCTCTCTGTGTAAATTGTTATCATAGATTAGTGTTTCCATAATTGGCTTATTTGGTTTACTGTTAAGTCCCTAGTACAGTGCACTGTGTGTTCCCTGGGCTTGTAAACCAAATGCTGCTAGTGGGCTTGCAGCACTGATTGTGTCACCCACACAAGCAGCCTTGCAAAAGGGTCTCAGGCCTGCCATTGCAGTGTCTGTGTACAGTTCAGTACTGCCCTGTCGACCTGGCAAGTGTACCCACGTGCCAGGCCCTAACCTTCGCTTTTCGAACATGTGAGTCACCCCTAAGGGAGGCCCAAGGTACCCCTGTGGGCAGGGTGCAGTGTATGTGAAAGGTAGGATATGCCCTGATGTGTGTGGCATGTCCTGATAGTGAAATACTGCCAATTTCGTTTTTCACTATTGAAAGGCTATCTGTCCTATAGGATAAAATGGGGAGTTTACTTATAACATCTTATAAGTATAACTGCCCGTGGGAACAAGATAGGAAAATAGAGTTTTGTATGCCTGAACTCAGAATATAAAGATGCAGCTTTTAGTAAGGATGATTTTTATGGGCTGGGTTTGAAAATACCACTTTGAGGAAGTAGATATTTTCTTGCTTAGCCATCCATTGTGCCTCTGTTAGGTTTGTGCATTGACTGTCTGGCTTTGGAGTGACAGGGGCTGGGGATGTGCATTCTGTTCAGACCGCCACTTTGGAGGGTGAGGTGTGTCCTGCCTTTCCAGGGTGAGTCAAGGCTGAGCTGAATAGATCTGGGCTGCATTTAGAGTAGGGGGAGGAGATTCCCTTTCACCTGAATAGGCCTAGTCTGCCTTAAACAATGCTGTCTCTACCTCCTGCTGGGAAGCTGCACCAGAGAGGACAGAACTGGTTTTGGCTGGGCAAAGAGCTTCTCTGCCACCAGAGAGCAAAGGTGTTTGTGCTATAAAAAGTGGGGCCCAGACCCCGGACTTTTAGATTACCTCTGGAATTCAAGAGGAACCTCTGCCAAGGAGAAGAGCTGGGAAAACTGAAGGAGAAGGGCTGCCCCTTTGCTGTGTGCTGTTTGGGGTTGGCCTGCAGTGGCTGTTTCTGCCAAGGAGAGGATAAAGACTTTGCTGTGTGCTGTGTCTCCTGCTTGAGGAAGATCTCCAAGGGCTTGAAGTAGAGCTTGCCTCCTGTTTTGAAGTCTCAGGGATACAAAGACTTCCCTTTCAGTTCCCCTGAACTTCCTTGCTTGGAGTTCTGACCTGCCGAGAGGTGCCTGTGACTGTGTTGGGCCTCTGGAGGTTGTTCCTGCTGTTGGGAGCTAGAAAAGTAACGCAATAACGAGAAGCGCGACGCATCTGCACCTGTTTCTGATGCATCGCCGAAGAAACTGACGCAGCGCCTGCCCGCGGTTCGAGAAATCGCTGCATGCCGCATCGAGTGCACCGATCTACGATGTCCGAGATCACCACACCAATTCCGACGCAGGCCCTGCTGTGCGGCTGCAAAAACCAACGCATCGTGGGACCACGGCTGAAGAAACCAACGCAGCGCAGTTGCAGCATCGAGAACCGATGCATCCCCGATCCTCACGCATTGCACTGGGGTGCCAAGTCTACAAGGACGCCGGGGCCACAATAAGAAACCGACGCATCACCTCCCCACACAGTAAGAAACCGACGCATCACCTCCCCTTTAGTAAGGAACCGACGCATCGCCTCCCCTGTGGGGCAGTAAGGAACCGACGCATCACCTTCCCTGTGTCTGTTTTTGTTTGTGATTGTGACACATCTAAGGTACTTTGTGTTGAAAGTGTTGCAACTGTAGTTTACTATGGACAGAACAGTTTCTACCTTTTAAAAGTCATATTTTGATTACTGTATTGTGGATTTTTGTCGTTTTGGTCTTGTTTGGTTTAGATAAAGATTACTTACTTTTCTAAACTGGTGTGGTTTCCATTTGTAGTGTTTTCACTTTATAACTGGATGTGTACACAAATGCTTTACACACTGCCTCTGAGATAAGCTTGTCTGCTCGTGCCGAGATACCAAGGGGGTGAGCAGGGGTTATTTTAGTTGTGTATCCCCCTTTCCCTGACTAGGAAGAAGGGTCCCTACTTGGACAAAGGTGCAAACCATTGCCAACTAGAGATTTCCATTTCTAACACTGGTGGTCAGCGGTGAGGATCTGGACTTGCATTTGTGCCCTACATACAGTGATTGGTGTACACTACTAGTATAGTGGAGACCATCACGCGACCACATACAATTGGTGGAACTTTTTCTTTTTGGACATTTTCTTTTTGCAACTTGAGAACTGCCAATTTTCACCATGACAGAACCAGCATCAATTGCATCTGTGAATATTGAATTTGAAGAAGATAGAGTTGAAACCTACACTGTGCCACAATTGAAAGCCATCGGCAAAAAGTTTAAAATCTCAGTAAGAGGCCTCACCAGAAAGGAGGAATACCAAAAGGCGCTAAGGGCCTGATTGGAATCAAGTAATGCCAGTGAGCATACCGAGGAACCTATGGTGGAGGCGGAAAATTTAGATGGGCAGCGGGATGGGCTATTGGGTCTGCCTGGAGGGAGGTTACTGTCCGGGGGGCAGCAGTGTATCTTCAAAGGGGCTGTCTCCAGAGGAGCTGAAGGACAGAGAGAGAAGCAGAGTGCATGAGTTGGAGCTTACAAACCTCGGCTGGGGAAGGGGGATAAGAAATTGGAGTTAGAGAGGCAGAAACTGGTCCTAGAAGAAAAGAGGATGCTCTGAGAGCATGAGGGAAGTTTGAAGGAGCTGGACATAAAAGCCAAGAGTGTGGAGTCCAGTTCAAATGGTGGCAGCAAGAAGGTGTTATTTAGTGCTGAGGGAACAGGACACACACCCAGAGATGTGGCGCCTGACTTGAAGGAGGAGGTTACCATTCACCAGGGGGGTCAGGTTTATGAGGTAGCTCCGGTGGTGTGCAGTGTCCCTGAAGTAGATTGGGGAACTGGCACAGGGGATCATATTCCTAGTGGTGAGAGGGACACTCTACTAACTCTAGATGAGAGATGCAGGGAGAGGGGTTCCCCCATGGTAGAAGTCTTGGTAGGTGAATGTGGAGACCACCCAGAAGAGTGTGGGTTGAGTGACAGAGACAGTCAGACACTGTCTTGCCAATCTCAGGAGAGTGATGTGTGGTACTTATGCGAGGCACTGGATGGTGAGGCAAAGGGTAGCTTGGTTAACACATGTGTGGGGCTGTGTGATTCAGTTGTTGGAGAGCATATTTTAAGTCTCTGTTTTCCAGAGCTATGCCAAAACCTGGTGGAGTGTGAGTTCTTTGACCCCAGGAAGCTCGCACCAGAGGCAGACCTTTTGGTGGATTCCAGAGGGTCTGAAGAAGCATCTGGGGGTGATAATAAAGGAGGTGGCTCAGGTTTTCCCCAACCAAGTGAGGTAGGGGAGGTTTGTGGTGGCCCAGATAGGTCCCAGAGTAGTGGGAGGGGTGTAGGGTCCCATGTCCTGTATCAGAGGATAAGGAGTGGGAGAGGGCTATGTCCCAAGGTGCCTGAAACCCAGTCTCAAGGCCTGGTTGGTTCCATGAGGGAACACCAGGAGGGGGGGGCCTGTCTGTACCGGGAGGCAATTTCCTGAGGGGGATCCCAAGGTGTCAGTTGAGCTGTGGGAGACTGCGGTAACCAGCATCCCACCAGTTCTGGTGTCTGGCAGCACCTCTCTATTTGGGAGGGTGTGTGAGTCCAGAAAGAGGGGGGACGAAGGACCAGTGGGTCAGGGGTTGCCAGCTCTGAAGTCAGAGCACCTCGGGACTGACCCTGGTGAGGCGACTTCTGGCCTGGGGGGGTCTTCATGCTCTGTCAGGTGGACAGGAGGCTGGAGACCTGCACCAAGCAGACTCTTACACAATTCCAAAGGAGTGTGTTTCCCTTGGGGGGGTTGGTGTGCTCCCCCTTGGGGGGGTTGGTGTGCTCCCCCAGACATCCTGGGTTGCCAGGCACAGATCCAGCCTAAGGGTGCAGACCCTGGGTTGGAGGGCCATGTTCAGGGTGTCCCCTCTGAACTGGAGGAAGGGGAGACTGTTAACAGTGCCCCTACTGGTTTGTCTTCTGGGGGCATTGCTCCAGATGGGAGGGTGCAGGGCCCCAGTAGGGGGAACAGGGAGAGGGCAGCCTCACCCCTGCCCCCTGCACAGCCTAAGGGTACAGACCCTAGGCTGGGATACCAGTTGCAGGATATCACCCCTCAACTGGTGGGTGAATTGTACAGGACACCTGCCACCGGTGCCCTGACAATTCTGGAAGAGGGTACTGCACCAGGTAGGAGGGTACAGAGACCAGGGAGGAGGACCGGGTGTGGGAAAGCTGACCCCAGTCTCCGGCCCAGCCACTGGGTACAGACCCTGGGCTGGTGGGTCAGTGTCAGGGTGCCAGACCTGACCTAACAGGCAGGAGAGTGGACAAAGGGTGCTAGGCACCTGGAGCTGCCGCCTCCACTCTCTGACACTACAGAGGTTGGAGAGCCCTGGAAGGCATAAGCACTGGGTCTCATCACTGACAGCTGTCAGTGGCCACTGTGGCGTGCTGTCCTGGTGGACACAGTTGCCCCTGGGGAGGACAGGAGTCACACCCCGGGGGTGGACTGGGCCACACCACTGTGTTGGCCATGTGGTTACTGTCTGCCTGTTGGGACACACCTGTGACCAAGCTACGGTTAGGTGCTGCACAGATGGTGTCCACAGATGAGGAGAAGGGTTCCTCATGGGTTAGCTTAGTGGGCCCGAGAGTATGTACAGATGGATCCAATTGGGTTTAGCAAGACGTAGAACAAGAACGTGCCCCCGCTGCTGTGGGCCAGGTATAGGTTCTATCGCCTCTAGCAGGAAGCCCATCAAGTGATTGATTTGTCTACCCTGGCTTTAGGCTGGAAGGGGGTTGTGTTAGACCTGGCTTTTTCAGCGGGTTTATCCCCAGACTTTTTGCTTTTTGGCCTCCTGTGTTTGTCCCTGTTTTGGTTGGTTTTATGACTTTCGGCACTTTACCACTGCTGGTCAGTGCTAAAGTGCATATGCTCTCTGTGTAAATTGTTATCATGGATTAGTGTTTCCATAATTGACATATTTGGTTTACTGTTAAGTCCCTAGTACAGTGCACTGTGTTTGCTTAGGGCCTGTAGACCAAATGCTGATAGTGGGCTTGCAGCACTGATTGTGCCACCCACACAAGCAGTCTTGCAAAAGGGTCGCAGGCCTGCCATTGCAGTGTCTGTGTGCAGTTCAGTACTGCCATGTCGACCTGGCAAGTGCACCCACTTGCCAGGCCCTAACCTTCCCTTTTCTTACATGTGAGTCACCCCTAAGGTAGGCCCAAGATACCTCTGTGGCAGGGTGCAGTGAATGTGAAAGGTAGGACATGCCCTGATGTGTGTGGCATGTCCTGATAGTGAAATACTGCCAATTTCGTTTTTCACTATTAAAAGGCTATCTGTCCCATCGGATAGAATGGGGAGTTTACTTATAACATCTTATAAGTATACCTGCCCATGGGAACAAGATAGGAAAACAGAGTTTGGTATGCCTGAACTCAGAATATAAAGATGCATCTTTTAGCAAGGATGATTTTATGGGCTGGGTTTGAAGATACCACTTTGAGAAAGTGGATATTTTCTTGCTTAGCCATCCAGTATGCCTCTGCTAGGTTTGTGTATTGACTGTCTGGCTTTGGAGTGACAGGGGCTGGGGATGTGCATTCTGTTCAGACAGCCACTTGGGGGGGTGGTGAGGTGTGTCCTGCCTTTCCAGGGTGAGTCAAGGCTGAACTGAATAGACCTGGGCTGCATTTCGAGTAGGGGGTGGAGATTTCCTTTCACCTGAATAGGCCTGGTCTGCCTTACACAATGCTGTATCCACCACCTGCCAGGAAGCTGCACCAGAGAGGACAGAACTGGTTTTGGCTGGGCAAAGAGCTTCTCTTCCACCAGAGAACAAAGGAATGTGTGTTATAAAAAGTGGGGCCCAGACTCAGACTTTTAGATTACTTCAGGAATTCAAGAGGAACCTCTACCAAGGAGAAGAGCTGGGAAAACTGAAGGAGAAGTACTGCCCCTTTGCTGTGTGCTGTCTGAGGTTGGCCTGCAGTGGCTGTTTCTGCCAAGGAGAGGATACAGACTTTGCTGTGTGCTGTGTCTCCTGCTTGAGGAAGATCTCCAAGGGCTTGAAGTAGAGCTTGCCTCCTGTTTTGAAGTCTCAGGGATAGTTCTGACCTGCCAAGAGGTGCCTGTGGCTGTGTTTGGCCTTTAGAGGTTGTTTCTGCTGTTGGGAGCTGGAAAAGTAACGCAACTACAAGAAGCGTGACGCATCCGCACCTGTTTCCGACGCATCGCCGAAGAAACCGATGCTGTGCCTGCCTGCGGCTCGAGTAATCGCTTCATGCCGCATCGAGTGCACTGATCTAAGAAGTCCGAGATCACCGCACCGATTCCAACGCAGACCCTGTTGTGGGGCTGCAAAAACCAACGCATCGTGGGACCGCAGCTGAAGAAACCAACACAGCGCCGTGGCCGCTGCCGCATCGAGAACCGACGCATCCCTGATCCTCACGCATCGCACCGGTGCACGAAGTCTAAAAGAACGCCGAAGCCGCAGTAAGAAACCGACGCATCACCTCCCACACAGTAAGAAACTGACGCATCACCTCCCCTTCAGGAAGGAACAGACGCATCACCTCCCCTTCGTGGCATTAAGGAACCGATGCATCACCTCCCCTGAAGTAAAGAACCGACGCACCACCTTCCCTGGGTGTAAGGAACCGACGCATCACCTTCCCTTTGGCTGTTTTTGTTTGTGATTGTGACGCATCTAAGGTACTTTGTGTTAAAAGTAGGGGTGGGCGGCAAATTCCGTTCCGCTCGCGGAACTTGCGAAATTTCGGCATTTCCGCGTTCCGCGCGGAACGCGGAAATGTCGAAAGTTCCGCGATCCGCGGCGGAACGGAATTTGGGTGCATGAGGTAATTAAACCTCACCAGGAAGCACTTACAGATTTAAATAAAGCAGGTGCCCGAGTTTAAGCTCAAATTCTGTAACGCATTAATCAGCACAAAAAATTTGTGAGCAAGGTCGAGGCTAAGCAGGAGTGCTTTCTGCCCAGATCTACCATCAAACATTAGCTGTAATCCCTGATGGAGGTCTTTGCATCCTTGATTTTCTCGAGCGCAATCCCCGTGTAGGTCCAGTGGCCAGGAGGTTCTTTCTCCTCATCTGCTCCTCAGATCGTGCTCTGACCCTTTATAAACAAGATGCATGTGAACTCGCATGGATGCCCCACCCGTTTTGCCCCGCCCCACATACACTAGCAGTATGCAACGTCTTCCCGCCCTTTCCCCACTATGATGGACAGCTTACTCAAAGGACCCCGGCGCCTTTCCGGCGCGGTGGCAAAGTTACAGACACACGAGGTCACTGGAGACAATTCTTCTGGTCCTTTACGCAGCTGCAGTGTAGGGAAGGCACTATACATTTACCCAACGAGGTAGCACTTACTGATTAGCCAGTAGAAAGTACTCCAGTTGAGTAGAGGTATTGCACAAAACGGTGGCATCTTCGTGGATAAATATGCAGGGCAGGATTCATTCTGGCACGATGCTCCTGTCACAAAAATTAAACCTCAACAGGAAGCACTTAAAGAAATATATAAAGAAGGTGCCCGAGCTGAAGCTCAAATTCTGTAACGCATTAATCAGCACAAAATATTCGTGAGCAAGGTCGAGGCTAAGCAGGAGTGCTTTCTGCCCAGATCTACCATCAAACATTAGATGTAATCCCTGATGGAGGTCTTTGCATCCTTGATTTTCTTGAGCGCAATCCCCGTGTAGGTCCAGTGGCCAGGAGGTTCTTTCTCCTCATCTACTGCTCAGATCGTGCTCTGACCCTTTATAAACAAGATGCATGTGAACTCGCATGGATGCCCCGCCCGTTTTGCCCCGCCCCACATACACTAGCGGTATGCAACGTCTTCCCGCCCTTTCCCCACTATGATGGACAGCTTACTCAAAGGACCCCGGCGCCTTTCCGGCGCGGTGGCAAAGTTACAGACACACGAGGTCACTGGAGACAATTCTTCTGGTCCTTTACGCAGCTGCAGTGTAGGAAAGGCACTATACATTTACCCAACGAGGTAGCACTTACTGATTAGCCAGTAGAAAGTACTCCAGTTGAGTAGAGGTATTGCACAAAACGGTGGCATCTTCGTGGATAAATATGCAGGGCAGGATTCATTCTGGGACGATGCTCGTCTGCCCCTGAGAGTGACCCTGCATAGATTACAACGGGCGCAGCAAAATCTCCGCGAGCACGCGAAATTCCGCGTGCTCGTGGAGATTTCTTGCCGTTTCACGGAATTTTGAGTAAGGCAACTCCGCAAATTCCGCCCACCCCTAGTTAAAAGTGTTGCAACTATAGTTTGCTATGGACAGAACTGTTTCTACCGTTTAAAAGTCATATTTTCATTACTGCATTGTGGATTTTTGTCATTTTGGTCTTGTTTGGTTTAGATAATATCACTTATTTTTCTAACCTGGTGTAGTGTCCATTTGTAGTGTTTTCACTGTATTACTGGATGTGTACAGAAATGCTTTACACACTGCCTCTGAGATAAGCCTGTCTGCTCGTGCCAAGCTACCAAGGGGGTGAGCAGGGGTTATTTTAGAAGTGTATCGCCCTCACCCTGACTAGGAAGAAGGGTCCCTACTTGGACAAAGGTGCAAACCATTGCCAACTAGAGACCCCCATTTCTAATAATCACCATAAGGATACACCATATCTGTTTAGTCTTGTAGAGACTTTAGTGTCTGCACCTACAGTTTTATTTTCTAATTATGAAATAAACTCTGCAATTAGTTAAAATAAAAACCCAGGTATCTGACCATAATCATCTAATATAAAAACCCAGGTATCTGACAATAGATTTGAGGGCTTCGGGCTAGGACTATACCTCCAGAGGTCACATCGGTTTGCAGCGACAAACAGCATCGGTCGGAGGCTGCTCCGGAAGTGGTGCAGAGAAGTGGTCTTCAGCCTTGCACTCCTTATCATTCCCAGGCAAGTGCTGTGATAGCGAAACAGCTACTGGCAAAAGCTGTGATAGCTAAACAGCTACTTTTTACAGAGAGAAGGTATGCTGGGATGGTACCATTGTGCCACTTTGTATTATGTCCTCTCTGCTTTGTGAACAAGGTGGCCCTAGACTAGCAGTTTGCAGTCCCCCAAATCATAAGACTTCGGTACTCAGCTGATCATGGGTAAGCCACTAATGTACTTTTTAAAAAACTTTATTTGTCATTTTTGCTTAAGCGTAAGATTATACAACCAAAACCCCATGTAATGGGCAGAAAAGAGGTAAATGGTATTAGCTTGTTGATTGTCCGCTAGGTGCGATTTTAATTGACCCATAATCAGTCATCATACAGCGAGTGTCAAGAATTGGAGGGATTGCCTCTATTATCTCCTCACAGGAGATAGGTTCACTCAGGAATTGTCTGTCAGTCTGTTATCCAAACCATTGCGATCTATGCAAGATATTCCGCCCTTTTATCAGCATCTATGCTTGTCCGGGAGGAGTATAATTGTTTGTGATAACTAAGGAGTCATTATCGGTCACTCATCCACCCTCATCTAGTTGCAGTTCAGTTATGTAACCACGTAACTATTTGGGTGCAGTAGTCTTGCTGGTGTGCGATCTGGGCGGTCACCCTCCCTATATCATCTAGTTCTCGCATATTTCCCCAAGTACTCTGTTTATCTCTCGGCCAGGTCATGAAAATCATCCAGTAGGGTCAAGCGGCAGTGTAACTGGTGTCCCTGTTGCTGCCATGAGTCTTCCGGTCGATTTCACAGAGTTCAGCCTCTATGCGGGCCAGACGATTACGCATATCTCTTAATTACCTAGCTTGTTTGGATATGCACACCCCACGTATGTACACCTTGAAGGCATCCCACAGTGTGGCCTGCTCTGCAACGGAACCAGTATTAAGTGCTAAGTATTCCATGATGGAGTCCCAGAGTTCAGAACCGACTGCTTCTTCATGGAGAGAGGTGCTCGGGAAGTGTCACTGGTGCTCAAGCCCTCCCCAATAAGGTATCTTCAGAACAATCCACACTGGAGAATGCTCCGATAGCGTACATGGGAGATGTATCACATCTTCAAACAACTGAGTGGTGTTCGTGGATATAAACCAATAGTCAATTCGGGTCCACACCCCATGTGGCGCGGAATGAAATGTGTACTCAGGGGTATTGGCATGTTTGAAGTGCCATGCATCCTTCAAAGTATAAGTGTCAGTGATATCCCAGAGAACACGTAGCACCCGCGGTTTACCACACGAACGCGATCCTGTGGAATCCATCAATGGGTCATGAACCATGTTAAGATCACCTCGCATTGTGATAAGGTCGGCCTTTGCCGATTCAATAAGGGACAAAAGTTCCAGATAGAAGTCGGGGGCATCGGCATTTGCGCCATATATATAAACCAGAAGGATACGTTGACCTGCCATGGTTCTTTCAACAATAACATACCTCCCACCCTCATCGATAAAGCTAGTTGTATGGTTGAAGGGGATACTTTTGTGGATGATAGTGCACACTCTAAGTGAGTATGTACTATAGCATGAGAAATATCTGTGAAGACCCCAAGGTGATGCAAATGAGGGTGTAGTCCTAAGTCGGAGATGAGTCTACTGTAAGAAGTCTATTTTTATACCATGTCAGATGAGATAGGATAGCACTTGTTTGTCCTTGCGGGGATTGTTGAGGCCTCTATTGTTCCATGTCAGGAATGTGAGTTCAGCCATTCGATCCCTTCCTACCTGCATTGCTGTCATCTATAGATATGCATGTATGAGTGTGCATGTGTAGTAGTGATGGTGGCACATACCAGACGAACAGTATTAATATAAATGAACAAAAACCATACAAACATAAAACACCCTCCCCCCACCCACATCAGGCGACAACCCACCCAGCGAATCCCAAAATAAACAAAAAGAGAAACATATACCCCAGGATTCGGCAACATGGTGTACCCCTAGGGAGGAGGGCAACACTACGGCTGACTGGGCCTATAAGTTGGGTGATAGCTGAATAATATAACATGGGAATGGGTCTCGAGTAAAGGAACGTTACAGTACCAGATTGGGAAGTGAGATCAAACAGGACATTGCCAGTTAACTTTAGGGGCAGCCTATGAATATCAAAAATGGCAGTTCAAGGGTAAGTGATGGAGAGGCCACTTTAGTCGGGTTGGAAAATGTCCGTGGTCGTTGAGTTATGGAGATCAGGGGGAAATCGCTCCAGTGTGTTGCTGCGGGGGAGGACCTTCCCATGCCTTGCTGTTTACAAAAGTCCGTGGCATCAGCTGGGGTGTTGAAGATGCAAGTCTTCCCGATTACTTCAACACAGAGTCGGGCATGTTCTTGACATCTGCGAAGTTTTTAAACCCGTTTTATTATTGTTTTATTTTAATCCCCTGGACTTGCCCCCAAGACTCTGACGAGTCTTGGGGGCAGGTCCAGGGGATGACACTGCTGGTGAGGAAGTGGTGGTCACTCCCTTCACTGTGCATGAGGAGTTTGGCCGCCCGTCTCAGGCCGGCCTAACCCCTCATGCGCAGTGAAGCTCTCCCCAGCCCCAGCTGCATTGATGGGGCTGGAGAGAGCAGGCACAGGCTCCCAGAATACCTGGGAGCTCAAGTTTCCGGCGCTCATGCCACTCCTGACGCTGATCTCATGCGAGAGCAGCTTCAGGATTGGCCACAGGGCAGGCTGGGAGCCTGTGCCCAGGGCCAGAAGCAGGAAGAGCGCAATGCGGCGGGAGGCGGTGGCGGCGGAGTTAAGGTATGTTTATTGTATTTTATTTTTTTTGTCCCCTAACACTCCCCACCTCCCTCCTCCTGCCTCCCCATCTCCCTCCTCCCTCCACCGGCCTGGCCAGCCCCCGCCCCCTTCCCCCCCCCCCCCACACACTCTGGCTGGGGACGGGCCGCTACAGGCAGCAGCTGGAGCTAGTGGTGTTGCACTGGGGAGGGGGGCAAAAGGTTGAAGCATCATGAATCATGATGTAAAACGTATCCTACCGACTGCACAAAGATCTTTTCAGCAGACACACAACCAACTGAACTACAGAATGAAAGCAGACATTCAGGAAAAATATCAGATAGATACTTTTTAACAAAATCTTGAATCCTGAAAAAATATAAGAATTGCTTTTCCGAGATGGGATTGTCATTGCGTTTGGTACCACATCTCTTCAGCTGTAAAACCTGACGCAGACGTCTCTGGCATACGCTTGAGGGTTTATGTACAGCTCATCAAGAGGCACTAATTGGACACGAGACCTTTGAGTGGGAAAGCACAGAAGCATAATTCTCCGATGCGTTGCCTTTCAGGTACTCAACAAAGGCCTAATGCTCATCATGGCTGGTTTTAACAACACGCATTAGCTCGCGGGAGTGAATTAATTCGCACGTGCGTCACTCTTGAGTGTAGGCCTCCCCTCTGAAGAGCTGCTGAGCTCCGACGGTTGTCCGTTTAGTCAGATATGTTCAGACATCGATTTCCTTTACAAGTGTATCCTTGAAGTAAATCTCTAATTCTCAATTTAGAGGCGGATTTTGTAGATGCTTGGTCGCTTTCATGTTTTTTACCTCGAGGCAAAGTTCCTACTCTCCTTCAGGCTATGGCGCTTGAAGATTCGAGTGAACCGTGTACGGGGATGGTGAAAATATTCACTGAGCTGAGAACAAACTGCCAAGAACTGATTCAGCCTGAAGAGCTCAAGTTTCTAATTTCCCAAGAAAGCAGTGATGCTACAAATTATAGCTGTACGGCAGGGCCGTAGCCAGGCACCTGGGTTTTGGGGGGCATGGCCCCTGGTAATAACAACATAAATGACAGAGATTTCGGGCAATTTTGTTCGTGGTCATGGGTCAAAATTTTCTGCCTCAATTCATGTTTTTGGAACATTTTGCTAAGTGTGGTTGTGTTTAATGTGCTAATCAAGCATCTTCTATTCATATTTATATTGTGGTATCATTCTGCCTTTGTGAAAATTTTAAAAAGGGTGTTGCCTTTTAAAGCATACTGGTCATATATGAGAACAATGCAACTCCTGGCTCAGTGAGTAAATGATTGCTGCTGACAACTGTTGAGATCTGCAAATCACAATCTCAAAACCCACTAAGGCCTACACAGACTTCCATCCTTTTGTTTTGAGCCTTTTGAAGTTGCCAAATTGAGAACCAATAATACATTATGTAATAATAACAATTCCTGTTATTTACAGCTGTTAGAAATTTCAGAAATGTATTACGAATGACTATATAAGTTTGAGTACTACCCATCAGGGGCCTCTGTACTGTGCATGTATCAGAGACTTTCATAATATGAATATATTTGTTTCCTGTAAACTGTACATATATCAGAAGCTGCAATACTATGAATATATCTGGGGCTTCCGTGCTGAGAATGTATCTGAGACATTCACACAAGGCATGTATTGGAGGGATAGAAACTGTGCATATGCTAGAGGCCTGCATACTATGCAGATATCTTAGTCAGGCCTATGACATATGCACATTATATACATATATGTCACTGTAAACAATACATTTTAGAAATAACAAAAAATCGTTCTTTGTTATAAAGAGTGAGAAAGCTGTACTGACAGGCATATTGAAATGAGTATGACATACACCATTGTGTGGAAATAATACACTGTATTAGGCTTTAAATTATGACAGATTTTCATTTTGTACATTTACTTGTTGAAATGCTGCCATTGGAACTGCAGAAAACTGTCCCATTCTATTACTGACATAAACCTCAGATATATTTCCAAATGTCCTCAAGACCTCCTACATCAAGCCACACTTGAAGAAACAAAACCTCAATCTAGCAGAACCGATGAACTAATGATCAGTCTCCAATGAATGATATGGTATTCCCCCAGATCTTCAACAAAGAAAATAACAATGCATCACCCAAGCCTGCTACAGAGTCTAGAAGACCTCAGTAAACCAGATTTCTACAGATCATGTATCAATGAGATTCTACAATACTTTTCCATTCTTTTCATCACTGATCCTGGTGTGTTGCAAGAGCACATCCTCTTTCAACTCCTCTTCAGTGCTTATTCCTCAGCTTTCTACTGGAACTCATGTCCTTCAATGTAGTGTTACAGAGATGACACACGGATCATTCTCAAGATCAAAAACCTAAAGCTATAGACTGCTTTGATTGGGACCACTGCTTCAGAGTCACAGATCAATAGATGCAAATTAACTGCCTGAAACTTAACTCATAATAAATCGTGATCCTCACTAGGAACTGGGAGATTTATTTTCCAGCAGCCGTCTGGCAACAGCACTTTCCCTAGTGCTGCCACTGGATCATGTAACCAGCAGTGCCTTTCTTGCTATGAAAAACTAGTACAGCATTTTCCGTCTTCTATGTTTCACCATTATGGTTCAAACTTCAAAATAGAGCGGCCAAGAACCACTATACCTATGCAACTACTTCACTCACTAGCATTGCATGTGCTCCAAGGGATACTCCAAGATGAGAACCTTCTTCATGGCACTCTACTTTGCCCTCAAGGCCTTTGTGAGCACAGGATCATCCTTCACACAAGTGAAACCATATCAATCAATCAATCAATCAATCATTATATTTGTAAAGCGCGCTACTTACCCGTGAGGGTTTCAAGGCGCTGAGGGGAGGGGGGGAGCTGCTACTGTTCGAATAGCCAGGTCTTGAGGAGTCTCCTGAAGGTCAGTAGGTCCTGTGTCTGCCGTAGGTGGAGGGGGAGGGTGTTCCATGTCTTGGCGGCAAGGTGGGAGAAGGATCTGCCGCCGGTGGTTGCTCTTCGGATGCGGGGGACGGTGGCGAGGGCGTGGTCGGCGGAGCGGAGCTGGCGGGTGGGGGTGTAGAAGTTGAGGCGGCAGTTGAGGTACGATGGTCCGGTGTTGTGGAGTGCTTTGTGTGCGTGGGTGAGGAGCTTGAAGGTTATCCTCTTGTTGACGGGGAGCCAGTGCAGGTCTTTCAGGCGGGGTGTGATGTGGCTGCGGCGCGGGATGTCGAGGATCAGACGTGCTGAAGCGTTCTGGATGCGTTGGAGCCGTTTGAGGAGTTTCGCCGAGGCTCCGGCGTAGAGGGCGTTTCCGTAATCCAGTCTGCTGCTGACGAGAGCCTGGGTGACCGTCCTTCTGGTTTCGGTGGGGATCCACTTGTAGATCCTGCGAAGCATACGGAGGGTGTTGAAGCAGGAGGAGGAGACGGCGTTGACCTGCTTCGTCATGGAGAGGGTGGAATCGAGGATGACCCCTAGGTTGCGTGCGTGGTCGGTGGGTGTGGGGGCCGTTCCTAGCAAGGAGGGCCACCAGGAGTCGTCCCAAGCCGAGGGGGTGGACCCGAGGATGAGGACCTCCGTTTTGTCTGAGTTCAGCTTCAGCCGGCTGTTTCTCATCCAGTCAGCGACGGCCGTCATTCCCTCGTGGAGGTTGGTTTTGGCTGTGTGAGGGTCTCTGGTGAGGGAGAGGATCAGCTGGGTGTCGTCGGCGTAGGAGATGATGTTGAGGTTGTGCAGTCGGGCGATGCGGGCGAGCGGGGCCACGTAGACGTTGAACAGCGTGGGGCTGAGGGATGAGCCCTGGGGTACTCCGCAGATGATCTCGGTGGCTTTGGAGCGGAAGGGAGGAAGGCGGACGCTCTGTGTTCTACCGGAGAGGAAGGAGGTCCAGGGCCTTCTCTTGAATCCCTGCGTCGTGGAGGCGTGCGCGTAGGGTGTGGTGGCAGACCGTGTCGAAGGCGGCCGACAGGTCCAGGAGGATGAGGGCCGCGGTTTCACCGTTGTCTAGCATGGTTCTGATGTCGTCGGTGGCGGCTAGGAGGGCTGTCTCGGTGCTGTGGTTGCGGCAAAATCCGGACTGGGACGAGTCCAGAATGCTGTTTTCCTCGAGGAACCTGGTTAGTTGTATTTTGACGGCCTTCTCGATGACCTTCGCCGGGAACGGGAGCAGGGAGATGGGTCGGAAGTTTTTGAGGTCCTTGGGGTCAGCCGTGGGTTTCTTCAGTAGGGCGTTGATCGTGGCGTGCTTCCAGTCCTCTGGGAAGGTCGCTGTCTCGAGGGAGCTGTTGATGGCCTTCCGGAGGTGGGGTGCGATGACGGTGCTGGCCCTGTTGAAGATGTGGTGTGGGCATGGATCTGTCGGGGATCTGGAGTGTACGGAGTTCATGATCTTGATGGTGTCGTTGTTGTCTATGTTGGTCCAGGAGGTCAGGTGGTTGGTGCGAGTGGTGGTCGTGGGTGTTTCGGTGGTTGCCGGGGCGGTCGCGGTGTTGAAGCTGTCGTGGATGTCCGTGATCTTGCGGTGGAAGAAGGTGGCCAGTGAGTCGCACAGTTCTTGCGAGGGTGGGATGTCGTTGGCGCTGGAGTTGGGGTTAGAGAGTTCTTTCACGATGTTGAAGAGCTCTTTGCTGTTGTGTGCGTTGTTGTCTAGGCGGTCTTTGAAGGAGGCTCTCTTGGCGGATCTGATGAGGTGGTGGTGGTTGCGGGTGGCGTCCTTGTGAGCTGCGTAGCTTTCCGGGGTTCGTTCGCGGGTCCAGTTCTTCTCTAACTTACGGCAGCTTTTCTTGGATGCCTGGAGGTCTTGGGAGAACCAGCTTGCTTTCTTCCTGGTGTGGCTGGTGGAGGGTTTCTTGATTGGGGCAAGGGCGTTGGCGCAGTTTTCGATCCATTGTCTGAGGTTGTGGGCTGCGGCGTCCGGGTCGGTCGGGTCTGCGGGTGGGCTTTGGGCGAGGGTGGTGGTTAGCTGGTTATCGGTCACTTTGCTCCAGCAGCGGCGTGGCATCTGTTGGGTGCGGTGGGGTGTGACGGGTTTCCGAAAGGTGAAGTGGATGCAGCGGTGGTCGGTCCAGTGGAGTTCGGTGGTGTGGTTGAAGCAGATGTGGGTGCTTGCTGAGAAGATGGGGTCCAGCGTGTGGCCGGCGGAGTGGGTGGGCATCGTGACGAGCTGTCTGAGTCCGAGGTTGGCGAGGTTGTCGATCAGGGCGGAGGAGTTGGGGTCATTGTTGTTCTCGAGGTGGAAGTTCAGGTCCCCGAAGAGGATGTAGTCCGTGGAGGCGAGGGCGTGCGTGCTGACGAGGTCGGCGATGGAGTCGCAGAACTGTGGTCAGGGACCGGGGGGTCTGTAGACGAGTGTTCCTCTGAGGGTGGTGTTGGGGTCGGTGTGGCTCTGGAAGTGCAGGTGTTCGGCAGTGCAGAGGGTGTCAGCGTCGTTAGTCGAGATGTTGAGGGTGTTCTTGTGGATGATGGCGATTCCTCCTCCTATTCCGTTGGTGCGGTCCTTGCGGATGATCTTGTAGCCTTCCGGGATGGCTATGGCGATGTCGGGTGCTGAGGAGGAGTTCAGCCAGGTCTCGGTCAAGAAGGCGACGTCAGGGGTGTGGGTGTCGAGTAGGTCCCAGAGTTCGACGGCGTGTTTCCTGGCGGAGCGGGTGTTTAGGAGGATGCAGCGAAGGTGGTTGGATTGATTGGCGGGTGGGTTGGCGGACTGGATGCTGGTGTAGCTGCAGTTTCGGCAGGTGAAGGGTCCGTGGGTGCGTTTCGGGGCGGCCAGGTAGCAGGTGCTTGATCATCCGGTGTTGAGTGCGTGGAGGGTTCCGGTGGCGTAGTGGAGACGGGTGTTGTGGCGGTCACGGGGGCCAGGGGTTCTGGCGCTGGGCGCGGTCCAGGCGCGGACGGGCGCAGACGGGCTTGCCTTAGGCGCGCCTTCGGCACGTCAGCAGCGCGCCCGCTGCGCGGTCGCTTCGCGGTCTGCATAAGAGTGTTGATGGGAGGGAGGAGCAGCTGGGTGGCGGGAGCGGGGCGGCGAATGGGCTGTCAGGGGGGCGGGCCACAGGGAGGCAGCGGCGGGAAGAGTGCGGCGAAGGTGACCGGCTCAGCAGCGGCTGGGACCGGGGGCAGGCAGAGGCAGCAAGCGGGCAGGCCAAGTCAGCTGGCAGCAGGAGACAGCAGCAGGAGACCAGGGTGAGCAGGCGGCAGCGGCGTGGGGGCGACCTAACCTGTAGGCAGGGTCAGAGGTCGCTCCCTACGCTGCTACGCGTTCTCCTTAAGAGTGCTGTGGGAGGGAGGAGCAGCTGGGTGGCGGGAGTGGGCCGGCGAATGGGCTGTCAGGGGGGCGGGGCCGCAGGGAGGCAGCGGCGGGAAGAGTGCGGCGAAGGTGACCGGCTCAGCAGCGGCTGGGACCGGGGGCAGGCAGAGGCAGCAAGCGGGCAGGCCAAGTCAGCTGGCAGCAGGAGACAGCAGCAGGAGACCAGGGTGAGCAGGCGGCAGCGGCGTGGGGGTGACCTAACCTGTAGGCAGGGTCAGAGGTCGCATAGTGATACATGAAAATTAGGAGCCTGCATTCAAGATCGGAACCAGCATTCAACAATACTTGCATTAATAGCTGATAATTGTGTATTCAGACAACTGGCCTCTGAAATGCATTGATGGCAAAGATAAGAAACCATCTCAATCAGCTGGAATTCTGGAAGGCAGTTAAGACCTCGATGATCCCACACACATGGCCCACTCACAGTAAATGAGCGACCCTTGACCTTGCCAGGTAGGTCGCTCCCCCACCACACAGCTCCGCCTGTGTTGTCCTGCCTGCTGCTGCTGCTGGTAAGTTCGCCCCTCTGCTTGTTGCCTCTGTGCCCATTTTGCCTTCTGTACCCCTCGCTGCCCCCATTTCTCTGTGCCCGTTTTGCCTTCTGTACCCCTCGCTGCCCCCATTTCTCTGTGCCCGTTTTGCCTTGTGTACCCCTCGTTGCCCCCATTTCTCTGTGCCCGTTTTGCCTTCTGTACCCCTCGCTGCCCCCATTTCTCTGTGCCCGTTTTGCCTTGTGTACCCCTCGTTGCCCCCATTTCTCTGTGCCCATTTTGCCTTCTGTACCCCTCGCTGCCCCCATTTCTCTGTGCCCGTTTTGCCTTGTGTACCCCTCGTTGCCCCCATTTCTCTGTGCCAGTATTGCCTCTGTACCACTCGCTGCCCCATTTCTCTGTGCCCTTTTTGCCTTGTGTACCCCTCGTTGCCCCCATTTCTCTGTGCCCGTTTTGCCTTCTGTACCCCTCGTTGCCCCCATTTTTCTGTGTCCATTTTGACCTTCTGTTCCCCTCGTTGCCTCTCTCCGCTCCGCCGCTGCGTCCCCTGCGGCCCCGCCCCCCTGACTGTTCATTCGCTGCCCCTGCCTCCCGCCTCCCAGCTGCTCCTCCCTCCCACCTCCCCATATATGGCGGCCGCTGCGCGGTGAGGAGAGCGACCCTTGACCTTGCCAGGTAGGTCGCTCCCCCACCACACAGCTCCGCCTGTGTTGTCCTGCCCGCTGCTGCTGCTGGTAAGTTCGCCCCTCTGCTTGTTGCCTCGGTGCCCGTTTTGCCTTGTGTACCCCTCGTTGCCCCCATTTCTCTGTGCCCGTTTTGCCTTCTGTACCCCTCGCTGCCCCCATTTCTCTGTGCCCGTTTTGCCTTCTGTACCCCTCGCTGCCCCCATTTCTCTGTGCCCGTTTTGCCTTGTGTACCCCTCATTGCCCCCATTTCTCTGTGCCCGTTTTGCCTTCTGTACCCCTCGCTGCCCCCATTTCTCTGTGCCCGTTTTGCCTTGTGTACCCCTCGTTGCCCCCATTTCTCTGTGCCCGTTTTGCCTTCTGTACCCCTCACTGCCCCCATTTCTCTGTGCCCGTTTTGCCTTCTTTACCCCTCGTTGCCCCCATTTCTCTGTGCCTGTTTTGCCTTCTGTACCCCTCGCTGACCCATTTCTCTGTGCCCATTTTGCCTTGTGTACCCCTCGTTGCCCCCATTTCTCTGTGCCCGTTTTGCCTTCTGTACCCCTCGTTGCCCCCATTTTTCTGTGTCCATTTTGACCTTCTGTTCCCCTCGTTGCCTCTCTCCGCTACCGCCGCTGCGTCCCCTGCAGCCCCACCCCCCTGACTGTCCATTCGCTGCCCCTGCCTTCCGCCTCCCAGCTGCTCCTCCCTCCCACCTCCCCATATATGGCGGCCGCTGCGCGGTGAGGAGAGCGACCCTTGACCTTGCCAGGTATGTCGCTCCCCACCACACAGCTCCGCCTGTGTTGTCCTGCCCGCTGCTGCTGCTGGTAAGTTCGCCCCTCTGCTTGTTGCCTCGGTGCCCGTTTTGCCTTGTGTACCCCTCGTTGCCCCCATTTCTCTGTGCCCGTTTTGCCTTCTGTACCCCTCGCTGCCCCCATTTCTCTGTGCCCGTTTTGCCTTCTGTACCCCTCGCTGCCCCCATTTCTCTGTGCCCGTTTTGCCTTGTGTACCCCTCGTTGCCTCCATTTCTCTGTGCCCGTTTTGCCTTCTGTACCCCTCGCTGACCCATTTCTCTGTGCCCATTTTGCCTTGTGTACCCCTCGTTGCCCCCATTTTTCTGTGTCCATTTTGACCTTCTGTTCCCCTCGTTGCCTCTCTCCGCTACCGCCGCTGCGTCCCCTGCAGCCCCGCCCCCCTGACTGTCCATTCGCTGCCCCTGCCTTCCGCCTCCCAGCTGCTCCTCCCTCCCACCTCCCCATATATGGCGGCCGCTGCGCGGTGAGGAGAGCGACCCTTGACCTTGCCAGGTATGTCGCTCCCCCACCACACAGCTCCGCCTGTGTTGTCCTGCCCGCTGCTGCTGCTGGTAAGTTCGCCCCTCTGCTTGTTGCCTCGGTGCCCGTTTTGCCTTGTGTACCCCTCGTTGCCCCCATTTCTCTGTGCCCGTTTTGCCTTCTGTACCCCTCGCTGCCCCCATTTCTCTGTGCCGGTTTTGCCTTCTGTACCCCTCGCTGCCCCCATTTCTCTGTGCCCGTTTTGCCTTGTGTACCCCTCGTTGCCTCCATTCCGCTGTGCCCGTTTTGCCTTCTGTACCCCTCGCTGCCCCCATTTCTCTGTGCCCGTTTTGCCTTGTGTACCCCTCGTTGCCCCCATTTCTCTGTGCCCGTTTTGCCTTCTGTACCCCTCGCTGCCCCCATTTCTCTGTGCCCGTTTTGCCTTGTGTACCCCTCGTTGCCCCCATTTCTCTGCCCATTTTGCCTTCTGTACCCCTCGCTGCCCCCATTTCTCTGTGCCCGTTTTGCCTTGTGTACCCCTCGTTGCCCCCATGTCTCTGTGCCCGTTTTGCCTTCTGTACCCCTCGTTGCCCCCATTTTTCTGTGTCCATTTTGACCTTCTGTTCCCCTCGTTGCCTCTCTCCGCTCCCGCCGCTGCGTCCCCTGCGGCCCCGCCCCCTGACTGTCCATTTGCTGCCCCTGCCTCCCGCCTCCCAGCTGCTCCTCCCTCCCACCTCCCCATATATGGCGGCCGCTGCACGGCCGCTCCGCTGGCGCCCGTCCGCGCCTGGACCGCGCCCAGTGCCAGAACCCCTGGTCCTTGCGCCCCTCGCTCCAGCCTCGAGGACCGACGCCGATACGATGCCACCACACTCCACGCTCTCAACCCCGGACAGACACACAACTGCTTCAAGGCCGCCCCGAAATGCACTCATGGTCCCTTCACCTGCCGGAACTGCAGCTACACCAGCCTCAGAGCCACCGAAGCGCCCGCCAAGAAGGACCTCAACCACCTCCGATGCATCCTACTGAACACCCGCTCCGCACGCAGACACACTGTCAAGCTCTGGGACCTGCTCGACACATCATCACCAGATGTCGCCTTCCTGACAGAGACCTGGATGAACGACTCCTCCGCACCCGACATCGCCATAGCCATCCCAGACGGCTATAAGATCACCCGCAGAGACCGCATCAACGGAGTAGGAGGAGGAATCGCCATCGTCCACAAGAACACCATCAGGGTCTCGACCAGCACCGACGACATTCTCTGCACCGCCGAACACATGCACTTCCAGATCCACACGGACCCCAACACCACCCTTAGAGGCACCCTTGTCTACAGACCCCCTGGACCCCGACCCCAGTTCAGCGACTCCATCACCGACTTCATCAGCACGCACGCCCTGACCTCTACCGACTACATCCTCCTCGGAGACCTGAACTTTCACCTGGAGAACAACAACGACAGCAACTCCACCACCCTGATCGACAACCTCGCCAACCTCGGACTGAGACAGCTCGTCACAACACCGACCCATTCCGCCGGCCACACGCTCGACCCCGTCTTCTCCTCAAGCTCCCACGTCTCCTTCAGCCACACCACCGAACTCCTCTGGACTGACCACCGCTGCATCCACTTCACCTTCCAGAAACCCACCACACACCACCGCACCCAACAGATCCCACGCCGCTGCTGGAGCAAAGTCACCGAAGACCAACTACGGGCAAACCTCGCTCTCAACCCACCCTCCGACCCATCCAACACCGACGACGCTGCCTGCAACCTCAGACGATGGATAGACGACTGAGCCAACACCCTCGCCCCGCTGAAAAAACTCACCTACAGTGACACCACCAAAAGAGCCAGCTGGTTCACCCCGGAACTCCTAGCTTCCAAGCGTACCTGCAGGAAACTAGAGAAGAAATGGCACAGTGAAAAGACACCGGACAGCCACGCAGCCCACAAAGACGCCATCCGTAACCACCACCACCTCATCAGGTCCGCCAAGAGAATCTCCTTCAAAGACCGCCTCGACAACAACGCACACAACAGCAAGGAGCTCTTCAACATCGTGAAGGAACTCTCCAACCCCAGCTCCAACACCAACGACATCCCGCCGTCGCAAGCCCTGTGCGATTCCCTCGCCACCTTCTTCCACCGCAAGATCGCCGACATCCACGACAGCTTCAACACTCAGACAGCCCCAACTGAGACCGATGCACCAGACCCGCCGCACACCATCGACCACGACCCCTTGCCAGCCTGGGCCAGCGTGAACATGGATGACACCATCAAGACCATGAGCACGATACACTCCGGCTCCCCGTCAGACCCTTTCCCACACCACATCTTCAACAAAGCCAGCAGCTCCATCACACCCCACCTACGCAACATTATCAATCTCTCCTTCGAGACCGCAACCTTCCCAGAGAGCTGGAAACACGCAGAGATCAACGCCCTACTCAAAAAACCCAAGGCGGACCCGAGAGACCTCAAGAACTTCCGGCCCATCTCCCTGCTTCCGTTCCCAGCCAAGGTCATCGAGAAGATCGTCAACAGACAGCTAACCCGATACCTCGAAGAAAACAGCATCCTGGACCCATCCCAGTCAGGGTTCCGCAGCAACCACAGCACTGAGACTGCCCTCATCACCGCCACTGACGACATCAGGACCCTGCTGGACAACGGTGAGACCGCAGCCCTCATCCTGCTGGACCTCTCCACCGCCTTCGACACTGTCTGCCACCGCACTCTACGCGCACGCCTCCACGACGCAGGGATCCGAGACAAGGCCCTGGAATGGACCACCTCCTTCCTCGCCGGCAGAACCCAGAGAGTCCGCCTCCCACCATTCCGATCCGAAGCCTCCGAGATCATCTGCGGCGTACCCCAGGGATCATCCCTCAGCCCGACACTGTTCAACATCTACATGGCCCCGCTCGCACGCATCGCCAGACAGCACGACCTCAACATAATCTCCTACGCCGACGACACTCAACTGATCCTCTCCCTCACCAAGGACCCCCTCGCCGCCAAATCCAACCTCCATGAAGGAATGAAGGCCGTTGCCGATTGGATGAAGATCAGCCGACTAAAGCTGAACACGGACAAGACAGAGGTCCTCATCCTCGGCTCCAACCCCTCAGCCTGGGACGACTCCTGGTGGCCAACGACACTGGGAGCAGCCCCGACACCCACCTACCATGCACGCAACCTGGGAGTCATCTTCGACTCAATGCTCTCCATGGCCAAGCAAGTCAACGCAGTCTCCTCCTCCTGCTTCAACACCCTCCGCATGCTTCGCAAGATCTACAGGTGGATTCCGACAGATACAAGAAGAACAGTCACCCAGGCCCTCGTCAGTAGCAGACTTGACTATGGGAACGCCCTCTACGCGGGAGCCCCGGCCAAGCTCATCAAGCGACTGCAACGCATACAAAACGCCTCCGCACGCCTGATCCTCGACGTACCACGCCACAGGCACATCACCCCCCACCTGAGAAACCTGCACTGGCTCCCCGTCGACAGGAGAATCTCCTACAAACTCCTCATCCACGCCCACAAGGCACTCCACAAGACCAGCTCAGCCTACCTCAACAGACGACTCTTCTTCTACGTCCCCAACCGCCAGCTCCGCTCCGCCGACCTCTCCCTCGCCACCGTCCCACCGGCGGCAGATCCTTCTCCCACCTCGCCGCCAAGACCTGGAACACCCTTCCACTCAGCCTACGACAGACCCAAGACCTGCTGACCTTCAGGAGGCTACTCAAGACCTGGCTGTTCGACCAGTAGCGGCACCCCCCCCCTTTTTTTTCCCCAGCGCCTTGAGACCCTCGCGGGTAAGTAGTGCGCTCTACAAATTCTGTGATTGATTGATTGATTGATTGATTGCAAACCAATGCTAGATGAATGGAGAATCAGTTACCCACACAAAGAAGGCAAATATCAAGCCATGCAACTCTCTCCTCATGCCCCAATGCTTCCCTCCACTAATAAGCACAGATATATTTTTCACAGGATACTATAGGAGCACGGCATTGCATCTTGAAGATGATACCAAAAGTCTTCCATCACAAGTCATACTATATACTCACACTCTTCCAACCAAGGATAACAATTATATGTATCAGCTTACATGACTGTATACCTCACTACTCTTTGCTCCTTCACAACACCAAATTTCATCCCATACATACCATGCTATACCCCATCCTCTACCAACTAAACTCAATGAACAGAGTATTAGTCACAACTTTAAATGCCAGCAAGACAGAGTCATCTTTCCATCCTTCTGAGGTTAGTAAATTGAGTACCATTAAATTGGCTAACATCTTTTACTCATAGCCCCACAGAAGTGCAACATGAAGTGTTGTATAAAATGACAAGTTATTGTAATTGAGAGACAATGTGTATTTGCAACACAATTAAAAAACTAAGATACAAATGATTCCTTGTTGGGACTGGAACGTCATCTGCATGATATGCAATTGCGTCCCCTGCGCTGTGTGCCCGAACTGCATACTGTTGATATTGTTTTTTTTATTTTTGGTCATGCCACACACTAAACTTGTATGCACTTACTGACCTAGGACTGATCTTTGACAACAATAGGTTCTGGGTATAATCCTAAACCAGGAGGGTCACACCAAGCACACCCTCATAGTATCATGGAGCATGGTGGTGGCAGTATACCATGTGAATAAATGCTAATAACAGGCCTTTTTACCAGTGAGATATGCATATGCACCTACTGGGCCTTTCATCAAAATGTTTTGCTGCTCACGATGAACACAGAATACTGAACATGTCATCCTGTGTGTTGTTCATGTGCGTGTTTGCTGGAGTTAGTAGCAAGCTATGCTCAAGGGATACAGGCCTGCAGCTTCCATTTTGGAAGCCCACAGCCTGGACCAGAGCAAAAGATACAGAAGTTGCTTTCTCCAGACAGCATATGTGTATTGCTGGCATCTCATAGAAGGAAGTGGCAACATAAGACTCTATGGTGAGGAAAGATGAGACAGGCTTTCTTTAGAAGTGCCAGGGCCCTTCCTGATATATAGGGCTGTAAATGACTGCAGCTGCCGTTAGGTAGATGGCAGGGAGTACAGGGTGAGGCCTACAGTATCTGTTGTTAGGGAAAGGAGTCTTTTGAAGGGGCAGAGATTCTTGTCTCTCTTTCTGATCTATGTGAGGGGAGTCGTAAATAGATGGGTGCAGCCTGCTCTCCCCTCTTTCTACTTCTGTGTTGTGCATTCCACCTGGAGCAGAGGTGGGATGGACAGAACATCCTTGCAGACAAAGGTTAGGCCTGGAAAGTGGCTTGGCCAGTGGGACACAAGAAAGGGGAAACAGCCCAAACAGGTTCAGAGGAGCAGACATGGAATACACATTCTCCACCTACGAAAGGGGCATAAATATGTGAGCTCAAGAACCATTGTTGTTCATTGTTGTGGGCTCTTCTGATGAGGACGGAATACTCCTCAGAGAACTCAGGGACTACTTAGAAAACAGCCAATGGTTGTGTCACACTGACAGCCAACTCCCCTGAGGTGAAGGAACTTTCCCCAGAGCCCGATCTGAAGGAGGAAATACTGACTGTCCAGTGTGCCCCGACATCCTAGCTATGAGCGGGGAATGTAAGTGCCAACCCTGCAGGAGGAATAGATCATGGACGGAACTGCTATAATTGACCCTGGCGTAGGGTCCATCTGACAGGAACTCACTAAGCTAGAGTGCCGAAGGACTCACTGTATTGCCGGATCGGGCAGTGCAGCCTTCGTCGAATATCTCTGTCAGATATCATGCTCCTAGAGTGGTGTGTCTGTGTAATGGGCTTGAGTGAAGCTGTGATAAGCGCCTGCTGGTGGCCCGTGTGCCCCATAAGTGGACTGTGTGTAAGTGGACTGTGTGACCATAATACTGCCAAGTGTGTTGTTGGGTAGGACCAGTCCTGAAGACTAAGAGATCCTGCTTGCCGAAGATACCAATTGGGGTCCACTGCACAGAGGCACCACAATTTGTGGGTATGTGGCCAGCACGTCCAATAAGAAAAAGCCAAGTACTTACCAGAGCATCTGAGTGGCCGCTTCAAGTTGCAGTGCTGTGCGGCAGGCTGTCACACAAGCCTACAAATGCCTCCACAACACCGGACCCCAATACATCAACGAGAAAATTTCCTTCCACGTACCCAAGAGAAACCTCCGATCCGCCGACCTCGCCCTCGCTGAAACCCCGTGCATCCACAGAGCCAGAACAAGTGGAAGAGCCTTCTCCTACATCGCGGCCAAGACCTGGAACGAGCTCCCGATCGACATCAGACGTGCCTCCTCCCTGAACATCTTCAGGAAGGCACTCAAGACCTGGCTCTTCGAATGAACAGAGCTGCTTATAACCCCCCCAGCACCTTGAGACCCTCACAGGTGAGTAGTGCGCTTACAATCCCCCCCCTGATTGAAAGAGGACTGCTGTGTGCCACCTGGAGCCTCCTGCTTGCTGCTGGAGAGATCCCACTGCCACATGAAGGCAGAAAGCAGCCCTGAACTGCATCAGGACTGATGCGTGCCACATGGCGGATCCAGGCTGGTGCTAGTGAGATCCTGCTGCTGCAGAAGGGCCAAACATGGCCTTGTGCTTCTACTTCAAACTTGATGAGAGACTGAAAGAGCCTAGTCCTGGGGGACTGAGTGCTACAATCAACCGGATGAGGGGAGCACGAGCTGCATCCACAGAGCTTGCTTTTAGACCGTGAACCCGCAACAGGGGGCACCCACTAAAGATCGGTGAAAGCCTAGTCAGCAGAGGCCCCTAAGAGCACAAAGATTCACACCAGTGAGTCTGTAATTCATATACCCACCCATCCCACACCACAGCTACAACCTGGTAAGAACTCAGATCAACAAACTCACCTCCATCATAAACACATCTATCCACAGCGGCTCCTTCTCCAGCAGCTAGTCAAACCCCTCCTGAAGAAACCATAAGTTGACTTGGAAGAACTCAGCAACTACAGACCCATCTCTCCTATATTTCCCATCCAAGGTCATGGAGAAAGCAATCAATAGGTAACTCTCCAACCACCTCGAACAGACCCACCACCTAGACATCACTCATTTGGGAATCTGCAGCTACCACAGCATGCAAACCGCACTCATAGCAGCTACTGACAACATCAGGACCATCATGGCTAGAGGGGAAACCACTGCCCTCATCCTCTTCGACCTCTCAACAGCATTCAACTCCGTATCTCATGCCACCCTCATCTCAAGACTATACGACTCCGGAATCCAAGGCCCTACCCTAAGACTGATCACCTCCTTCCTGTACAACAGAACCCAATGGGGTCAGACCCCCGCCCCATACACCTCCAAACCCAAGCAGCTCATCTGCGGAGTCCCCAAGGATCTTACCTCAGCCCACCCCTCACATATCATCAGAGCCCACAAGATCGACATGGTCTCCTATGCTGATGACACCCAGCTTATTCTCTCCCTCACTGACAAAAACAACACATCCAGGAACAATTTCACAACCTGTAGGATCAATTTGGCCAACTGGATGGAGGAGAACTGCCAGAAACTCAACATGGACAAAACAGAAATCCTGATATTCTGATACAAGAGCTCCCCATGGGACTCCTCTTGGTGGCCAGCAGAACTAGGACCCACAACTACAGATGACACAAGAAAACATGGAGTCATCCTAGACAACAAACTTGAAATGACCAAGCAGGATAACACAGTGTCCTCATCCTGTTTCCTTATACTAAGAATAATCCGCAAGTTCTTCAAGTGGCTACCCACACACACAAGATGAACAGTCACCCACGCCCTCAGAGCCAGCAGACTGGAATATGGCAATGCCATCTACACCGGCATCTCCAACCAACTCATTCAAAGGCTCCAAATGACTCAGAACGTCACTGCCAGACCCATCTTGGACATCCCCCGCAGTGTTCACATCACCCCACACCTCAGAGAGCTCCACTGGCTACCCATACTGAAACTATGCCGTTTCAACTACTCACCCTTGCTTGCAAAGCCCTAAACAATGCCAGACCTGCATACCTCAACAACCGTCTTCACTTGTACCAGCCTTACAGACCACTACGCTCAGCATCTCTCTCCCTCGCACAAATTCCATATCCACAAAAGCTGTTGCTGTGGATGGCCTTTCACCTACATCGCTGCTAAGTCCCTCAATGACCTCCCACAACACATAAGGACGTCCCCATCCAGTTTCAACTTTTGGAGGAAGCTGAAGACCAGGCTGTTTGACTTGCAGTTACATAACACCTACACTCTTGCTTAGTGCCAGGATATATACGGGTGATTGGTCGCACTCTACAAATCGAAAAAACATAACAATAACGCATGCAGGATTGGATGTGTTGTGGAAATCTATGTTTGTTGTGTAATAAAGTACTTGTCTTATGTACAAAGAGAAGAACTGGGCTAGACATTGATCTTAATACGCTGCTGGGGAGGTGTAGTCATTATTTAGCCTGACTAATCCCCACAGTAATCTCACTAAGAAGCCTGTGGTTGCTTGCCTATGCTACTACTGAGAGACAAGTGTGGAATGGTTTGTACTTGGTCCAGTTTACAGAGCCATGGTGAAAGGTCCCAATCCCCATAGTTGTGCCCAGTAGCCTTTGCCTGCCCTGTGGCCTCCTGAACGGGGTTTGACACTCATCCTTCCATGCAGTGAAAAGATTTCAGCTCTATGAAACAATCTAATGGAACCAAACACCACCAAAGGCTGAATTGGCGCCTCTCTGTATTCAGAAGGATTGGTTGGCATGTCGTTGCAGCTCCCAACAGGATAATCATTTACCATCTCATGGTGAGGTTCTACAAACCATTCAGTACACGAATTACAACATAAAAAGGTATTATATTAGCAAACCTGGTCACTGAGGAAGTTCAAGTGTGGAGGAAATGAAAAAATACTGGTGCAGAATGCCCCTTGGTTCCCTTTGAAATGGAGATCTATCCAAAAGGCATGTCTATACCACCAGCACCTTGATATACCATACCAAATCAACCCAATTAGGTTCGCCAAATTTAGTTCAGGTGCAAAAACTGGCAACTTGTTTTATCCGGTCTAACTCCATCAACACTGCATGATTCTAGTAGCTGATTGAGCGGGATATCGCACAATTACCTAGGCTTCTTTTGATCTCTGACAAACAGCGAGGTCTTTAATGGTCAAGACTATCTCCTCCCAGGATCCTAGGGTGAGCAAGGGTGATAATATCCCTTATGTCTTCCAAATGGGGCACCTATGCTTGGACACCACTTACAGACAAGATGAAGATCAGTCCACTGTTTCCTGACTTATTTGATGAAGCAAGGTAGATATCTATCAATCAATCAATCATCTGATTTATAGAGCAAACAGCCACTCAAAGAGGGTCCAGACGCCACTAGGCTCGCTGACTATCAGTGCTGAAGTGAATGACTTAAATGCACTTTCAAATAGCCAGGTCTTCAGAAGGCGAATGAAGATGCATTCATCCTTGGTCGCCTGAAGCTGAAAAGGAAGTGAGTTCCAGGCAGTGGCAGCAAGGAAAGATAAGGAGGAACCAATCCATTTTTTCCTCATCCTTCACAGGACCATCTGCTGCAGAGTAACCCTGGGCATAATACTTCGCTACGCTCACGGAACATGCAAAGTTTGTGCTACTATGCAAAATGCATGTAGCAGAGTAAAAAACTGTGCTAATTGACATAGCGTAGCAGCAGTATAATATACTCCTACAAATGCTTTTAAAAAGCAATTTTCGATGCTAAAAAGCATATAACCAATTCACAAAAGTGAATTTTGACAATAAAATATCAAGCAATGAGAGAGGTGATGATTTTGGGGTCCCCCCTAACCTAGGGGGAGGACCAAGCAGATGCCTTGAACACAAAAAGCATATCATGTGAACGATTCAGTGGTGGTCCTTTCCTCCTAGGACCACCCCAAGCACAAAAAGCATATCATGTGAACGATTCAGTGGTGGTCCTTTCCTCCTAGGACCACCCCAAGCACAGTTATGGGCAAAAATACAATCCCAACCAAAGGCCCTGCAAAGCATTATGGGACGAGATTAGCAGTGGGCAGTGAATATTATAGTGTCCAATATCAAAATAATTCTACAAAGAGCTGCAGTTCAACTAGTCGTTACTAGATGTCCCTCACGAGTCAAATGCAAAAGCATTGAAATTATTAATACATCAAGCTGTAGTTCCACTAGTCGTTACTAGATGTCCCTCACAAGTCAAATGCAAAAGCATTGAAACCCTTTCATGAATTTAAACTGAGCTCTCTCCTTGATAGGAAGCCAGTGCGGCTCTTTAGGATGATTCTGAATATGGTTTTTTTAGGCACTTTTAATAGAAGTTGACCTGCAGCATTCTGAACTAGCTGCAATCTTCTCAGTTGGTATGCGGGTAAGCCCCAATAAAGGGCATTCACTTAGTCCAGTCGAGAAGTGACAAGGGCATGAATTTTCTGGTACTGCCCAGGTAGAATTTCTTCAGCGATTTTAAGAGGCCATAACACCCACAAAATCATCGACCTGTGCGTAAAAAAGAAATTCTGCTATCAAATTTTACCCCGAGGTTCCACACTACAGAAGTGGGTGCTAGCAGGGGTGGGACATGTCTGGACCAACAGCGGCTATCCCATGCAGGGGAGGTTTGGCAAATAACAGAATCTCCATTTTGCTAGTGTTGCACTGCAGATTGCTCAGATACATCTACTGGAACACAGCTGAGAGGCAGTTATGTAAGGAGTTGGGAACATTTCTGTCTATTGTGAGGATGTGAGATGATGTTCATCTTGTCAGGTATGTCCCACCAGATCCATGGCTGGGGCAGTGGTGAGTAAGGTTTTACGGGATTGGCTGTCAAATAAGTGGCAATATGGTTTCACAAACGTTTTAGGAACTTCAAACACCATCAATAAGTAAGTGCACTTCTTAAACTTAAAGGAACCCCAATTCAGAGTGCTTCGTTACGTATTTTTTTAAAACATATTACTTTTTATTTTAGCTTACCTAAATCTAAGGTCACATTAGTAATTCAATTTTCACATTCTCCTACCATTTTTTAAATATTATAACATTGAAACTAAATGTTTTTCAAAGATTCAAACGTAAATTCTTCTTTCTATGGAATACTCTGGGCTTCTCAGCAAGATGGAGAGAGCTGAATATTCTTCTCCTCAATGTGAGTAGTAGTTATACCAAAAAGAGTTGGACGAGCCAGGGTTCTGGCTTAACTTTAAGAGCCTGTGCACAAGCCAAGCCATGAAAACGTTTGCCATGTAAATCATACAACAAATATCATGTAGAGGTGTGGTAAAGCCTTTTCAAAATAAAAAAAAAGTGAATTTCTTTAACAAGCAGGAGGGTTACACCTTAGTATAACAGATTATATCACCATAGTGAGAGGAATTTATTAAAAGTGATAGGGGCATATTAGCAAGACCCACGTTAAAATTATCGCCGTTTTAGCGACAGGAAACTGCCGCTAAAACGGCGATAATGGGCTTGCTAATATGCGTTATGGAATTCCAATAGAAGCCCAGGTTAGATGTCCTGCACATCTAACCTGGGCTTCTATTGGAATTCTATAACGCATATTAGCAAGCCAATTATCGCCGTTTTAGCGGCAGTTTCCTGCCGCTAAAACGGCGATAATTTTAACGTGGGTCTTGCTAATATGCCCCATAGTTTTTAAACATGAAGAAAAAGGCAATTCAGTGAAATAAAATGTTTGCCTAGGATCACACATTTTGAGGCCAGTTTATGGCTCACACGCATTACGGTTAAGTTGTGTGGAATATTCAAGTCAATAGACGTGCAGGTTTGGCAATATTTTTATGATTTTTCAAGGCCTGCCGAAGTTGTACAACATGGCTAAAGGAAACAAAGAACAAAAATGCACTATGATGCAGCACTCGTATCATTTTGTAGGTGCGTGCACCATGCATGCGCATGGTTACAAAATGACACAAATGCTTTTTTTAAAATTTACCTTGTAAATAAAGGCAGCACAGGCACATTTTTTTTTTTTTAAACTCGAGTCAGGGGAGCAACGCAAAGGGCCCGGGTGAGGGGAGGCATCACAAAGGACAGGGGCGGGGGAAGCATCACAAAAGACGCAGGTGGGGGAAACAACACTGGAGGTCTGGGGGACAGAAGCAACACTGAGAGCAAGGGTGGAAGGAGAGAAGCAAAAGGTAAGAGAGAGAACTGTGGAATGGGTGGGGAGAAGCCTATGAGCGCGAAAGAAATGTGGCTATCCTCTAGAGGATTGACAAACACAAGATGAAGAAAAAAAGCCCACACAAGCTAATGAATGAGAAGCAAACAAATGAGTCACAGTAAAGCCAACCAATAGTAAGCAATGGGCAGGCTCTAAGTCCACTGTAAGCTGACATTAAAGACCTGATTATGAGTTTAACGGATTGGACACTCTGTCACAAACGTGACGGATATCCTGTCCACCAAATTACAACTTCCACAGGATATAATGGAATTGTAATTTGGCAGATGGGATGTCACGTTTGTGATGGAGTAACTCTGTCGCCAAATTCTTAATCAGGCCCTATGTCTTTTTGCCAGCAGACAGCTTGCGCTTGTGGCTTAAAAATCAAAACGATACCGTTTTATTAACTGTAAACACAAATTAGCAATCATCTTCAAAAGTTAAACTCCAAATCCCAGAATGTAAGGTACCACTGGGAAAAAGCATGGACTGGCTAAGCATACCTTGAGCTCTCACGTCTGACCCTGAAACAGACTTATTGCCAATTTAAACACTCCAGTGAAAGGACCAACCAAACCAACAAAAGAGATTTTGGAAGCAATCCAACAACACAGCATCTAGACGAACATGTCTGCACCTGGGCTTTAATAGCATGGCGTTGCATTGCGAGCCTTGTATATTTCATTGAGTTTGGAGCACACCAGATTTAACCACAACACATATGTACAAATATGATAATATTTCAAATGAGTTATTATCAAAAAAAGGCAAACAGCGCAAGATACTGCAGGGCAAATGGTCCCGTGGTCTGGCCTTGCTTACTGCAGAGAAAGATCCAGCAATGCTTCCCTACAGCTCAATAGCATTGGAATGATTATAGAGTGTCTAAGATGAATGTCAATTACTTTATCCTAAGCAATCCTGTTTTTGTTGGAAAGGCCTTGATATCTTGATCCCTTCCTCTGAAAGCATAGCAATACGTTTTACTCAAGATCTCTTTTAACATATCTGCACTTGTGCCTGGATTTTATTTACCTTTATGCATTAAAAACATTTTACTCTTTCTGCTGGACACATCATACATTAAGATATAGTGAGATTTTTTTACTTACATGCTTTTAATCTAATCAATAATGCATCTCAAAACGACAGGATTTAAAAACAGGACATTCAATCATACCTGTCTGTATTACTTACTTCTTCTTTGGCCTGCTTGTGGGCGTAGCTTCCATTCCAGCCTAATTCAGAATGCTATCCCAAATCACTGATGGCATGCTCTGAGAAAGAACAAAGCTGCAATTGGCTGATGAGCCCATAACTAGGGTGAAACTGGCCCTGGGTTACTTGTGTTCTGGGTCCGGGAGGACTTGACTTGGCAGTTGGGCTGGACTGTTGCTACTGGAGCACGGTCAAGACTTTTTTGCATGTAGCTGGATCCAAGCTGAGGGGGCATGGTGTGCAAAATAACAATGGATTGGGATGTGGCCCGAGTGAATACCAGTGGCTGAGATTAATTCAAGCATTACACCCATCACTATTTTGTATACTTATTGTGTCTCCCTAAGTGGGACGGGTATGCCCAGACATGGGTCCCGTGCACAGCGGCACTGGAACCAAGCTGTACCCGGCTGATGAGCCCATAACTAGGGCGAAAATGTCCTGGGTTGCTTGTGTCCCGGTTCAGGAAGCACCTGGCTAGGCAGTTTGGGCTGGACTGTTCCTATTAGAGCAGGGTCAAGACTGACCTGCAAAAAGCTGGGTCAAAACTGAGGTGACAAGGTGTGCAAAATAACAATGGATTGGGATGCAGCCCGAGTGATTACCAGTGGCTGAGATTAATTCAAGCATTCCATCCATCACTCCTTTGTTTATTTATTGTGTCAACCTAAGTGGTACGGGTATGCCAAGACATGGGTCCCGCACAAACTGTGTCACTGGAACCAAGCTGTACCCGGCTGATGAGCCCATAACTAGGGTGAAACCGGTCCTTGACTGCTTGTGTTCTGGTTCAGGGAGAACCTGACTTGGCAGTTCGAGCTGGACTGTTCCCATTGGAGCAGGGTCAAGACTGAGATGCAAATAGCCTGGTCCAAACTGTGGTGGCATAGTGTGCAAAATAACTATGGATTGGGATGCGGCTCAAGTGATTACCATTGGCTGAGATTAATTTAAGCATTCCATCCATCACTGTTTTGTATATTTATTGTGTCACCCTAAGTGGGATGGGTATGCCCAGACGTGTGTCCTATGCAACCTGTGTCACTGGAACCTAGCTGTATCCGACTGATGACCCCATAACTAGGGCAAAACAGGTCCTTGGTTGCTTGTGTACTGGTTCAGGGAGGACCTGGCTTGGCAGTTCGGGCTGGACTGTTGCTATTGAAGCAGGGTCAGAATGATTTGCATATAGCTGGGTCCGAATTGCGGTGGCATGGTGTGCAAAATAATGATGGATTGGGATTTTGCTCCAAGTGATTGCCAGTGACTGAGATTAATTCAAGTATTCCATCCATCACTGTTTTGTATACTTATTGTGTCGCTCTAAGTGGGATTGGTATGCCCAGACATGGATCCCATGCACACTGTGTCACTGGAACCAAGCTGTATCTGGCTGACGAGCCCATAAGTAGGGCGACACCAGTCCTGGGTTGCTTGTGTTCTGGTTCAGGGATGAAATGGCTTGGCAGTTTGGACTGAACTGTTCCTATTGGAGCAGGGTCAAGTCTGATTTGCATATAGCTGGGACCAATCTGAGGAGGCATGGTGTGCAAAATAACGAAGGATTGGGATGCGGCCCAAGTGATTACCAGTGGCTGAGATTAATTCAAACATTCCATCCATCACTGTTTTGTATACTTACTGAAAAAGATAAGGGCATAAAACAAACTGGCACCAGCTCCAGCGCTGGCATTGGCTCACTCTGCTTTTGCCCCTCTCAATGTACTGGCAGGAGGTTTGGCGCCCTGGATAAAGCTGACTAAAACCAACGTGTAGCCTAGTCCGAACGGAACGCGTGATAATACTCCCATTAGCCACCACCAATGCATAGGTCTGCAGCTTGCCAACTAGTGATATAGGCACAGTAGCAAGCAGTTTAATTTGCAAAGCCACTGCTGCATTCACTAGAAAAATGCAAGCCTGGAAGACATAAACACGCAGGAACGAAAGTTAACAGTAATAGCATTAAACATGTAAACTTAGAAAGTTCAAGTCTGCATCAGATTTAGTCAGCCCACTCTGACAAATGGGCTCCCGTGGCTACGGCCCTGCTATGATGGCATAGAGAAAAAGCTAGTTAGTCTTGTGGGTTACACACATGGTCAATAGAAAGTGACCTTGTTGAGATTAAATATCTTAGGAGTTTACAACATAATTTCACAGAACTTCAGTCCCCCACAAATGCAAAACTGGAGGTCGCTTATTCTCCTACATTGCACCCAATACACGGAACGACCTCCCTGAACCCATCAGAGCCTCCTCCTCACTTCTTGAATTGCGGAAGAAGCTAAAGACCTGGCTCTTCGTATGAGCACCTTGAGGACCACAAACCTACACACCTGCCCCAGTGCCTGGATACCCTCTCAAGTGATTAATGCGCTACACAAATCAATACAACATAACCTTATAAGGACGATTACACTTACAAACGGGAACATGCACCTATTAGCACAATACAACTACTAGGGGTGTGCGTAACATGCATAATTGTCTATAGCATAATTATACATAGTTGCCACAAGATTATGCGTAGTTACTCATAATTACTCAAGGTGTGTAATCCAGCATTTAGCACTATTTTCTGACCGCAATAAGCACCCTTGTGTCTGGAATGGACCACAGGAATTATTTTGAACTAAGAAAATAGCTCTAAATGCAACAGGACACGAATAGCAGCAATCAACAGCTGCTTGTGCTCTCTAAGCTTGTAGTTCCTGTGTCAATGAGGAAGGATTTTAGCCTTAAATTACTCTCAATGCCATTATTTTTTGGGCCCTAATTACAAGTCAGGTAGTGCAGCAAAATCATACATTGGATTACTGGTAGCAGCTGGTAAATCCGCTTGCTATAGCTAGGAGTTTTTCACAGGCCACACAGTAACAGAAACACAGACTGAGATTTTTCCGCAACTGTTTTTTGTGCACTTGGAAATTTCAGTCATGGGTATGGTCATCCGCTATTTTTGTGCAAGCGCAAAAGCCTCACTTTGACAGGAATTACATATTTAAAGAAGAAAAATGCAATTTTAGGTCCCAAGGACTCTACCAGTGAGGAAAAGAGCCCTATGACTACTAAATTGATTTACCCAATTCCCTCTACACACATCCTCTATTACTGAAAGACAGCCTCAAGTCGCAGATCTCCTGGCACCCTTTTAAGGATTTACAATCCATTTCCATCTTGCCATAAAAACATAAATCCAGTACTGCAAAACAGCCAACTTTCTACCAGGGCTTCCAACCAATTGAAGAATTGAAAATTCAGTGAGCCAGAACTTATGGCCCTTGCAGAAGAGGTGGTGAATGAGAAACCTCATCTCATTGGTCATGCGCTACACAAGGCCAATGCCCACATTAGAGGAAAGATTATCTAGAAGGTAAATGAAGCCTCATCCCACTACCGGAGGTTGGAAGTCGCAAGAAAATGTTTCCAGACATTAAACAATGTGGTTTGGAACTTTTCTGAAAACAAAGACAAGATTGTTTTATGACAGTGGGAGGTGGTGCACTTGAACTAAAGGTAATCCTGTGAGAGTTTAAGTTTTAAGTTTGTTTATTTATGATTACGGAACTCCAAAGAGGTCCACATAAATCACAAAACCATCAACATATGAAAAAGATTTTGTTTTGCAATAAAATAGACACACAAATATTCCTCCCCAACAGGAGATCAGAGACTCCTAAACTGAATACAATGATCAAAGGGTTTTCAGTTAACAACACAGCAGCATAAACATACAGTACAAGATATTAAAGTGTCCTTCGTGCCATTAGTGCAAGAGTTTAGGAAATAAATAAAATAAGATAGTTTATATACCATGAAATACCATCAGAAAATACAGGATAAAATCGACCGCATAAAACAAGTATCAGCATCTACATCCTACATATCTGATGCACCTTAGATTTAAAAAACACTTAAAAAAAATAAAAATTCTTGGACAACTTTTCGTTAGGGGGTCATAAAGAGATCCTACTACTGCTGAGGAAGAGAGGATAGATAGCTGTAAGCATATTGGTCTCATCCATTTCCGTCTGCATAGTAACAAAGCTGGTCAGATAAATAATACTTGATTAACATCTTGGAGACCGTTATTGCACATATTCCAGATCGGTGATAAACCATACCATGTCGCCAGTAAAGCATTTAGAGGGAGCATACCCTGACTCAATAGTAACCAAAAATGGCGCACTCCATGCGGCAAATTCCATGAAATATAAGCCTGTACTTTATTTATCAAGCAGGAGTCAATAGCCATATGGTTACTATTCATTAAAGTGCAGGCTTCTCTATCCCTAGAGAAACTTATAGACCAAGTGCCCTGTTTCAGGATAGCTTTTAGTTGGTATGGCGATAATGTAAAAATCAAGGACTGGTCTAACTGCAGCAAATCAATCGCAATCATAACGTTTCTAAAGATTAATGACTGTTCTTTTAAACCTTCTAAAATGTCTTTTTGGAGCCAGAACCTAAGTGCACCATAATTACTCTTTGCCAAACCCATAGCCCAACGCACTACCCCCACGAGGCCCTGTGCCCAGGTACTTCTCAATCCAAATTCTAGCATGAGGGCAGCCGCAGAACATGCCAAATTAACTGAGGCTAAGCTTCTTAGAATTCGGCTTTCCTTTGCGTTTAAAAAGCCCAATTTTCCCTACATCAATCAGTTCTGTACCATACAGCAAGGAGGTAGGGATTTTTGAAAGAAAGACCTCCAATAATGGTGTAAAATGTCTTCTCCCAGTAGTACTGCAAAGGGAGCCCAACCTTTCTCCTGAGTGGCGGCTTTAGAAATATTGTTTTCTATATGGGCTTTGTCGCTTAGGTTGCCACACACTATTTTTCCTAAAAAGGTATACGACTTTACGAGTTCCAATTTTTGACCGCCTAGAGACCATACAAAGTTTCCATATTTCAACTTCTTTCTCCCATGCATACACATAATTTTACTCTTAGATACATTGATCTTTAGGTGTTGACCCTCAGATAAGTTTTGGAGCGCCTGCACGACTATTTAAACCCTTAGGCGTTAAATCAAAGATTATTATGTCATCTGCATAGAGTAGACAAATATATGACGTTACAACGCATGCAATTACAATGCATGCTTTTACAACGCAGTCTTTACATCGCAACTACCATTACATTGCATGATTTTACAACGCATGCCATTACAACGCATTTTTTAAAACTACCATTACAACGCATACCATTACAATGCATACCATTGCAAAGCATAATACTTTTAGGGCAACAGTAGGGTAAGTGTTGGATAGTGTAGGGGTAAACATTACTAAGTGTTGGATAGTGTAGGGGTAAAAATTACTATTCCCACTCCAGTGAGTGCAACTGTAGGGAAAGTGTTGGATAGTGTAGGAGTAATAATTACTATTCCCATGTACCCCAAAACCCATACCCACCCTAATACTAAAAAAATCTCTATTACTTACCTTATAATGCGTTGTAATGGCATGCGTTGTAATGGTAGGCGTTGTAATGGCATGCGTTGTAGTGACATGCATTGTAATGGCATGCATTGTAATGGCATGCGATGTAAAGGCAGTTGTGTTGTAACAGTTGCGTTGTAAAGGTAGGTCGTTGTAATGACTGCGTTGTAATGGATGTTTCCCAGAGTAGACACACAATCGATTTTCCTCCAATTGCTGGGGCGATGTGAGAGAAGCAGATCCGGAGCATTCTCGGCCTCATACAGAAGGCTAAAACTGGGACAGAAGGTAGCGGTGAAGCAAAAGGAGTCAAGAAACCAGGAAAGTGCCTGGAATACTTTTATAAGCCTATACATAGGGGTGAATATGAAACAAGACCACAAAAGCAATGGTAAACAAACCACTCCATATAGATTGTCCTGAGCACAAATGGTAGTCTATGGAAGCAGTAAACTGAGACCAAGGTATGATTTCAGGCTGACCACTATTGAGCCTGGGTCAGATACACCAAGTGGATTGGCCCAGGTGAAAGTTTTGAAGGCAAAAAGTTCAAAAATGTTTCTAATTCTGACTTCAAAGTCCGTCTTCAGAAAGGGACTTTGGCACTTCTTTTCAGAAAAGCATTGACATTTCTTTGAAGTCCCAATGAAGAATATGACTTTGACACTTTATGAAAAGAAAAATCCTCTATGTGCAGGATGCCGCTCACTGTAGCCACCGCCATGGAACTGAAGGCCAGAAGCCTGAAGCTGGTTGGTCCCATGAGCACTCGGAGACTTGGCAGCTTTTTCAGAGGTGCAGGAAACTCTGAGCAGGGCGAAGCTGAAATTCAGTCTGATGGTGAGGAAAAGTATTCAAACATTTCTAAACTTAATTCTGGTGCCCAAACAACTACAGGAGTACAGTTCTAAGGCGCCCAGGACATCAGGGGAAGGCACTTGGAGACTCTCATGGTGTCAGACAAAAGCCAAGAGCAAAGTTCATTTGAGATCCAATTGCCACTAAGCAGCTGGGCACCACAGGGTACAAAACTCTTGCAGCTTGTTGTGTCCATCTGACCACACAGGAATTCAGCCAACTGACCCTTAGAGTCCAGTTATTTTTCCTGGGTACAAGAGGGAGCAGTTTCAGTAATTCAGGGTTTCTCTTAGATAAGAGACAGCAGGTCCAGTCCTCTTCTGGTCTTCCCCTGGTCCTATAAGTGCTCTGAGGTGCCTTGGGGTGCCACATTTATGCCTTGCACCCACTTGTGGATGGGTGTGATTCCTGCCTCTTCCCTAACCAATGGGGTAAATGTTCCCAGGGGCAGCCCTACCAGCCTGACTAGGGTGACAAAAGGCTGCTTCCTCCTTACATTTTCTTGTGAAAGGACTGACCCCTTTTCCATTTAATGAAGTTTCTCGGTCCACCCTAACTGGTCTTACTGCAAGGAGAAGGATAACACCTCCCCACACCCAGGCCATTGTCTCTCCTCTAAGAGTAGTTTTCACACCGCTTTTATACCTCATACAGGCCAAGTAGAGGATGGGCAATTGCTGGAGAGCTAATGCAAATTAATCTTCAGCAGTGTCAGGCAGTGTAAAGGAAACTTTCTAACAATTACATTTCCAATACATTTAATATTAAATATAAAAATAAGTCTTGTGGAGAAGTGTGGCTCAATGGTTAGAGCGGCAGACCCTGATGCAGAGATCTGGCCCGGCACCAGGGTTCAATTCCCGCCTCGGCGGGTCTTGGGCTCAATTTCCTCGGACCTGATAATTCTCGCCTCGGTGCCTATTCTAATCATGGGTCCCACTCTGCAACTCTGGGCAATAGCTTGCTTAATCTCCACAACGGCCCCAACAGTGCTGGGATGCCTGGCTTCACCTTGGGGGTGCCCAGGAGTGGACATTTCACAGGGAAAAGCCAGGAAGGGGTCCACAGCGGTTTGCGTACAGCGCCAGGAAACCCCAGTTGGGGTATCAGTGTGCTTTACAAATTCATTAATGGAGTCTGTAGCTGGTACAGGTCTAATGTTATAGATTAAATTGTATAATCTATAATTTGACTTTTCCTATGTGCCAGTTACAGCCTGATCAGTGGCAATGTCATTTTGGTACCTATAGAGATATCCATGGGGCCGGCAGACATCTCTACATTATGAGGGTGGAAGCCCCTCTGGATGAAGGTGGTATTACTCTGCCATCTTGATGAAGTAAACTCTGGCTGTCAAACTCAATATTAACCCCAAAGTCTCTTATTTACTTTCCTTTTAATTGCAAGGCATTTCTTTAGTTTTCCTAACTAGCCAGCATGTGTTCCACATATCAGTTCCTCTTCTTCTTTAGGGCTGAAAAATAGAATAAATGTGACAATCCCGTTTGGGTAGCCCTTTCTGCTACTTTCTTTATAACAAGGATTATAGTGCCATTGGTAAATCAATAGAACTTTTCCTTCAGGAGAGAGTATATTTTTTAAATTATCATGGAGCTGAAGCTGTATGCTGAACTGTATTTTATAAGAGCGCAGCAGTGTCCATGTAAGGGATAGCTATTCTACAATATTACTACAAACACTTACAATTTACAAATAGCCTTGTTTTGGGATCCTATTTTAATCTGATCCTCCATGATAGTCAGAAAATGCCTATATGAAACACTGTGACCTTCATGGTTCCAGAGCCAGTTAGTAGTTCATCAAAATGCATGTGCCAGAATACCAAAAAACATTAGAATTGCTGCTATCATACGCTATTGACGTTCCATTGTATATATACACTGTTTAAATATTGTAGGGTGCTACGCAAACACTTCTGTGTTCTACGTTTTGATAGGATGCTAAATGTGGTTTGAACCGCACTCACCAAGACTTTAGCTGGTTGCTATGTTAGATGAAGCGCATCACTGCCGTATACTGTAGATGTGCCTGAGAGCCAGTATTGCAGTGCGTGCTGCAGGAGAAGGCTGAGGTGCATTCTCGGAGTTGTGTGCAAGTCTCATTTCTCATTTTCTCATGCTAGAATAACAGCATGATGCTCTAGGTGAAGCTTGAAATACATCGAGAAAATGTGTTGTCTTGAAATAATGCATATCTGCATGTCATGCAGTACAAACACTGTCACAACACATTTTAGACATAGTCCCAGAAGCCCAAGGCTTGTGGCAAGTTGGGTTGGATGTGCTTTGGCAGAATACTATGTAGGTGACAAACCTGGAATATTTTTTTAGTTTGAAACATTTTTTTATTGATGTGATATGAAATGCATTTACAATAAAATATATGAATTTAACATAGAGTAATAACTATGCAATCTGGTAAAGCAACATGAGAAAAACGGAAAGAAGAAAGGAGAAAGAGAGAGAGAAAAGTATTCAATTTTGTTATTATACCATAACTACTATATAATTACCAATAAGAACAATAAAACATGTTATGTTTCATATAGGTACCCTAATATAGTCCCGGGTAACATCATACCCTTTCACCTACATCACCTCCCCTACATTACACACTAACGAGAATTTAAGGATTGAACGCCTTTTATGGACTGAACCTTTTACCTAGTTCTAGGCCTGGGTGCAGAAGGAGGGTTTTTCTCGAACAATAGTGTTCTATGACTTCATCTTTAGACTGACACTGCATGAATAAAATATTCATGAGGCTACTTGGAAACCAGGCAGGGGCTATACACCACCTTCCTAATATCTACGCACAAGGTTCATCCCATACGTCATCCTCATACCCAACAATGGCTAACACAAGCGACAAAGGGACTCTATATACATTTCTGTATAAATACAGCACCTCTTGCTATCAGTAGAGAGAGGGAACCGAGACTTCCAGGCCGACACACTGACCAGAGACGCTGAGGCTCCTGCATGCAGACGCTCCAGCTGACAGTGGTCTGAACATCCCTTGCGGGGTGTCCAGCTCGAGACCAAGAGGGGCTCCTACATTCTCACTTCAGGTAATGGGGTTCGACCAAATCCTAGAGGGATTCTTGGCTGCACACCTACTCACATGCTAGGTACACTTAGGTACATCTAGATAGGCATCGTAGGAGTGCGCACTCGTGTTTCTCAATGCATTTTATATTCATGTATTTATTCATGCTTATTGCAAGATGATAGAACTGTACTATCCTTTTATATTCATAGTACTGCTAATCATATATCTCTGCTCCTGTCTAATGGTTGTTTTAGCTCATATACTTTATACGAGAATAACAACTGTTCAATAAATCCTTATTGAAACGCACAGACTGTTTATTCTGTGTACCTCTGAAATAAACTAAATGAGCACGAGTGACTGAGAGAAAAGTAGTACATTGTTTCCACGATCATGAGGGATCAGGGTTGTCATGTTCTAAGGTTGCCAGAAACTAATCTCTCCCCGATAAGAGGAGACACTATTGGCACTATGAGCTAGCTTTTGCAAACAGGCTAACATTTCTCGGTGGGGGTGTACAGAATCAGTCTGCCACCAAGCCCACAGTTTATGTTATCCAAACGCGCAGGTCCTGCATGGGTACTATAGGAACTACACGACAAACAAGAGAAAAAGCAAAACGGCAAATAGATAAATTGATAAGAAAAAATAGGTATAAATAAACTAGTTATAACTCATGGAGGTTTAGAAACCTCTTCAACTCGAGGATTATGAGCTTGTGATAAATTTGCAGATACATCAAGGAAATGAGTAATGGGTGAACATAAGACGTCTCTTTTGATTGCAAGTGAAATGGGATGTATATATGCTCTGTCTAATCTATGGTTATAACAAACCCCATACCACCAAGCACGATAGGAGATAATCGAACTATCTTTCCATGTCCGGGTAATCTGTTGGAAACACACCTGGAATATTTGCAAAATGAGTAACTGGGTTTCTTCACAGTACACACCACTGCCTGATTGGCTGCTAGGTTTAACTTCTGGGCCATGTGTGGCTACGCAGAACCCATGGCCAGATTCAGAGTAAACAGTGTGACCTCAGAGGCTTTTGAAGTGGGAGGGGTATGAGGCAAGTTGTCCTCTATCTCTGCTCCTCCTCCTTGCCATATATAAAGGGCCATTGCAGAGAGAGTGAGGTCTAAGATAGATATTGAGGGGGTAAGGATTGGTCCACATGACGGTAAAATAGCACTGAATGCGGATGATGTGCTGTTGATAATCAAGGACTCACTGTGGTCTATCTCTGCCCTGTTGACTCAACTTACCTCATTCATTCTGGACTCTGGCTTTAAAATAAATGTCCAAAAGAACCAGATTCTAATCGTTTCTATGCCAAAGGAAATACAGGAGACATTTCAAATTAAATGTGTACTAACGTGCAAGCATTACATACAGAACCTGGGTATTAACTGCTACTCAGGCTTCCTGAATTTAGCTCATGAAGATGTGCAATCTTGGCAAGTAGGAGGAATGTCCTGGCTGTGCAGATGGGAAGCAATTAAAATGACTGTACTCCCAAGAATATGACGTGTAATGCAAACTCTTCTGCTATCACCCTCTAGAAAGCGATACCAAAGGGGATGATGGACGGAGCGCTTGAGCTAATCAAACACTCACCCCCAGTCAACTGATCTGGGTTTAATCCATCATCATTCTTTAGCTCACTCCACCACCCCAGTTCAGACATGGCCATATGCAAATCAGTCTGACCCTGTGCCTCATGGGAACAGTCCAGCCCGAACTGCCAAGCCATGTCTTCCCTGGACCGGAAACAAGCATCCTGGGACCGGTTTCTGGCTATTCAGCCATCATCAGCCAGGCTAGCTTGAATCTAGTGGCAAAGTGAGCAAGGGACCCAAGTCTGGGCATACCCTGCCAACTTAGGGCGAACAAAGCGATACCAAAGGGGATGATGGACGGAGCACTTGAGCTAATCAAACACTCACCCCCAGTCAACTGATCTGGGTTTAATCCATCATCATTCTTTAGCTCACTTCACCACCCCAGTTCAGACATGGCCATATGCAAATCAGTCTGACCCTGTGCCTCATGGGAACAGTCCAGCCCGAACTGCCAAGCCATGTCTTCCCTGGACCGGAAACAAGCATCCTGGGACCGGTTTCTGGCTATTCAGCCATCATCAGCCAGGCTAGCTTGAATCCAGTGGCAAAATGAGCAAGGGACCCACGTCTGGGCATACCCTGCCAACTTAGGGCGAACAAAGCGATACCAAAGGGGATGATGGACGGAGCACTTGAGCTAATCAAACACTCACCCCCAGTCAACTGATCTGGGTTTAATCCATCATCATTCTTTAGCTCACTCCACCACCCCAGTTCAGACATGGCCATATGCAAATCAGTCTGACCCTGTGCCTCATGGGAACAGTCCAGCCCGAACTGCCAAGCCATGTCTTCCCTGGACCGGAAACAAGCATCCTGGGACCGGTTTCTGGCTATTCAGCCGTCATCAGCCAGGCTAGCTTGAATCCAGTGGCAAAGTGAGCAAGGGACCCACGTCTGGGTCCCTAACTGGGGTGGTGGAGTGAGCTAAAGAATGATGATGGATTAAACCCAGATCAGTTGACTGGGGGTGAGTGTTTGATTTGCTCAAGCGCTCCGTCCATCATCCCCTTTGGTATCGCGTTGATCACCCTCTAGAAAAGCGATTGCTAAAGCTGCAAAAGGCATTAGAAAGTTTTATCTGGGAGGGCAAGAAACCATAAAGGGCAATGAAATATGCCCATCTATCACATGAGGGGGCACTGTACATTGCCACACTAGTAAACTATATCAAGCAGCCCACTTCCGGTACATCATAAAATGGAATCGAAAGTATTCCGAAAACCACTGGCGCTTCACAGTTCAGCATTCGGCAGGGATGCACATTTGGAAGATAGTTTGGATGCCCAGGAGACGCAGATCCTGGGGTCTCTATTCATTACCGGTTATTAGAGGGACACTGGCCACTTGGGACAGAGTGGCATTGGCAAAGGGACTTACCTCCATGCCCTCACTCACCATTAGCACCTTTTATAAGCAACCTACATTTTTCCATGCCCTGTCAGGGGAGGCATATGTTAAGTGGCAGAAAGCAGGTTGTAACAGAATAGGGGAATTCTGCAATCACATAGTTCCATCCTTTGATTAGAGGAAAAATTACTATGGAATTCCAGAAAGGGAGCATTGGAGATTCTTCCAGATAAGCTATTGGGTTTCGCAGGCTTCTAGCAGGCCACATGCCCGTAGACCATTACCAACATTTGAGAAATGAATTTTCATAAAGAAAGATGACAAGCGGCTACTGTATGAAATGTATACATTTTTAATGCATGCTACACAACTAGGTAAATCGTCTGCTCAGAGAAGGTGTAAGGAGGAATTGGGGCAATCACAAAAGGATGCACAATGAGCCAGTGTATTCTATAGAATGCATGTAATGCCTACAACCACCTCAGGTAGAGAAGCAATGACAAAAATAATGTCATTCTGGTATTACACACCAGTGCGACTGGAATACTTAAACATCTGCAGCATTCTGGAGGATCAAGAATATTATTATAGCTTTTACTATAGCACTGCCCTATATTGAAAAGGTAACGGCAAGAAGTCGTAGGGGCTATAAATACAATGTTTGAGACTGATATCCCACAATTTCCAGCATATCAAACTCTGGGTCTCCCGAACAAGCAGACATACCTCTTGTAATCTCTCTGATGGAAGCTAATCTCACTCACCTTGTGTGCGGCTAAGAAAACCATCACAGCATGGTTGTGTACAGACAAGGTGGCAGAGCATTGGAATTGACTGCTCAGGCTATAAGCGTTGGTACATATGGCGAAAATCTCCCCAGAGCTAGAACAGAGGCAAGACCACTTTGATGAGCTGTGGGCCCCATGCATCACATTTCATTTTTGTCTAAGGGATTAATTTGTCCCAAGTTTCTTAGGGTGCAGGGGATAACAAGTTGACGAGTCAAGGGGGATGCCTAGTGGTGGCTGGGCATGCATAAGAGAATGGTTAATGGGGCTCCTAGTAACACTGTAAGAACGGAACCAGTCCATGCAGGAGACTTCACATACCATGAAAATTAACTATTTTGGCAATGTGGGTAGCGGCAGTAATTGGGGCTGGTCTTGGCACCACCAGGACAAACCTACTACACCTAGGCATTTCTGAAAACTAGACACCAAGGAGAGTCAAGTGTGGTGTACATTGCCTGGATTCTGTGATGTTTTCTTACCCAACATGCCCCTCAAACCTCAAAGCTTGTATATTATTATGCATTTTCTTTACATTTCTTTTAGGGAAGGTTCTGGAATTTGCAGGGATCCAAAAATATCCTACCACCCTGCATTCCCATATTTCTTCTTATAACAAAAAGGTATCCCACTTGTGGAGAACAGCCTATGGTCCTCACCCTGATAGGTTGCATTCCCATAATTCTTCTTATAACAAAAAGGTATCCCATTTGTGGAGAACAGCCTATGGTCCTCAACCTGATAGGCCCCAAAATGCAACATGTAAACCAATGTTCACCATAAAAAATTACCCATTTTGGCAAAGCTGGTATATGCAGTATATTTGTCTGGGCTCGGCTGCCACGCAGGAAAAACTTCAAAACCTGGACATTTATAAAAACTAAACACCCAGGAGAGTCCATGGTGTTATGATCTGTATGGATCCCATTATATGTTCTTAACCAGAATGCCCTGCGAACCTCAAACCTTGGCATAAATCATGCATTTTCCTCACATTCTGTGAGGGAAAGTTCTAGAATCTGCAGGGATCCACAAAATTCCTACAACCCAGCATACTCATACTTCTCCAAATAAAAATGGTACTCTACTTGTGTAGCTCGACCTATCGCCCTCTCTGAAAGGTGTTGTTGATGATGGATGCTTGTAATGTCAAATGCTATACATTTGATTGTTGTTGTGTGTGGGGTGTAAGGGGGTGATTGAGTGTTGAATATACTTACCTAATATCCATGTTCTTCTTGGATGGTAGTACTAGATGGTGTAGCCAATCACGCTATTTCCCAATTTTATGGAATCACACATTGATCAAGGAAATCAGGTGAACAGTGAGTGAACAGTTTATTGATGGTATGCTGCATTTTCCAATTTCTGTAAATCTACTTTTTGGCGCTTGGCGGTACTAGGGATATGTGGGTGCAAGATTTGGCCTTTGCTGTGTTACATTTGTAATCCCTCAATGGTGTAAAACATAGCCATGCTGGCATTGACTGCTTGTATGCCATATAGATTAGAAAACAAGTAGAGACAAAAAAAGGGTATGGAGTGGGCCTTGGGTGTCATATAGATCAGAGAACAACTATAGACCAGAAAGGTTATGGAGTGGATCCTAGATAGAAGGGAATTGCAGGTATGGCTACAACGATGTGATGCAGCAATTATGGGAGGAATGGTAGAACGTCATGGAGTAACACAACAAGTGAATGATATGACTAAATGCTGGTCTAAAAATATCTCATATTTGTTGATGTGCCCCTTCAATAAGGGCTTATTCAGAGAGACTAGCAATGGAATGAGTAAACTACCCAAGAAGATTGCTCAGCTACATTTACCAAAAAAAACACAACTCCTAGTCTGCAAATTTGAACGAGGAACATACAAAGAGAGATCTTTGTTGGTTCATCCTAGAACGAATTACAACAGGACCCAGCGGGGGGCTATTTTAAGGGAACATACACTGAGAGAAGAAGTTTAAATTTGATAGCAAAATTCCAATCTCAAAAAAGGGCCTGAATGAGAAGGCTGAATGGAATAGGATCTTGAAATAAAATAGTGAAATTCATATGCATTAGTTGACTATAAATATACCGACAAGTAGATTAGACATGGGTATAGAAGAGATGAACATCAGAAAGGAAACATTTTGAATATACATAGAGAACATTTCCCTTCAATTTAAAAAAAAAAGAAATAGGAGACAGTTAATATGAAAACAACTTTCTAATAGTTGAAAATGTGCTATAATAAAACAGACCATGCTGTGTTAGGGTAGACTGATTTTTTAACTTTACAATTTTTATATGGGTATGCGTAATGTTGTACGAGCACCATTGCTTTAATAGTGCTTTGCCTTCATTCCAAAAGGACAAATTGAAGTGAACTAGCAGTGATGTATACAGTAATCAGTATTCGGGTACAGAGAGTTGTAAGGTAAGGCATCTTAAAATTGATGAGAATATTTCTAATATGTTGATTAGATAGTCCTTTTGTAGCATCAACAGAACGAAATAGGAAAGGAATGAACAATAAAAGTACATCCAATATGGCGACCCTTTAGTTCACATTTTCTGCTTAATCCATTAATTATTGCATGTGTCCTTTGAGGAAATCTGCACAATCATGGTACGTGTGAGTGCTTCAGTAGTGTTTTGTGCTTACAGTGAACTCAGGGTAGGGATTTTGTAATGAAGGAGGCGATAAAGAATGAAAATGGAAAACTCCTTAGTTACCACCTTGTGTTAAAAGCAACCGCATGGATGTTTCTATGTGCTATATGTGTAATTAACAAGCATTGAGGAGGTAAAAAACAAGATAAAGTGAGTACTTAAGAGAACGAAAAGGTAAAATAGTGATGTGTAGATTGTAAACTCAAATAAATGGAATGCAAAGCATATTTATTTTATTTTATAGAAGACTACATTTTCGAATTTGGGAATGTAGTACAGTGGAAAAAGGAACACAAAAGCATTTTTGAGAAAGAAAGCACAATAAAAGACGCAGGTAATGTTTTAGGAAATAAATGCTTAGCAAGATGTGTCAAAAAGAAGCACTAGAGATAAAACCTCAATAATTGAAAGATAATATTGTTCTAACCTCTATAGAATCATCAAAGAAAATAGTGACATAATACCTGGGCGCATGTGTATGCTGACATTGTACTTTTAAAAAGTGACCGGATATTAAGTCCAAATTACAGAGAGACCTATGGATATATCCCATATGGATAGCGTGACTGCACATACATTATTATATAGACTTAATGAACTAATACCGGTGAGTGATTGAATGTTAAACTTTATAGTATTTGTATGTAACTTTTAAGGGGTATATTTAAAAAAGCATCAGGGTATGGAAATCTTCAGTCCCAAAATTAAGATAAACTAATAATGAGGCTGAGAAACATTAATGAAAGAATATATAATATTGACTTTTCAAGCATGGAAACAATAGCCTAAAAGGTTCCCATCATTTATTAGGAACAATCAAGGAATGGTGATAGAATATTCGTATGGTGTGGTGTGGTGGCTATACTGATGGTTCATTAGGACACCTTAAGATTCATTTAATAAGAAGTGAGTAAAGATGAGGTGGGACACATTATGAACTTTGATTTTGGTAAGTGATTGAAATATAGATCTCATTAAGTGAGGTGGGACTGGAAGCTCTATTTAATGTCCATGAAGACATAGATGATTTAATAATGAAGTGAGTAGACTTCATGTATAGATGGATTATTTTACATGACATTAGTAATTGAATGAAGTGTAGGATTTACTGAATTAGGAAGGAGTATTAATCATTTTTATGTTGGATCCAACGGAAGGTTTAGAAGTGTGTTGTTAACATGATTAACATGAATTAGTTATGCCACATTAAGGTGAAAACTCCGTTTTGAATTAAATGGATGCTGATTCTGTCATTTCACTCCTGTATTTATCCAAAGACATCAGGTTCCCCTGTGCATCTTCTCTTCTAACAGACTCTGCAAGAGAGAAGACAGCTGATGTAATGTTTTTGTCACTGTTATGAATGTAGGGATTATTAACGAAATTTCTAGTGTTCCAGATATATTGACACACTCAAGGTCTTACCACTGTAGTTCTGTTGGACAAATGAGTCCTATTCATTTGTGTAGACTGATAATATTAAAATGTTTCATATTTTGTTCGAACATCTCTGGATGGCAGTGTCACGGATGATGCTGGGTGCCTTCTTAGAATGGGATAGTGCTAACATATAAAGATAATGATGTTATTGCTTCTGATTTGCTAAAGAGTTGTTACATGCAATCATGCTATGATGAATCTGCTGTTTTAGCTAATTTGTTATGCACAAATTTGTTTATAAGAACCTCTTGGTTCTAGGTGTGAGCCAGATTATTCCCTACAGACTTTCCTGTTCTAGTGGGGATGCTGTCTGACCCTTTTCTGATTTTGCTGCTAATTTGGGACTGAGATGTGTGTATTAAAACCCTTTAACTTTTCCTTATAACCCTAACTCAATTATTGAGTCATACCACTTACTTATTTTGAAACTCTGCTAAACTTTGGTCGAGGAGGGGGCCTTTTTACAAAATTATTTTCAGTGGAAGAACCATATGAGGTAAAATATTGAGGTACATATTTTGCTCCCAAAGATGGTTGTAAAGTTAGAGAAGCTCTATTCTAAACAGCAATTGAAAAAGTTACAAGATCCGAAAATGCTCTTGTTCAAACTCCAAATGTGAGCTATACCGCAGTTTGCAGACCTGGTGACAGATTGGATGTCAAATTTCATGTAAAAACATGATCATAGGCACAACGTTCAAAACATGGAAAGACTTGTTGCTCAGCTATTGTGCAGAAAACAAGGCTTTTGTTGCAGTCACCCTCCACTTTTTTCACCCTTTTTAGCTACTAGATGCTGATTTTTTACTCTGACAGCGCACTGAGGCCTGCTAACCAGACCTCAGTGCCAGTTATCCTTCCCCAGAACAAGGTAAAGTCTAATTCTGCTGGAATCAGCTAAGGACTTTAGCACCTGTGTAAGTCCCTAGTAAAGAGCACTCCGGGTATCTATGGCAGGGGCGGTAAAGAGGGTCCCTAAGGGCTGCAGAAAATCTTATGCCACCCTAAGGGACCCACATACACATTTCATACAGACTGCCATTGGTGCAAACCATGAATGAAAACACTACATGACACACTCCTGTGTGTCATGCCAAAGTCACTGCATCTAATATATGTAAGTCACCCCTACAGCAGGCCTTTGAGCCCTAAGGCAGGGTGCATCATATTTTATGTGAGGACATGTCTGCATGAGCAGATATGCCCCTGTGATGTCTAATTCTTTTACTAGATATTTCAAGTGATATGGGAAGTCATTTTAAACGCATGTGCTGGACAGTGGTGAAAATGAGTTCCCCAGCTACGTGATGGCTTCCCTGAAAATAGGGATGTTTGGTATCAAACATCTTATAATAATAAACCCACACTGATGCCAGTGCTGGATTTATTAATGCATGCACCCAGAGGGTACTTTAGAAGTACCCCCTGAAACCTACCAGCCCTCTAGTGTGCTAGCTGATTGGCTCAGGCTAGCCTACTGCCACGGATGAGTTTATGACCCCCAAGGGTGAGATCCTTCACTCTCAGGAGGACAGGAACAACGCCTATTCTGGAGAGAGGTGTTATCACCTCCTCCTCCAGGAAGGCTGGTAAAATTAGCATTCCAAGACAGGGGGCTTCAAAGAGCAAGTCTGGCTTCTCTTACAAGAGAGGATGCCGACCCCCCTGCCCTGAGCCATCTGGCACCAGGACAGACGGGAAAATTAGCTATGCAGGAGGCGTTGTGCACTGCCAGGTTGGGCACAGCTCTAGGGTGACCAAGTCTGACATGAACACAACTTTAGAAATTCCACCATATTGTGTGTGCTGGAATTAGGAATTCTGGGAAAGGGTGATGCCCGTTCCCCACAGGGAGTGGTCATCTGGGGGTAGTGACCCCAGGGGCAAGTAGCCCATTGGCTACTACCTCTCACTTTCCTTAACACCCCAAAATTGAGTATTTTGGGGACCCCCCTGACAACATATCTTCAGATTCCGATGGATCAAGAGGAGGAGTAGATGAAGAAGAGTCATGCCACAAGAACCGAGGAGCTGCGACTGACTTGGCACCTACCCTGCCAGCCCGACTGCTGCCCCCAACAATTGTAGAAGAAGCAGACTCATCCTGCAAATGTGCAGTCTCCAAGAAGCCTGGAGGGCTGCCATTGCTTCACCAATTGCCTGAAAAAACTCCCATGGAGTAGAGGAGCTACTCCCCTGCAGCCACAGGCACCATAGACGCAATGTACTGCCTACTGAGTTGCCGCTCCCTGACCAGTCTGACACAGCAGCTTCCCAGGAAGACGGTCCTGGGCTCCTGAAGGTCAGATCTGACCTCCCACCAGGACACCGGGACCAACCAGAGCTGCACAGGACCAATACCCGAGGTACTGGACCCCTTGCAGTAGCCAAGGCATGTTGTGTCCAGTCCGGACACCAAATACGAGGAAGACCGACATGCACATCAAGGGGCTTCAGAGACAGTGAGACTCACATCGTGAGTGGCCCAGCTGTCCTGTTTGTCCCTTTGCAGCAGAAACCAAGACAAAGAATGAGTCTGTGACCACCGCCACCCGGCGCCTCAAAGCACCTATGCACCTGCGCTTCCGAGCCAAGTCCAAAGGAGGTGACAGTGCCAACAGTGTCCCCAGACCACAAAAGCCAGCCCACACTTGGGTTTGCCCAGACTGGACTTCCAGTCACCGCCTGCAGCCTCTTTCTACAGCCCCCCCCAACCACGAGAGGCTCCTGCACCAGACTCTGATGTCAAATGAAACCACTACACCCGAGCCCCACAGCTGAGGAGAAGATGACCAAAGGCATCCCTACGTGCCCGAGGATCTCAAGGGTTGAGCCCACTTGTGGGTTCCCCCGGACTGGTGCCCCAGTCCCTGCTTGCAACCTCTTTGTAACCGGACCATTCTCCCATTGAAGTGAAAGGGACACACGAGGCCATGACACACCTCTGCACCCGAATGCCCCAGAGCTTCCCAAGGTGATCTATTGGTGTGGCTTTGGGCCTTGCCCCATACTCACCTTAAGTCCTGAAGAACAGTCCCGTAATTTGCTGCTAAGTGCCCGAATGCAATACCAGCTTTTCCTCCTTAAGATAACAATGCAGATACAGAAAATGCACTGTGTCCATTTGTGAAAAATGTAAAAGTTCATAACTCAAAAAGTACTTATCTGATTCCGATGATCTTGGTATCTAAATTTATATAAAAGTACGTGTTATTTTTTTTATAAATTAGTGCCGGATTTCTTTACTCAGTGAGTGTCTCGTTTAAACACTTTTTGTGTGTCATAAATGCTTAGCACTACCCTATGATATGCCTAACTGCTTGCCCACATTACCACAAAAGAGCACATTTGAGGTGTCATTTGTGCTTCTGTAATTCCTTTGGGATTTGCCTGGACTCTCCGCACAGCATACCTCAGTTTTGTGCACTATATAGAGAGCCAGCTTCCTACACATATGAATTTTTAGGTAGGATAACTAAGGGCCTATACAAATTGTATTTGTGACCAGGACATCAGTTTCATTCAGAAACTCTTGGAATCACATTCTTTGCACTTTTTTTTATTTTGGACTTTGGACAACACCCTCGTATGAAGACATGGTTTGCTGGGAATACGCAGGACATTTCTGCATAAATATTCCAAATCTGTGTGCACATTATTTTAGAAACTCATATCTAGATTTCTGTAATCCCTACAAGGTAATAATAAATTGACATGAGTAGATTTCCTAGTTGCAAGGTATAGCCAATGAAAATTTGCCAGGAACTCCAAATGATTGTGTTACTGTTGGATATAATAGACCGCATACTTCAGTGCCCAAATGAGAATCTTCTAGAGAAAGATCATGAGTTTTGTAACATTGCAGATACTCATTACCAATGTGCTAGCATAGCACTGAAAGAGAATGTGGTATTGGTGTCATGTGTATTCTAACAGTTGGTTTTGGTGTAAAATCTTGTCAGATGCATCTTGCGGTTCTTACTACAGAAGAATAATAACAGTTTCCTCTGGTTATTTATGAAACACACCACAAAAGTAAGTTTGTTAAGATTGCATTTGTTACAAGTAACCAGTGGAGGCTGGCAGAGGACGGGGTGGCGGGAGTGGGGAGACAAAAAAAAATAAAAACAATCCACTTACCTCTTACTGCCGGCTGGCTATCTCTCCCCTTGGTCCCTTCCGCCGCCTTCTCCTCTGCTTCTGTAGTGAAAGGAAGCAGGAAGCACAGAGGCCCTTCCCTAAGCCAATCAAAATGCTGCAATGTAGCGTTGTGATTGGTCAAAGCGCTGTGGTCTGATGCTCAGATGGGGACTGTGAGGCTATACATGTTCCTCACCAGGCTATGTAAAGCAAGCCTGGTGGGGAAGATGCAAAGTGCGCTGGACTGTTTGGCCAGCCCAAGAGGGCCGGCCAAGCAGTCATGCACAATTGGAGTGGGCAAACCACTCCTTCCCGTAACTCCAGCCCCGCCTCGCCCTAACCCAGCCCGTAGTGAAAAGTAAAATGATAATAATCAGGTTGTTATCATTTTATTTTACCGCTGCACTGCTCTTAGCGTTTATTGGAACAATTCTGATAATCATGTTCTTTGTGAGCTATAATTAAAGCTTTAAGATGTGTGGGCCGATTTTGTGGCTATTTGTTGCCTTGTTTTATGGCCTGCTGGGCCACTTTTTACTGTTCATTTCCTTGATATTAAAGCAAACATTGCCTCCTGCAAGCTGAAATCCATGCAGTCTTCCATACCTTGCAAAACACTTATACAGTGGGTATTATTTACAAGTTCAAAATAGCCCCAATGTGCAAACACGGGCCACTTTCTTAGAGTTCAAATTGACAAATGGAAACCACTTTTATTTTGGTGCCCGGGCCTATTTTCTGTCCCAGTCCAACCCTGTACCTGAAACATATTTTGCAACACCTAACCTATACACGAAAACCAGACAATATTTACAGGCACCAAAGAAAATGCAACATATCCTTCTATACTTGTCAGCCAGAGATTCATTTCAGGAAATAAAAATAGGAATGTAACACATCATGTGGAATTCAAAATAGTGCACTCAAGGTCAGTGCTTCTCGACCAACTGGATGATTCACTCAGTGGTGAAAGAGATCAAAGAGCATTGAAACGGTGTGGTGAGCACCGGAGTAAATTATACGATGAAGTGTGACCAAGCAGCTAGGCTATCCTACCATATCATAGCAGCACTCTGGCACAGAGCAGTAGTACATCAAATGCTGTTTTATTTTTATCACATTAAGTTTGATGGGCTTTGAACTGAAATTGGCACAAGGAGGGCAGGACTGAAAGTCAAAAGCAGCCCTAGCAAAATTAGGAGCTTGTCCTCCTCTCTCACCTTTCTCTTTCCTCCCTCTTTCTTTCTCTCTCTTAAAACACCAACTGTACCTGGTGAATTATCTGAAGTAGCTGGAGAAAGTGAAATAGGTACCAGCAGCGGTCCCCTGCCTTCAAAACTTGTCTCCAAAGGCTCCAGCCCACTGGGGAAATGCCCGGTGGAATAAATGGACAGTCCTGCCCTAGGCAGAACAAGAACTCATGTCTCCTGGCTGTCTCCATAGTTTAATTAGATGCAATTACTAAAGGCATGTGAATGCCACTATTTCAAGGAGGATAGAAAGTTATATATTACATTACGGTCTAGTTCTGTTATGTTTATAGGGAACAGTGGTTCACTAAGGTCTTATTTAGTATTACGTTCAATATAGAGATGACAACTTGATTGCTACACACAAGCAATGCAGAAAAAACACAATATTTTCAGCAGCAATGGAATTGCTGAACCAGTTGATAAACAGATAAAACAGGAGAAACAGCTATCCTTAAAGGATCTAGTATTGCATTAAGCTTGAGTAGAATGAAAAAAGAGTGCAATTGTGTTCAGAGTCCCCATTGTCCACACAGAGAGCAAGCACTGGTGATAAGGTTGTATGTGTGTATATACAAAGACCATCAAACAACACATGTCCAGTGAAGAACAGCTGGATTAAAAACAAAAAAATTCTCAGGGGCCTATTTTGATCTCAGTCGGAAAGCCTCCGACCTTAGGTCAGAGGCTTTCCGACCGAGATCGTCGGTTTCAATTCCGACCGGCTGATTACAATGCAGCTGGTCAGAATTAAAACCGGACGATCATTCAGACTGGATTCTGACGGGCTCATTGAGCCCGTTGGACAGTCGGAAGCCGGCCCATAATCCATATGGACGGCGTTTTATGCCATCCGGATTGCGAGGCACGGTTTCCAACAGGCTTTCCATGCCGGGCTTTTCGACATGGAAAGCCTGTCGGAAAGCATGTTTGGGAGCCCCTAGCAGGGCTCCCTTCTATTTGTGGCCTACGGTTATGGGCCAAAGGGGCAAACATAGTTTGATCTCTGCACCTTGTGGCAGGAACCTTGAGGTGCCTGCCACAGTGTGCAGGGATTAACACAATCTCCCATTTCTCTATGGGAGCTTGTGTTACGGTCGGTTTGCTGCCATAGCACAGGATCACATAGAGAAATAGGAGTATGCGACTGCACCATGTGTGGGCGCATCGTAATAGTGGTGTCTGGACTGCCGACCAGAGGTCGGTCGGTCCCGAGACCGCGACGGTGTCAGGCAGACTCAAGTCCGCCCAACATTGTAATCAAGCCCTCAGCGTAGTCCATGAATACACAAGGACCCTATCTGTCATTTGTGATGTCAACAATGTTTCAACATCAGTAATAGTTTTTTCCTGGTCATCACTAGGACAGGTTAAGTAAAGGACACATAAATAATAGCGATGGATACTCAAGATGCATATGCATTTTGTATGTCTTGACCTTTTTCAAAACATTCAAGTCATCAATCAATGAAAAAGCTTCTAATAGAGATCCGTCACAGAACCGTGATATTTGCTCTGTCTTGCTGGTTGCTTTTTGGTATGAGGTTTGGCCCACAGGGCTTGGCCCTGGACAGATGACTTCTGCTTCTCTCTTCTAACCTCGTGAGTATGGAGCCATCGTTTGGTGCCGTGATTTTTTTTAACTAAGTCACAACATACAAAATAACCACATATGCATCTTGAGTATCCTCAGGGGTCCCTCACCATTACTTATGCGTTCTTTCGTTTTTCTCTATTTTTCATATCTTTAAATATAAAATAATCTCTTATAAATTCACTGAAATGTAAACAATTTAAAAATAATGTATAATTTTTAATTAATTAACATACATTGGGGTGGTTTAGATGTACTATTCCAACTCCAGCCCAAGAAAAAGTGGGAAAAGTCCATCTATTTGGGGATGGGGGTCAGATTTACCATTTTAAATGCAATGCAACTAACATTGAAAAAATGTATACAAATTCCAACGCATTCCTCCAGTTACAGTCAATGGGCACTGTAAGCCCTTAGTACAAAATGAAAGACAAACAGCGCAAGCCTCCTTGATTATTAGATTGTAGTCCTGAATATCAACAACAAAAATATTGACCAACAAAATATCATTGTCAAAATATTGACTTCCAAAGTTTTGTATACCCTAGTCTTATACAAATATTGATTCCAAGATATCGTTCGTCATAAATATCTAAAGTCAGAAAATATATAAAACAACAACATACATTGCAATAATATTGATATTGTAAATTAACGTTAGAATTAACAAAAATACTAAAAACAAAAACATAGTGGAAACTTATCGATAATATACAATAACAATATTAAAAGCATTTAATAAAATCAATTTTATATTTTAAAAAGTTGTAATTACTTTAAAAAAATATCTTATTTAATTACAATTAGTGCAATTTCCAATTACTCTTTTATAATTTGTATTTTAAATTATAATAAGAAATAACTATTTTACATTAAAATTAGTTAATATGCGAAAAGTTGATCAATTAAAAAATGAAATTAATTTTTATGAACATATTTATGTGAAAATAATAATAAAATTAATTATCCTAAGCAAATGTATTATAAGTTTCTAAAAATATAAAATAATTTCTTATAAATCTACAAAAATATAAAACTTTTTTAAATAATATGTTAATTTTCTATACTTTAACATAAATTTGGGGGTGGTTCAGATTTACTGTTAGCATTCCAGTCTAACTAAAATTGAGAAAAGTTCAATTATTTGGGGGTGGTGGTAGATTTACCATTCTAACTCCTACCCAACTACCATTGGAAAAAATACATATATGTAGTGGGATCGCATTTACTATTATAACTCCAGTCCAACTAACATAGAGAAAAAATGCATATATTTAGGGGGGGGGGAGTCAGATTTACTATTTCCTTTCCAAAATTAAACAATATCTTGGAAAATGTTGGACGCCGGGGGGTCGGATTTATAATTGCAACTCCAAACTAAGCAGTATTGGGAAAAGTGTTGGAACCTTGCAAGTCGGTGGGGTTTCAAATTTACTAACCTCACATCAATCAATCAATCAATCAATCAAAACATTTGTAGAGCGCACTACTCACCTGCAAGGGTCTCAAGGCGCTAAGGGGGGGGGGAGAAAAAAACCTGCTACTGCTCGAACAGCCAGGTCTTGAGAAGTCTCCTGAAGGTCAGCAGGTCCTGGGTCTGTCGCAGTTGGATGGGGAGGGTGTTCCATTTCTTGGCGGCGAGGTGGGAGAAAGATCTGCCACCGGTGGTAGTTCGGTGGATGCGTGGAACGGTGGCGAGGGAGAGGTCAGCGGATCGAAGCTGGCGGTTGGGAGTGTAGAAGGTGAGTCGTTTGATGAGGTATGTTGGTCCGGCGTCGTGGAGTGCTTTGTGAGCGTGGGTGAGGAGTTTGAAGGTGATCCTCTTGTTGACGGGGAGCCAGTGCAGGTCTCTCAGGTGGGCAGTGATGTGGCTGTGGCAGGGGATGGCGAGGACGAGGCGTGCGGAGGCGTTCTGGATGCGTTGAAGTCTCTTCTGGAGTTTGGCTGTGATTTCCGCGTAGAGGGCGTTGCCGTAGTCCAGCTTGCTGGTGACAAGGGCCTGGGTGACCGTCTTTCTGGTTTCGGTGGGGATCCATCTGTAGATCTTGCGAAGCATGCGGAGGGTGTTGAAGCAGGAGGAGGATACTTGTCCGAGTTCAGCTTCAGGCGGCTGTTCTTCATCCATTCGGCGACGGCCTTCATTCCTTCGTAGAAGTTGGTCTTGGCGGTGGTGGGGTCCTTGGTGAGGGAGAGGATCAGCTGGGTGTCGTCGGCGTATGAGACGATGTTGAGGGCGTGCGATCAGACGATGTTGGCGAGTGGTGTCATGTAGACGTTGAAAAGGGTCGGGCTGAGGGATGATCCTTGGGGTACGCCGCAGGTGATCTTGGTGGCTTCGGATCAGAATGGAGGGAGGCGGACTCTCTGGGTTCTGTCGGTGAGGAAGGAGGTGATCTAGTCCAGGGCTTTGTCGCAGATCCCCGCGTTGTGGAGGCGTGTGCGTAGGGTGTGGTTGCAGACGGTGTCGAAGGCGGCCGAGAGGTCTAAGAGGATGAGGGCTGCGGTTTCGCCGTTGTCCAGCAGGGTCCTGATGTCGTCGGTAGCGGCAATGAGGGCGGTTTCGGTGCTGTGGTTGCTGCGGAATCCGGATTGGGACGAGTCCAGGGCGTTGTTCTCTTCGAGGAAGCGGGTCAGTTGTCTGTTGACGATCTTCTCGATGACTTTCGCCGGGAACGGGAGCAGGGAGATAGGCCGGAAGTTCTTGAGGTCCGTTGGGTCTGCCTTGGGTTTCTTGAGTAGGGCGTTGATCTCGGCGTGTTTCCAGCTCTCCGGGAAGGTGGCGGTCTTGAAGGAGCTGCTGATGATCTTCCGGAGTTGGGGCGCGATGATGGAGCTCGCTTTGTTGAAGATGTGGTGGGGGCAGGGGTCTGACGGTGATCCGGAGTGGATGGTGTTCATGGTTTTGATGGTTTCGTCGTCGTTGACGTGGTTCCAGGAGATCAGGAGGCCGGTGTGGGTGGGGGGCGGTGAGTCTGAGGTGTCGGTGGCTGTTGGGGGGTCAGAGTGTTGAAGCTGTCATGGATGTCTATGATCTTGCGGTGGAAGAAGGTGGCTAGTGAGTTGCAGAGGTCTTGTGACGGTGGGATGTCGTTAGTGCTGGAGCTGGGGTTGGCGAGTTCCTTCACGATGGTGAAGAGCTCTTTGCTGTTGTGTGCGTTGTTGTTGATGCGTTCCGTGAAGGAGGTCCTTTTGGCGGTTTGAATGAGTTGGTGGTGTCTGCGGCTGGCGTTCTTGAGGGCTGCGTGGTTGTCCGGTGTCTGTTTATGGCGCCATTTCTTCTCGAGTCTTTGGCAAGTCTGCTTGGATGCTTGGAGGTCGGTGGTGAATCAGATGGCCCTACTGTCGGTGCGGCTGTTTGAGGGTTTCTTGAACGGGGTGATGGTGTTGGCGCAGTCGTCGATCCATTGCCTGAGGTTTCGTGCGGCTGTGTCGGTGTCGGTGTGGTCGGTGGGTGGGTCTAGGGCGAGGGGGGTGATTAGCTGGTCTTCGGTGACCTTGTTCCAGCTGCGGTGGGGGATACGTTGCGGGTGGTTGTGTGCGGTGTTTTTCTCGAAGGAGAAGTGGACGCAGCGGTGGTCGGTCCAGTGGAGTTCGGTGGTCCAACTAAGGAACACTGGGGAAAGTGCTGGACTCAGCTGCAGTCAGATTTTTTTGTTTTTTTTTGTTTATATAGGCTTATATAGCGCATGAATCACCCCCTAAAGGGTATCTCGGCGCTCGTGGATTTGCAGAAGAAGTAGTTGCAGTGGGCTGGTCTAAAAGAGGGCTGTTTTTAATGCCTTTCTGAATTTCAAATGGTCTGGACATTGTCTTAAGACAATTGGAAGTTGGTTCCATAAGATTGGTGCTTGATATGAAAAAGCTTTTCCACCTGTTCGTGCTTTTTTGATTCTGGGGATTTGGAGCAAGGATTTCGAGCTTGATCGCAGGTCCCTTTGGGGAGTATACTGATGGAGCCTCTCCGCCAAGTAGGAGGGTCCATTTCCCCATATTGCCTTGTGTGTCAGGCAACAGATCTTAAACTTCACACGTTTCCGCACAGGTAACCAGTGTAGCTGGTGTAGAAGAGGGAGTGAAGCTGATCTGTGGGGGGCGTTTAAAACTAAACGTGCTGCAGTGTTTTGTACCATCTGAAGGCGGTTTAGAGAGGACTCGTTGGCCGCGATCAGCAAGCCATTACAATAATCTAATTTACTCAGCACCAGGGTTTGGATCAGGGTCTTTCGCAAGGGGTCGGGAAGATAGGGAAAAACTCTTCTCAACAGGCCCAGCACATGGAAGCATGAACCTACAGTATGCGTTACATGCTCTTTCATTGTTAGAGACTGTTCAAGACGCACCCCTAAGTTCTTTGCCGTTGTTTTTGGAGACTGGCGGTTCCCAATTCTTTAGGCCACCAATCTGGAGCCCATAGTAGTGTGGCTTCTCCGAAGAGCATGACTTCAGTCTTTCCGGCATTCAGCTGTAAGAAGTTGTTTCTCATCCATTGCGAGATGGCCAGCATGCCGGAAGAGAAGGTGGATTGGGCTGTCTGGGATGTCTTATTGAAGGAGAAGGTAAGTTGGGTGTCATCTGCATAGGATATTGGGATGAATCCATAGTTCCTCAATAGAGCCACCAAGGGGGCTATATAGATGTTGAACATGGTTGGGCTTAAACATGAGCCTTGAGGTACTCCCTTGGTCAGTTCTTTCGAATTGGATCAATATGGGCCCAAGTTGATGGTCTGAGTACGATTGGAGAGGAAACTAGTCATCCATTGCAGCGCCACTCCCCCTATCCCGGCTTCCCTCAGTCTCATGAGCAAAGTCTGGTGATCGACCGTATCGAATGCGGCGGAAAGATCTAATAACACCAGGAGAGTGGGTTGGCTCTGATCTAGTGCAAGCCTGATGTTATCGGTTACGGCCACCAGTGCAGTTTCCATGCTATGTTTGGGCCGGAAGCCCGATTGAGATGGATCCAGGTAGCCGGCCGATTTGATATGGTCAGATAGGTGTATGTTAACATGTTTTTCCAGAACTTTGCTCAGATATGGTAAGAGGGAGATAGGGCATAGGTTAGAGAGATCGTCCATGGACGCTTTGGTGTTTTTCCGGATAGGGATGATCTGAGTCACCTTCCATGTTGAAGGGAGGTGGCCTTCCTTCAGAGATTGGTTAAGTAGAAAACAAATGGGATCTGATAGTGATTTTGCAAGAGAGGCAGAAATTCTTGCAGGTAGGACATCAAGAGGGGAGCCAGATTTTACCTTGCACATTAGTATTTCAGTCTCTTCCCGCGTTAGAAGGGGGAAATTCAGCAACGTTTTTATCCTAGGACTAGGAGGCGGTACCATTATGATGTCTGCCGATGGAAGACAGCTGGTTGTGGCGATCTTATTATAGATGGTGTCTATTTTCTGTATGAAGAAAGCCCTTATTTTGTCACAAAGAGATTGAGAAAAGCTTTCATCCAATTCGCAGGCTTTGGGACAGGTGAAAGTTTTCAGAATTTGGTACAGGGCTTTAGGGGTGTTTTCAGCTTGGCTAAGTTGTTGGGCTATATGAGTTTTCCGAGTACGCTTTATGCTTTTGTGGTAGAGGGAGAGAGCAGACCTGTACTTTTCTTTATCATCTTTAAGATGGGTACGGCGCCGTCTTCTTTCAAGGTTTTTGCAGCTGCTTTTTTCCTTGTGAAGTTCCGGAGAGAACCACGCTGCCTGGGTTTGCCTGGATTTGTTTGAACCTGTTTTCAATGGGGCAATCAGTTCAATAGCAGCTAAGGCTGATTTATTGAAATGGGCTAAACTCTCTTCAATATTACTATGTGGTAAGTCCCTGGGGGGGGTGAAGGCCATTGAGAAGGTTACTGGGTTTATTTTATGCCATTGTCTGTAAGAAGATTGATTACGTGGGGCGGGCCGCTGCAGTTCTTGAAGTCCCTGAAATTGAAAATCGATAAGTGCGTGGTCAGACCAATTTACTGACTTTGGGGCTTCACATGTGAGAAGAGGTGAGTTGGAAAAGACAATGTCCTGCTGTGTGAGTAGGACCATCATTGATTTTTTTAAGATTCAATGTGGCTAGATCTGCCATGAAAGACGACGTTTCTGCTTTATCAAGGCATTCACTGTGGATATTGAAGTCTCCCAGCAGCATAAAGTTGCTGGAGGAGATCACGTAAGGGGCTATCAACTCCACGAGTTGGAGAGAGAATTCGGCCATAGGGCCCGGTGGGCGGTATACCAGTGCCCCTTTCCACTTGTTTTGTGGTGAGAGATCCATCCTGAAAATCTGGATTTCAATCTGCTAATTACTACGCTGTTCTAAAATTGTAATTTTCGCTCTATCGTTATAAATGATGGCGATCCCTCCTCCAATTTTGGTCTGCCTATCGAGTCTTTGAATCATATACCCTTCTGGTATAGCGATGGCAATTTACTATTCCCACTATAGACTAAGCAACATTAGGAAAACAATGGACTCTGGGGGGTTCAGAATTATGATCCCAACTTCAACCTGAACAATAATGATGAAAATGCTTGACTCTGGGGGGTTAGATGTAATATTCCCACTTCAAACTAATCAACATTTGGGAAAGTGGTGAAAACGAGGGGAAGGGGCACATATACTATTCCAACTCCAAAATAAGCAACACTGGGGAAAGTGTTGGTCTTTGGGGATAGGTACCCAGATTTACTATTCCCACTCCAAACTAAACAACATTGGGGAACATGTTCAACTCTGGGGCTGGGGTTCATATTTTGTATTTCCACTCCAAACTAAGCAACCTTGGGGAACATTTTGGACTCTGGCGGGTTCAGATTTGCTATTTCGACTCCAAACTAAGCAACATTAGGTAATGTACTGAAAGCAGGGGGGGGTCAGAATTACTATTCCAACTCAAATCTAAGGTACATTGGGAAAGTGTTGGCCTCTGGAGGGTTAGTTTTACTATATCCACTTCAAACTAAACAATATTGGAGAAAGTGTTTGACTCTGGGTGATTACATTTAGTATTTAAACAATGTTTGGGAAAGTGTTAGACTCTGGGGGATAAGATTTAGTATTCCCACTCCAAACTAAACAACATTCAGAAAAATGTTGGACTTTGGGGTGTGGGACGTATCTCTATTTATTATTCACAGTCCAGACTAAGAACCATTGGAGAAAATGTTGGATTTTTGCAGGTCGGATTTGCTATTCCCATGGTTAAACTAAACATAATTTTGGAATAGACTGAATTATGGGGGGAGGGGGGAGGAGGGGGGCAGGGGGGCAGATTTAATCTTTCCACTCAAAACTGAGGACTGACCATTCACAAAAGTTTTAGGTTCTAGGGAGGGGGGCATGTTTACCATATATATATATATATTTTTTAATTTATAAAGCGCAAGAATCACCCCCGAAGGGGTATCTTCGCGCTATAGGAAGCAAAGCAGACAGTACAGACCAGAGACCAAACCAACTCCAAAATAAACAATGTTAGGGAAAGCGTTAGTTCTACGGGATCAGATTTACTATTCCAGCACCAAACCAACCAAAATGATATCACTGGTAAAAAGGATAGCAAAATCTTTGTTTCAAGGTATCTACATGCTAAGCAACTTCTACACTTAAAAGACCCTTTGATGGGTGTCGGGTCACAATTAGATTGTATAGTGGGGGACTGGTAGAGCAGCCCTCACTATTTTGTCCCTAAATGTGGAAAAAGCTTAGCATTTAGATACTGCCTTGAAACAAAGTTTTTTGAACAGGGAGATCACAAGTATGAATTGAGCTCATTTACTAATTGCAATTCCACGGACACGGATGCTACAACATCAGAGCCGAATCAAGTACAAAACAACTGGAGGACCATTGATGCAACACTTAAAACAACATGGCCACACAATGGATGAGATCAAATGGCAGGTAGTGGAGGCACCACGACTTGATCGACGCAGCGTAAATGTCATTAACAAACTGCTGGCCCATTGGAATGCAGATGGATTGAATGAGTCCAATCCATAAGTGATGGACTAAACACTCAGGACATATGGAGTTAGTGTAGTACTCATATAACTAATTGAAGTACTATCCTTTTTCCTAGTGATATCATGTTCAAATTATTTACATCATGGCCTATTTAATGCTCTCTTTAAATACGAAGTGTAATCCATTTTAAAAAAATGCACATATTAGATTTGTTAGACCTGGCATCCTTGGCATGGTCTCCCTTGTCTTTTTGCCTCTACCTCCTGTATTTTTGACTGTATGCTGGACTACATGTTTGCTGGTTTTTAGTACTCTGGGCACTTTACCACTGCTTATCAATGCTAAAGCGCAAGTGCTCCCTGTGTAAAATTGTGATTATAATTGGTTATCCATAATGGCATATTTGATTTACCTGTAAGTCCCTAGTAAAGTGCACTGTGTGTGCCCAGGGACTATAAATCAAATGCTGCTAGTGGGTCTGCAGCACTGGTTATGCCACCCACATGGGCGCACCCACTTGCCAGGCCCAAACCTTTCCTTTTATTATATGTAAAGAACCCCTATGGAAGGCCCAAGGTAGCCTTAGTCAGGGTGCAGTGTACGTGAAAGGTAGGACATGTACTGGTGTGTTTGCATGTCCTGATAACGAAATACTGCCGATTTCATTTTTCACTATTGTAAGGACTATCTCTCCAATAGGTGCTGCCTTGAAACATCTTGCAAGTGTAACTTTCAATTTGGAAGGGATAGAGATTTGGAGTGTGGGCTCCCTGAGCTCAGAATTTAAAGATACATCTTTTGGTGAAGTTGGTTTTTAAATTGTGTGTTTGAAAATTCTACTTTTATAAAGTGAAACGGACACAGATGATAGACGGAATGCAGAGCAAATCAAACATTCTCCCTCAGTCAAGAGATCTGGGTTAAATCCATTGTTCTTTTGCTCACTATGCCACCGCAGTTTAGACCTAGCCATATGTAAGTCAGTCTTGACCCTGTGCTTCATGGGAACAGTCTAGCCCGAATTGTCAAGCCAGGTCCTCCCTGGACCGGAAACAAGCATCCTGGGACCGGTTTCAGGGCATCACCCCTCATCAGCCAGGCTAGCTTGAATCCAGTGGCGCAATGAGCCCGGACCCACATCTGGGCATACCCCACGCACTTAGGGCGAGAAAGCAAAAGACACACAGATGATGGACGGAATGCAGAGCAAATCAAACATTCACTCCCAGTCAAGAGATCTGGGTTAAAGCCATTGTTCTTTTGCTCACCATGCCACCCCAGTTTATACCCAGCCATATGCAAATCAGTCTTGACCCTGTGCCTCATGGGAACAGACCAGCTCAAACTTCCAAGCCAGATCCTCCCTGGCCCGGGAACAAGCATCCTGGGACCGGTTTCGGGGCATCACCCCTCATCAGCCAGGCTTGCTTGAATACAGTGGCACAGTGAGCCCGGGACCCAAGTCTGGGCATACCCGACGCACTTAGCAGACCCTCCAGCATTTCGCGATTTTGCGATTCAAGACAAAATTGCGAAATCAGCTGACAAGCGCGATGGCCGCAATATTTACCAAACCGGCCGCAAAAAAAAGTCTCCCGGCAGGCATAAAAAAAATGATGCCATTTTGGTGGCTGTACGCGCATACGTCATTACGTGAACTGCGCTGTACAGCCGTAATAGCTGCATGCTTCCTCCATTACAATATTGAAGAAAGAGGAGCAAGAAAAGGAAAGTATCTCTTCTCTGCCCTCCAGCTTGCAGGCTCGACTGCTGCTGTTCATGTAATTGCAGGAAAGAATGTCAAAAATGAGGAACCCAGCACGGCATGGGGAGTACAACAGGAAGTCGGTCGGTCGCTTGTAATGATTTTATTAGGAAAAAAGTAGTTGTCTCACAAGGCCTTTGTGTATTTTGTGTGTACTAACTACGAATATACGGCTGCACATTTTTTATTTGGGATTTCCCTCTCTACCATTATATAAAAAGCCATGAGGTCCCCAACGCAACCCCTTGCTTTGGTTGCATAAATTCTAATCTAACGGCAGTCACAGGGGAGCCCCAGAAGTCCCACACATACCAGCTCTAGCCCTGTGATAAACATGGGGTGCATGCCCACATTTACCACGCCTGTACAAAAAGAAGATGCAAACACAGTCCCTCATCTAGGACTTAATAACAGCAGGTAATGGTGACTCCCGGCTGAAAGTTTTCTTCTTGCACTACTGCACAATTTAAATACATAGGGCCACATGCATCAAAGGAAAAACCGGTCGCAAACGGGCAAATTCTCAGAATCTGCCTCTTTGCGACCGGTATTTTTGCATTTGGGATGCATCATCCAAATGCAAAAATCGCAATTTAAGTAATTGCAAAATTTGCGATTACTTAAATTGCGATTGTATTTAGGGAATCGCAAATTGCGATTCCTTAAATGCAATGCATTAAACAAAATAATTTAGCGATTTCGCTAATAAGAATCGCAAATTACCATCAATCTAAAGTTGATGGTAATTTTCGATTTCTTTGAAAAATGCACTAAAGTGCATTTTTCAAAGTCACATGTTACACACACACATGCCCTTGGGGCATGTGTGTGCGCAACATGTGGTTAAGTTGTAATTTCAGGGGTGCAACAGGGTATCCTTTTGGAATCCTTGCACCCTTGAAATTGCATGCGCAATTTGCGAGTAGCTATTGGGTACTCGCAAATTGCGCATACAATTCCCATTCATTCCTATGGGCCCATAGGCCCATAGGAATGAATGGGAATCAATTCCTTAATTGCGACTCGCAATTAAGGAATGTGTAGGAATCGCTATTTTTTTAGCGATTCCTACATGCATAGGCTTTTGCGATTCCATAATTGCGATTCCTTAATAATTGCAATTAAGGAATCGCAAAAGCCTACCTTGATGCATTTGCCCCATAAAGTGGAAAAGTGCAGAGATGTACAAGTTGTGCCGTCCAACTCTCCAACTAATAAATGAATTCATTCCCTGGTGCTATAACTACCGAGTCGCAAACAAGGCAAGAATTAATGAAAAAAGTATCAGCAGTATGTTTCCCAGCATTCCTTGCAGTGCAGTGTGGTACATTAATTCCCCAAGGATGCTTTATAAGGCAGAGGCTTCATGTCACTAGGATGCAGAAGCATGGGATGAGTTACTATCCCTAAACTGCATAGCATTGTGGTAGTGTTAGTGTCCAGAACTTCCACTGTGGTGGTATCACTAGCAGCAGTTAATTTGTAAAACAAAAAGTGCCAGTGCCCTTGTCAGGAGGACACTGCAGCTTGCACCATCCATTGCCCCTGCCAGTGCTGCCAGTAACAGTACCAACACAGCTACTAACCATCAATGAGGATCCCAGCACGAGGACAGGCGGGGCGGGCAGAGAAGGAAAAGGACTCTGTCTTTTCCTTCTTGCCCAGAGAATACAACGCCAGTGTCCACTTCTGCTCTGCCGCTTCAGCTGCCCCCCTTTCTTTCTTCCTCCCGCTTATTCCCTCTCTTTCTGTCTAGCAGCTACTCCTCTCTTACTGAAAACTGTGACTTCAAGAAACGGTTCTCACCCTCTCTTTCTTTCTTTCATTTATTTGTTCCCCTGTGAAATGGATCCAAAAAAGAAAAAGACTGGAAATGTCATCTATTTCCGACATTTTTCTATTCCAAAGTGCAGCTGCAGGAATAAAAGGTTCAAAATATGAAAAATAAATAACTAAATAAAGCCAGACAGACACGCAACACAAGAGGAGGCTGTATGGCTGCACCCAGGGAGCGAAGGGGGGCTGTGTGACTGCACACAGGGAGCAAAGGGAGACTGTGTGACTGAACCAGAGAGTGAAGGGAGCTGCGTGACTGAAACCAGAGAGTGAAGGGAGGTGCGTGACTGAAACCAGAGAATGAAAGGAGCTGTGTGACTGAAACCAGAGAGTGAAGGGAGCTGCGTGACTGAAACCAGAGAGTGAAGGGAGCTGCATGACTGAAACCAGAGAGAGAAATGGGCTGTGTGACTTAAGCCAGAGAGTGAAGGGAGCTGTGTGACTGAAACCTGGGAGTGGTGAAAGTGATCCCCGGCAGGGGTGCATACATGGGCGCTAGAACATCCCAGTGAGAAATGTGGCCCCCTCCCACGAGGTTAGTAGATTGGAGCTGTGCTTCCGTAGAGCTGCAGAAACTTTAAACATGCCTATTTCAAAGTGGAATACTCTGCTAAAATAGGTTCCATTGATTTAGGGCTGAAAAGGAATGATTTCAAGTAAAATAAAGTGCTGAAATAATGCCGCTAAATTTTAATTTTTGTGCCGCAAAATTTGCAAATCTATGCCGCAATATCCTGGGGGGGTCTGACTTAGGGCGAGAAAGCAAATGACACACAGATTATTGATGGAATGCAGAGTAAATCAAACATTCATGGGTTAAATCCATCATTCTTTTGCTCACAATGCCACTTCAGTTTAGACCTAGCCATATGCAAATCAGTCTTGACCCTGTGCCTCATGAGAACAGTCCAGCTCAAACTGCCAATCCAGGTCCTCCCTAGACCAGAAACAAGCATCCTGGGACCGGTTTCGGGGCATCACCATGATGCACAGGGTCAAGACTAATTTGCATATAGCTGGGTCTGAACTAGATTAGCGAAGTGGGCTAAAGAACGACAATGGGTTCAACCCAGATCTGTGACTGGGGGTGAGTGTCTGAAAAGTTTCAGCGCTCCGTCCATCATCTCTTTGTGTTTGCTTTGTTTGCCCTAAGTTGGCAGGGTATGCCCAGATGTGGGTCCCTTGCTCACTTTGCCACTGGATTCAAGCGAGCCTGGCTGATGAGGGGTGTTACCTCGAAACCGGTCCAATGATACTAGTTTCCGGTCCATGGAAGACCTGGCTTGGCAGTTCAGGCTGGACTGTTCCCATGATGCACGGGGTCAAGACTGATTTGCATATAGCTGGGTCTGAACTGGGGTGGCGAAGTGAGCTAAAGAACGATGATGGATTCAACCCAGATCTGTGACTGGGGATGAGTGTCTGAAAAGTTTCAGCGCTCCGTCCATCATCTCCTTGTGTTTGCTGTTTTTTTGCCCTAAGTTGGCAGGGTATGGTCAGACGTGGGTCCCTTGCTCACTTTGCCACTGGATTCAAGCTAGCCTGGCTGATGGAAGGTGTTACCCCGAAACTAGTCCAGGATGCTAGTTTCCGGTCCATGGAAGACCTGGCTTGGCAGTTCGGGTTGGGCTGTTCTCATGTGGCACACGGTCAAGACTGATTTGCATATAGCTGGGTCTGAACTAGGGTGGCGAAGTGAGCTAAAGAACGATGATGGATTCAACCCAGAACTGTGACTGGGGTTGAGTGTCTGAAAAGTTTCAGCGCTCCGTTCATCATCTCCTTGTGTTTACTTTTAGAAAGTGGGCATTTTCTTGCTTTACCTTTATTTGTCTCTGCCTGCCTGTGGAATCACAGCCTGGTTTAGACTGACAGGGGCTGTTTGCGCATTCACTCTAGACAGTCACACAAATGGAGCTGAGGTGTGCCCAGTATATCCTGATGGCCCATCACCATGCTGATGGGGCTTCCTGAGCTAGGGTGGTGGGAGGAGTTGTCACCGACACCTGAATAGGGCTGTGCCTGTCCTCTCACAATACTGTCTCGGTGTCTCCACCCCCTGGAGTGTGTTTGGTGCCAAGGCAGGGAAAGGCAGGAACTTGTGAACCACAAAGACTTTTCTTTGAAGTATGTCTACTTCAAAGGCCGAAAGGGTTATAAGTATTGGACCTGTACCCCACATTTTCAGAACACTTTGGACTGAGGACTCTGCCAAGAAGAAGACCTGTCAGGAGGAGTACTGCCCCTTTGCTGTGTGTTGCTTTGCTGGTTTGGCATGCAGTTGCTGCTTCTCTCTGTGAGCAGTGAAAGAACTGGGCTTTTGCTTTTTGAAACCTGCTATTCCACGGTTCTTCAATGGCTTGTGTGTACTTGCCTCCCATTGGAAGTCTCAAGGCCATCAAAGACTTCATCTGCAGCATCCCTGAATGCCACTGCTGGGAACGTTGACCTGCCTTGTGGTGCCAAGTTCAGTTCTGGCCCTTGGAGGTTGTTCTGCTGCTTAAAGTCTTCAAAATTGATGCATCGTCCTTCCAGAGTCTGTTTTTCCGTTGCAGCACTGCTGTGCGGGAGAGGTTTCCACGCACGACCACCGTGCGGCTGAAGAAATCGATGCAGCACCTGTCCGCTGCTGAAGGAACTGCTGCAGCCTGAGTCAAAAGCACTGAGTCTCCGATGTCCGAGACCCCCGCTCCGACTTCGGCACAGGTCCTGTTGTGCGGCTGAAAGAATCGACGCATCACCTGTATTCGGCTGGAAGAATCGATGCAGCGCCTGTTTTGCCACCACCGCATTGACTCCAGTGCACCCGGATTTCCACGCATTGCACCTGTGCGCCACGTTTTCCACACAGTCCAGAACCAGCGCAATACTTCTCCTGCGTGCAGCAGAACTGACGCATCGCTTCCTGAAGGACTCAAGAACTGATACATCCCTGTGTTTTCCAACACTTCTCTCCATCCTGACTAGAAGGAAGGGTACGTACTTGGACAGGGTGCAAGGTTGCAAGCCACTACCAACTAGAGACCCCCATTTCTAACAAGATTGGATGTTCTTTAGACCTTTTTCCACACTCACATTCATATGTCCCTTAGATTGGTCTTTTTAACATGCGGCTGGCATTCAAGGAACAGTCCCATTTATTACGATGCTCAGTTTCCCACAGGCTTTCCATCTCTCTTTACCGACATGGAAAGCCTGTCGGAAAGACAGTTTGGGGGCCCCTAGCAGGGCCCCTTTTTCCTTGCGGCCTCCAGTTGGGGGCCGAGGGGGCAGCTATGGTGCCTTCTTGTTAATCCCTGCACCTTGTGGCGGGCACCTTGAGGTGCCTGCCATGGGGTGCAGGGATTAACACATTCTCCCATTTCTCTATGGGAGCTTGTGTTACGGCCGGTTTATGACCGCATGACATGCTCCCATAGGGAAATGTGGGAATGCGACCACACCATGTGCAGTCGCATCGTAATAAGGTGGTCGAGACCGCTGACTGGAGGTCGGTCGGTCCTGTTTCCGCCAAGGTGTAGGTCGGAGGAAACTCCGACTGACATCGTAATAAGCCCCTTAGTTGTTTGCTCCTTCTTGTGTTGCTGTGTCCTCCGTATGAGACTTGCAGAATGCTCTGCTGAGCATGTAATAGTGCTCCTCCATAGAACATAGCTTTGCCTGGCCCAGTATCTACCAGAATAGAGAATTTGTGTTCATATCATTCACACCCACATCATCTTGTATGAGAAGACTTTCTTGTTTATCCCTGACTGAGGCAGAGTGATTGGTAAATATCCTAATTGTATTGTTACTGGTAACAGTGGATGTGTCTGTGTGTCAAGTATGAGACCATTAACTCAGGGCCCAGGCTTGCCCACAGGAATATGATTCTCCTCGTCAGATGGTCAACTTCTTCTGTAGAAATATTTGAGTGTATAAAAGCAAAACAATGGTCTTTGGGCCAATGAGCTAGTTGACTGGCAAGCAGTTAGTTTTTGGGGTTCTCATGCCTCCCTTTGGGAAAATATTGGTTGCACCTCACCATGTGTAGCTCTCCTTACTTTGAACAGGGCGAAATGGGACCACACTGGGCCTGTGTATGTTGTTTCTGACTGCTGTTCAAGGCCATTCATCTTAATATTCATCATGGCTTCACCCTAATATTTGTCCTTCTCTTCTGGGGGAGCCCCAGGTTTCTCTGTATATGCCAGGTATGGATGTAGCTATTGCTGCTGTTGCAAGAGGTCTGGCTCCTCACTGACCCATGACTCCTACTTCTCATTTGTTTCTAATAAACATCTGGCCTGTGTTCTAAGGTGACCACATCAGACTGCTCTGCCACCCTCTACAGTGAATCTAACACATATGCATAAATCATTTGGACGTGACAAAATAAGAAATCTAAAACTGGGACTGTGCCCTCTTCAAGTGTGTCGGCAGAAGGCCAAAGTCCCAAGGGCCCAAGTCGTAACTTAGCATGAACACAGTTGGGAAAGATGTTACTGGCTTTATCTTGTACAACTGCAGTACCAAAGGCGCACACAGGCTGATGCAGGTGAAGATACTAGTAGTTATGGTGATATTGGATATGTTGGTGCCAGAACCACTGTTGCATGCCCCATTGCTACAGTAGTGTCAAAGAAGATGTTGCTTACTGGTTGTGGCCACTTGCTACTGTCGGTAGTCACAGCGTTAATAATGGCTGTCAACAAGGCTCCTGGAGATCATATCAGTAATGGTGCCGCTGATGGTGCTAATAGAGTTGATTGTGGCAGCAAAGATGCTGATGATGGTGATGCTGCTGGTGTTGGTCAGATCAAGTGGAGGAGGAGCAGGTGCTACCTATTTTGCATCTTTCACAGTATAGGGAACCCGGGAGGGCCCCCGGGAGGGTAGAGAGGTCCTCACTCAAGAGGTTGGAGGGGATACGTCCTCCCTGTTAAGTATATCTAAAGACAAAGTAGTATCCCTTCTGGAACCAGACTGATTCCTTCGAGAAAGCAAAATGTAGGGGACACCAAAAAAGACTACGCCAGACTTTTACCGTCCCACTTTGGTGGGTGGGAAGGGAAAAGGACCCTTTTCTTAATATAACCCTCACTCACTCTATTAGTGACATGCTTCATCATCGGGCTCACCCCAAATCCTAAAAGTCGGGGTGGGCTCAACCATGTTTCAGGGAGCACGTATGAAGACGTAGTGTATGGGGGAGTAACTTTAAAGATAAAATTCCTCACCCACTCCTAAAGTATCCTTTATTGATGGAGTGGGAGGGAAGATTAAAAAACAAGATTGTGGGGCTAAAGGATGTAATGGTCCCATGACCCTATCTAAAACACCAACATGTTTCAGCCCTTCCTATTGGCCTATTAAAGGTCCGGGGCTTTCGTCAGGGTGGGATGCGATGAGGTCACTTCCCCTAAAGATGTGAGTGAAAAAGGAGATAGCATGGGCATGCAACTTGCATGTGTGATTTTAAAGAAAAAAGTTTTTTGGGGGGCAAGTCTAATACTTGCTGCCGTTTGTCAGAGGAATTACCGCTGTTTCTAGGAGGAATTACCTATTGAGGAAAAAAAGGACAATCACATACACATAAAATACCAATTGTAGTCAATGAGATGTAAAGCCAATTGCAGCATGTTTTGTGCTGTGGAGCTTCACAGTGCTGTCCCCTTGGAAAGAAATGAGTGTGGTGGTGATTGGTATTGAGGGAGGGTACACCAAAGAGGACAGTGTTCTGATCTGGTGGCCTAAGAAACTATATACCAGTGGCACTGAAACACTTCAATACACCAAGTGGTTCATGGGATGAACACACATGCAATTTATTCATTCACACTCACATTCACAATTAGTGATCAAAAACTTATGTGTCACACATCAACAATTTATCCTGGTATTGTGAGCAAAATCTAGTTATAACGGTAGGTAGCACTCACCCCACATTAACAGGGCATTTGCTCCCAACGGGGGCATGAGAGGGCTGCCTTGTAGTCACACACTGTAGGTAGGAGTAAAAAATGAAACGCAGGGCTGTTAGGAAAAAAAGAGCGAGAGGAATTCTCCCTTGAGGCTTTTAACAAATCCCTCATTGGTAAAGAAAAGCACTTACTTCATCAAAGGTCAGTCCCTGTCAGCAACCTGCTGTGTGCTCTGCTCCCCTGCTTGCCCTGACAATGAGCGCGGGTGTACCGGTTAAATATCCCCATCTGTAGCAGCGCAGAGTGTGAGGCACTTACTGGTCAGCCGCGCCTACTTTCGGCGTCTACGTCGTTATTGGTTGTCGCCCAGGGGCTTGACCCAGCTGATTCAAGGAACGTGTCCTTTCGCCCGTACAGCCTAACTGGATAGACGCAGTGAGAGGCACGTCATGCAGGGGTGACTGCTCGCGTCACGGTGGAAGCCACATGCTGAAGAGAGGAGTCCTGTGCGGGCAAGCGTGAACTTGTTGGCCTCATGCGTTCTTCCTCTATTCTTGCAGTTTGAATAAAGGAAGGTAGTACACCCAATTCTAGTGGATGTTTCTGATGTATGTTTTTAAGCGCATCTTATGCTAATCTGGGTGTTCCTTTTTACAAGATATTAACCTTACAATAAAGTTAAAGTCTGTAAGACTCCTCGGGTGAAGATGTATCTCAACAAGGGTATGAGGCCTTTGCATGGGGACCTGCTATTAGTGATACGAGGGGTATATTTTTAATGTACAAACAACTAGAGTAAACAGCTGTACGGCAGATGGGCACTATTTCGAGGAAGTGGGGAGGACCGTGAATTTTATTTAAAAAAGATCCTGATATCTCAGATAAACATAGTTGTCCCGATCCTTATATTGAATTTACCAATTGGGTTCACGGGTTTTCATACAGATAGGATCGTGAATATGTCTTAAACACCAAATTCTACGGTGTTCAGTAATCCCACAGCCTAGGCCTAGGTTTAGGTTAAGGACAATATGGGTGATCATGTGACTCTCACCTCCCTAGATACAAAAAACATACTGAGCAATTCAGGGTGTTGATTTTCATCAGTTGAGGTTGTTCAACTGGCTCCAGGGTATATCATCATTGAGTCCCCTGATGTGTGTTTGTAAGTGGTACACCCATCTCTGTTCCTTAAAAAGGAGTGTTCTGTGTGCTCCATGTTGTTGTGTTGCTTTTTCTATGATAGTCCACCTTATATCAGAATCAGTATGGTTGGTTTCCCAAAAGTGGGCAGTGAGTTTGGTTGTGATCCTTCTGCATCTAATCATACTCCGGTGCTCACTGATACAAAGTTTCATTTTCCTTGTCGTCATGCCGACATATTTCAAACCATATGGGCAGGTAATTAAGTACACCACGTTAGTACGGTTGCAATTCGTGTGGTTTCTCTGTTCCCATGGGTTTTGAGTCCCAGATCGATAGTCTTTGTGTGTGTTGTGAACGGGCACACCGTGCAGTTCCCGCATGGGAAATGGCTCGTGACTGGTGGTAGATCCCAAAGAGTATTCTGTCTGTTGGTTGTTTTGCTGGTGGTATTACTATGTACCAGCCTGTCTCTGATACTCCAATTTCTTCTAAATGAAAATATTGGTTTTTCAAAAGTCATCTTATTTGATGTGAGGATGCGCCAGTGTTTGTTTACAGTTCGTTTGATCTGGTTGGAACCTGAGTTGTAAATTGTGACGCATATTAGATTCTTTTTATCAGGTCTGTTGGTTTTTTCAAGAAGACTCTCTCTGGGGATATTACCCACTGTTTTTTTGGCTTTGTTTACTATTTGGATTGGGTATTTCCGATCCCGGAGTTTCTTGGTAAGGTTTCCTGCCTCCTTTTTATAGTCCTCCATCTTCGAGCAGTTGCGTTTAATGCGCATGAATTGCCCTACAAGCAAATTCTCTCTCAGTGCTCTGGGGTGGGCACTCTCAAAATGGAGAAGGCTCTTTTTATCTGTGGGTTTGGTGTAGAGTGAAGTACGGAGTTTTCCCTCTTCTTCAATGATGTTAATATCCAAAAAGGACACATGTGTGTTATTGTGTGTCATTGTGAATTTGAGGTAGGGGTTTCTTTGATTTATCCATTTATTGAAAGAGTCGGTAGTGCTGTTGTTCATCCGCCAGATCACCAGGATAACATCAATGTATCTAATCCATAGGCATTTCTGGTTCTTATATGGGTTGTTTGCCCAGATGTTGTAATCTTCAAACCACCCCATGTACAGGCAGGCCACACTGGGGGCAAAAGTACTGCCCATTGATGTTCCGTGGCACTGTAGGTAGATCTTGTCTTCGAAGCTGATTTTTTTTTCGGTTAGGGCTAGTCTGGCTAGTTCTATAATCCAGTCACATGGCGCATTCCACTACCATTCTTGACTTTGCAGGAGGTCTTGTATTACTTTCAGACTCTCTTCTTGGGAATACTGGTGTACAGTGCCTCTACGTCCAGGCACATCAATGTTTCTTTTGTCGGATCGTAGTCAAGATCTCGTAAGATGGTCAGGAGGTGTGTGGTATCCTTAACATAGGATCTGGCATTGGTAACCAGTGGTCTTAGGTACCAATCAACGAACTGTGACAATGGTTCCAGGATCGATCTGATGCCTGAGACGATTGGTCTCCCTAGTGGTGGGGTCCTTCCTTTGTGTATTTTCGGTATTGTGTAGAACCGCGGGGTTCTTAGTTCAATGGTGGTCAGGAGCTCTCTTTCTTTGTTGTTGATCCAGCCTTTTTCACTTGCTTCTTCTAGCAGTGTCTTGATTTTGTGTTATATTCTTCCAGTTGGGTCAGTGCGTAAGAAGGTATAGTGTCTCTCATCTTGTAAAAGCAAAAAACATGCTTTTCTGTAATCTTCCTTGTTTTGGATTACTATGGACCCGCCTTTGTCTGCTGGTTTGATCACAATGTTATCTCTTCTACTTAGAGAGTTCAGGGCATCAGTCTCCCGTTTGGAGATGTTGTGAAATGTGTTGGGTCTGGGACTGTATTCTTCAATGTTCTTTATTACTGCCTCCTCAAAAGCCAGAATCTCAGGAGGGATGGTAGAAAGAGGAGGTGTAAAGTTGGATTTTTTCTTTAGAGTAGTGTATCTTTCTTCTGTATCTGTTGGAGGATTATTCATGAAGAAGGCCTTAATCCGTATCTTTCTGAAAAATTCTGCAAGTTCACATCTGATCTTGAACTTGTCCATCTCTGCCGTAGGAACTAATCTGAGTCCTTTGTTAAGAACCCTGAGTTCATCATCCGAAATGATTCATTAGACAAGTTAACCACCATGTTCATAGTTTGCTCGGACCCGGTTGTGCTTGCTCCCTGGTTCGACTGCAGGTGTTGGCACCTTCTGTTGTATCGTCGTTCCACTGGATGCGTCGTCCCCCTCTCCGCCCTCTTCTCCCTCCAAACCCTAAAAAATATTGGTTAGGGTGATTGGGTTGGTAAAAGTATGTTCTTGAATCAGCTGGGTCGAGCCCCCGGGCAACAACAAATAATGACGTAGACGCCAAAAGTGGGCGCGGCTGACCCGGAAGTACATTACACTCCGCGCTGTTACAGATGGGGATATTTAACCGGTACAGCTGCGCTCATTGTCAGGACAAGCAGGGGAGCAGAGCTCACAGTGGGTAGCTGACAGGGACTGACCTTTGACGAAGTAGGTGCTTTTTCTTTACCAAGAGGGATTCGTTAAAAGCCTCAAGTGAGAATTCCTCTCGCTCTTTTTTTCCTAACGACAAATTTGTCAAATAGCCCTCCGTTTCATTTTTCACTCCTACCTACAGTGTGTGACTACAAGGCAGCACTTCATGCCCCCATTGGGAGCAAATGCCCTGTTAATGTGGGGTGAGTGCTACCTACTGCTATAACTAGATTTTGCTCACAATACCGGGATAAATTGTTGATGTGTGACACATACGTTTTTGATCACTAATTGTGACTGTGAGTGTGAATGAATAAATCGCATGTGTGGTCATCCCATGAACCACTTGGTGTATTGAACTGATGTGTTTCAGTGCCACTGGTATATAGTTTCTTAGGCCACTAGATCAGAACACTGTCCACTTTGGTGTACCCTCCCTCAATACCAGTCACCACCACATTCATTTCTTCCCTAGGGGGACAGCACTGTGAAGCTTCGCGGCAAAAATCATGCCGCAATTGGCTTTACAGCACATTGACTACAATTGGCATTTTATGTGTATGTGATTGTCCTTTTTTTCCTCTTAGAAACAGCTGTAATTCCTTTTACAACCAGCGGCAAGTATTAGACTTGCCCCAAAAAAACTTTTTTCTTTAAAATCACACATGCAAGTTGCATGCCTGCTCGATCTTCTTTTTCACTCACGTCTTTGGGGGAAGTGACCTCATCGCATCCCACCCTGACGAAAGCCCCGGACCTTTGATAGGCCAATAGGAAGGGCTGAAACATGTTGGTGTTTTAGATAGGGTCATAGGACCATTACATCCTTTAGCCCTACAATCTTGTTTTTTAACCATCCTTCCCACTCCATCAATAAAGGATACTTTAGGAGTGGGTGAGGAATTGTATCTTTAAAGTTATGCCCCCATACACTAAGTCTTCATAAGTGCTCTCTGAAATATGGTTGAGCCCACCCCGACCTTTAGGAGTTGGGGTGAGCCCGATGATGAAGCGTGTCACTATTAGAGTGAGGGCTATATTAAGAAAAGGGTCCTTTTCCCTCCCCACCCACCAAAGTGGGATGGCAAAAGTCTGGCGTAGACTGGTTACCTATTTAGCTTCTTGCCTCAAACCTCATGATCCAAACCAGAGCTTTCAATTTCATTTTACTGAAACACAGTCTATGCACAAGGCACAGAGCAACACATGATAGATAATTAGGGTCATATTTATCAAGATTGTGGCACAGGGCAGTGCATCAAGTCTCCTTGCTACGCTGCCCTGCGTCACTGGGAAAGGGCAGGAATACACTGTATTTATACAATACGGCACATTCTTGTCCTTTCTCTTTGTGCTAGTGCCGTTTTGGGAGCCTATGGGCCAATGCAGGTACCCACACCTTCCTGCAGACAAAAAAATTCTGAGAGGCTTTTTCCTCTTCCTACGTGTGCTGCAGAATGCAGCACATGTAGAAAGAGGAAAAAACGAGCAGAAATGTGCACTGCGTTGCCTTACTCCAGATTTATGAAGCTAGTCAAAGCCACGCATAGTGGCTTTGCGTGTCTTCATAAATCTGACTTAGAGGTTTGAGTCACGCATGTACCACTTTGCGTGTTGCAAATATGACACAAGCCTCTCATAAAAATGCCCTCCAGTGTAGCCATCTTAAGTTCTTTAACAGCTGAAAATAATGTACGGAGAGTATGTATGATCAAGAAAGCTATTACGTCTACCAGAGAAGTTTTGGGGCAATAATCTGAAAAACACTTTTGATGTCGCAGAGTCAGGCATCCAGTCATTCTCATTTTAGCTGCCATTTGAATACATTTTGGATATAGGGATAATCTCTTGTGGTGTGTGTAGTCTTATAAAGTTGTTAGCCAAGCATGACTGAATTTGTGATACACCAATATAGCTTCTGTCCATGGGCAATTGTAGAATGTAAATGCAAGTCTTACGGATCGAGGCAGAGAACGCATCCAAACTCTCCTAATGGTATTTTGTCTGACACTCTTTAGCTTACTTTTAAAGAAGGGTCGCTGCTCTCAAGGTTACAGTCCTTTCTGAAATATTTTTCTAGTTGTACATTGATTGTCTGTTACCCAACGTGCCTATAGTTTTGTGGTTTATGTTGCTGTCAGGAAGCGTAAAACACGTTTGCAAGCTACAGTTTACCCACTGATCCATCTCAAAACACTGAACTGTATTTTAGTAAAACTAGGTGAAAATTATTAAAAAATGCAACATGGTCCCAGGAGTATCCACATTCACAATTTAGTATGGGAAAACAAACTAATCACACAGGCAAAAGTGTTGTGTATTAACAAAAATTACTTTATTCTACTTTATTCTACCATACTTATGGTAAGGAATAGGAAATGTCCAAATTATTTAACAATAATTTATCAAAGCACATATTTGCATATGAAGAGAAAATAAGTCACTGGACATCCTTTCAAGCTATAATTCCTTCACCTTGCAAAGCATAATGCTATTTTCGCTTATATATTGCACAGAACCACAGTCTTTCGCAAGACTTGACTTCACTTATGCAAGGCTCAATCTCTTCTTCCTTTGAAAGTTAGTGCATTATGATAAACCTCATTTGAAGTAGTCCCTAGGGGCCTTCGAGTATCACTATTGTTGGTCAAAGCATCAAATAAATATAATGATTAAATATCCGAGTGTATCCAGGGAGTTAGACAAGGATGTACATCCATTTAAGACTTATTCAAAGGACGCCCAGGGGGAGGATTCATGGCAACCAAATGTGTAGCTTATAAAACTTGGTGAAATTTGTACAAGGGAAAAAAACAAAATATTTGAGCATTTCAGCTAAGAATGGGAAAACATTTGGTATTACTGTGTTATTCCCCATTCCGACCTGCAGCACTCGTAATGATGCTCTAATAAGCATCCTGCGAAAAATGTAACCCCACACAATTGCTCATTTCCATTGGGTAACACTGTATCATTTTACATGGGCACTAGGAGTCACCCCTTCTTTACTGGCGTTCATTGCCTCTCTTATGATGCTGTTACTTGGTTCCACTGGCAGTGCCAATTTCGAAGTCGCTGTCAAAGTTTGTTTTCGTTAAAACAAATATGTCGAGAGGGTAAACCATCGCCTGAGCTGTTAATCTTGCAATGTAAACCAGTATCCATTTCGTGTCATGCAGCCTTTTAAGCTTAATTCAATGTATCGTCAATGACGCTGTACACTTTGCGGAATGCTCTGCCATTGTCCTCTCTCACCTCTTTTCATCAGAGCCAGCAGTTTCTTGCATGAAGGACTCAGGTTTATATTTAAATGAACTGCCAGCGTGTAGTGACGCTCACTTGTCATCTTTGAATTTAATTTCACACACAATTGCACACCAACTGCAATTAAATTCCAAAGGTGATTAAAGTGCGGTGCGCCTTCGACAAAGTATGCAACACCACGAAGAGCGATAGGTAGATGAAATGGAAGCTAATTTCTCCTTCATTCCGTTTCATCAGAAGTAATTGTGTCATCATTTTTTGTACATTTTTTTATTCTAGGAAATGAGTTGTAGTACAAAGATGAACTACGTTTCAGGCACTACGAGGGACATATGCTTTCCAGCAAAACCATTAAGCGTACTAACTCAAACCAATTTAAGCAGGAAGAAAAACTCATTTTCGCTTATAAACGTGTCCATGGAAGTGACATGCGCTGGAGTATTTAAAAAGGCTAGCTAGCACTACCAATTAATTTACATTTTTTCCCACAAACTGAGAATGTTTCTGTGCGCCAGATTGGGCAAGTTTTCTTTCAAGATGTTGCTGTGCGAATCACATTTCATTTCATTAAACTTTATTTCGGCCTCCAGGGCCATAAAAGTGCAAATACAAACATAGTCATAACTAAAATTCCTAAATAAAACAAGCCTACGCTAATTAATTTAACAGAGATCGATCTCGAGCGTAATGATAAGTAGCTAAAAGAAAGGAGAAATATCCACTTTTAAAATTTACATAAAACCATCATATGATGAGATCTTCCATAATTAAGTAGGCAGTAATAATTTCCTGTGTAATAACCACGTAGCCCCCAATGATTTGGCAAGGGAAATAGCATACAGGAGAGAACAATCTTTTCCTCAGTATGTGCGGGGCGACTAGATGGCTGTGCTGAGATAGTTGTTTGCAAATTGGAGCTAACCAAAACTTGTGTGGTCTAGCGTAAGCTGGGCAGGCAAAGAGAACATGCAATGCAAGACTCTCTACCTGAGTCCGGCATAGAGGGCAGGTATCGATAGCCTCAGCTGCCCAGCTCTTCATGAAAGTTCTCAGAGGGAGTGTGCCTACTCTAAATTGAAAGTACAGTTTCCGGTCGGAGGGAGCTCATATCTGAATGTAGACTCAAAATCAAGAAATTTTAATGATAGTGCAAGAAGATCTACTCTTGCAGCTGCTTTACCGTCTACTGCTGACCAGTATAACCCTTTTTTTGGAGGGAAGGTTATGGTAGCTGCATCACATTTCAATTTAGTCACAAGCCAATTGTTTTTTTGCAAGAAATATATTCGTTTTAAGTACAAAAAAATTAATTTTTGTAGTGAATAGATTTGCTTTCATCATTAATGAATTTGTGAAGAAAGTAAACACAATTTTTATTCAGTCGAATGTTTATTGTATCAGGTATATGAACTTGCTTACTGAGGATAATAATGATCTACCTGGAACGACCTCCCACTTCACCTACGGGCCTCAACCTTTTCTGATGGAATTCAGAAAAGGACTCAAGACCTGGCTATTCAACTGAGCCACCCTGCAGCAGCATTCTCCGTGCCTGGATACGTTCAAAGGTGATTTGCCGCGTTATACAAATACAGATTGATTGAGTGATTAATTGTAGAAATGGGTGTATTTCACTATGTCTACTACATGCAAAATACATGAATAAATCTGAGACTTGCAGTGTCGTTTGGCGAGTAGCCTGTGTGCCCACTGAGTCAGTGGAAGCCATGACCTCCGCTCCCCTAGCAGATGACCACTAGTCTAATTTAGAGATCAGCTGCAAGTTTCTTCAGTGGAGTTGGTGTCACAGCTGCAATGAAATAACTTTGCCAAGAAGGCACTTTGTTTGAAGTACCTGCTAGACCACGGTTTTTCATTTTCAATAAACAAACTACCAAGGTAGAAGTTTGCTGATGCCCAGGGAGTTTTCTTCTTGCACATGGGGTACATTTTGTGTGTTCCCTGCCCCGGATATCAATGCTTCGCATGGAGGTTCCAGGTAGGAAAAATGAGTGATGGTCATCCTGTCCAAAATATGGTGGTGTAGCCATCACTATGACCAGGAGGCCCTGTGCTGAATGGGCTGCAAGGTCAATAGTTTATGGCGGTGAAGTCAGATGAGACTCTGCAATTTCAAACCCAGTGCTTCTGATGGAGCAAGGACTCGTAAAGAAAGAGACTTGCTCGAAAGTGATCCTCTCGTTTAACTTGCTAACGAATTACTAACCATGTCTTGTAAATAATAACACGCACCACAGAAACACGCGGGTTAGCGAAGCTTGCTTATGTGTGTACTAATGAAAATAACAATGAAAACGGACTAATACAGCTTTAAACAGGGGAATCTTTACAGCGCATGCGTCAATTGCATCTACGCAATATGACGAGGTAATGCTTGGAGGGAAATTCTAGCGCATGTGCAGAAGGCATTAAAATTGAGTTTTATTTATTTATTTATTTTTGAATTTATATATGGCGCACAGCTACCCGGAGGTTTCCCGGCGCCTATGGACACGACGTAACAAGAGAGGAGCACGCGGGACAGAATCTATTGATTAAAGAGCCAGGTCTTCAATTGTTTGCGAAATTTAAAATGGTGTTTTTCCATGCGGAGGTGCATCGGAAGGGAGTTCCAAAGGGAGGGAGCCAGATAGGCAAAGGATCGTCCTCCCATTCTGGCTCGTTTGATCCTGGGTACTTGAAATTTTAATTGAGTCGAAGAGCGAAGTAGACGTGAGGGGCGGTAGTGTTGCACTAGGGCATTTAAATAGTGGGGGCTAATCCTTCATTTATTTTGTGCATATAGCAGAGGGCTTTAAACTTGGCTCGATTGTCAATATGCAGCCAGTGCAGTTTGCGAAGCGCTCCTGATGCGGAGGCTGTACTGGGAAGTTGGCATAGTAGTCGTGCTGCAGAGTTTTGGATCACCTGAAGTTTACGAAGGTTTTCTTTGCTGGCACCCAGGTAGAGCACGTTGCCATAGTCCAGCCTGGACATTATCAAGGCCTGAATGACGGTTCTCTGTGTAGTGATGGGAAGCATCCAGAGAATTTTTCTTAGCCATTTTAAGATGACAAAGCAGGTGGAGGCTACCTTAACTATTTGCTGCCGCATGGATAATTGGTCGTCAACAATGACGCCCAGATTGCGGGCTGATTGAGATGGGAGAGGGAGGTCGCCCATTTGCGATGGCCAATGCTGGGGGCCCCAAAGCTTTTTATTGTTCCCAAAAATGATGAGTTCCGTTTTCCCCCGTTGAGTTTTAATTTATTGAAGTGCATCCACTCAGCAATCTTTTTAGCCCCATCTGAAGAGAGGATGCTTTGGTGGTCTCCTTCGAAGAAAGCGAGAAGATAAGTTGGGTATCGTCCGCGTACGAATAAATTGTTAGCCCAGCTTGCTCTGCTAGCGTGGCAAGTGGACTGACGTAGATGTTAAAGAGCAGTGGGCTTAGAATGGAGCCCTGGGGGACTCCATACGAGGAGATCAATGTTTTGGACTGGGCTGCGGAAGAGAAGACCTGAAAGGTCCTATTGGACAAGAAGCTGGACAACCATTCAAGTGCCGTGCCGCAGATGCCTTTAGAAAGGAGGGTTTTTAAAAGTGTAGTATGGGAGACAGTGTCGAAAGCGGCACTCAAATCAAGAAGAATGAGTGCCACAGTATCTCCTTTATCGACCTGTTGGCGGATATTCTCAGTGACTCCCAGAAGAGTCGACGCTGTAGAGAATCCTGCTCTAAATCCTGACTGCGACGTGTGTAGAATGTTTTGAGATTCAACATATCTCGTCAACTGGGAATTAGTGTGTTTTTCAAGGATTTTAGAGAACACAGGGAGTAAGGAAATAGGACGAAAATTAGAAAAGATCTTGGGGTCTGAATCGGATTTTTTAATAGTGGAAGCACCATCGCATGTTTCCAAGCTGCAGGAACTTTCGCTTCAAGTAGTGATGCATTAAGGAGCTCCATAATGATATTAAGGATAGAGGAGTCTAGTTTCAGAAGGATGGAGGGAGGGAGAGGATCATTGGGAGAACCAGATTTGATACTCGAAAGAATGTAATAGAAGGTGGGCATATCAAGGGGAGACCATTTATCTAGCGGAATGTTAATGTTCCCTTGTCCAACTTTTAGTGTGGGGCACGGTGTCAGTGGGTCATTGATAACCGGGTTAACTGGTGGTTGTTTGTCAAAGTCCAAGTAGATTTTCCCGATTTTGGCAACAAAGAACTCCGCCAAGTCGTCGCATTGTTTCGAATCGAGAACCGGTGGCTCGGATCGGCAATTTGCACCTGATAATTCTTTCACTACTTTAAACAGGACTTTGGGGCAGTTTTGTGAAAGTAAGATGGTATGATTGGCATGTTCGGCACGAGCCGCCTTGCATAAAGAGTGATAATTATTTAAAGCTAATTTATACTGAATTTTCTTGTCTGGTTCATAGTTTTTTCGCCAATGTCTCTCGAGTTGTTTGCATTTAGTTTTCTCTATTTTCAGAGTCTCTGAGAACCAAGGGGCAGGAGAGCGATGTTGGCCTATTTTTATTTTAGACTCTGGGAGGCATACATCAACAGAGGCCGTTAACTATTTCTGGATGATCGCATTTTCCTCTACTCTGGAGATTGACGAAAGCGGCAGGGTGTGATGCATAACCAGGTTCAGAGCATCTATATCTATTTTTTTCCAATTTCTCCCATTTTTTGTCACAGGGAGAGGAAGTAAATTCAAAGGGTCCTGTTTGATTGTGAATTCAACCAGAAAATGATCGGACCAGGGAATCGGGAGCGCGGGCTTACAAGAGATGGAGGAAAAATTCGAAAAAATGGGGTCCAGTAAGTGTCCTGCCTTGTGGGTAGGACCAGAATTGACCAGAGTGACATTCAGGGCGGCTAGATCAGTAATAAGCATGGAGCACGTGTTGCAAGAGATATCATCAAAGTGCAGATTTAGATCGCCAAGGATCAGGAAGTTAGGGGCTTCTAGCAGTGGCGGGGCGATAAAGTCCGGAAAAGTGGTTGCCCAGGGGCCTGCAGGCCCCGGAGGGCGATAGATTAAGGCTCCGGGCAGGGTGTAGTTCGGGGATAAAAGGAGTTTAAACTGACCAATTTCACAGTCCTTAAGAATTAGATTGTCCCATTTGCACGTGTAAGATGATTTAAAAATTACTGCTATCCCACCACCACTCTTAACTGTGCGATTCTTTCCAAAATAAGTATAATTGGGGGGGAGCGCAAAGGCCATATCTGGTCCAGAACTTTCGGTTAGCCAGGTTTCGGTTAGAAAGATGGCATCGGGTTGTGACTCAGTGAGAAGATCATAAATATTACCCTTGTGTTTTGGGAGCGACCTACAGTTAAGACTAAAAAAAAAAAATTCAAAATGAGAGTCTTTTGTCTTTTTGCTCAGAATTGAAGTTTTATTCGAGTTGCAGCTGGTGGGTTTCGAAATGGGTTGAGATGTAAGAGAAAGACCACAATCGAGACAGTTGGAGGGGTCATAGTCAGGAGTAAGAAGTGGGCAGTGCAAAGCTGGCTTAGGTCTGAGGGTCAGAAGTGTTGAGCAGGAATAAGTGCTCCGGGCGCTATGAATTTGGACATAGTGACAAGCCCTCGGCCCCTTCCGGCCGCGTACGGGCGCAGACGGGCTTGCCTTTGGCGTGCCGTCGGCGCGCCAGCGGCGCGCCCGCTGCGCGCGTCCGCTGCGCGGAGTGAAAGGCATCAGTTCTTGAAGACTCACGTGCATGGCATCTGCTTAGCCGAAATGAAAACCAGCTATTTTACTAATGCTAATGCGGGGAAAGTATTAATAAGTAAAGAGGGTTAGAGTAGAGATGGGTGGTATACAGTGAGACCATTTATTTGTGAAAGTAACATTTGTCTTTTTGACTTTATTATTAGTGCGCATTTGGGCCTCTCGAGAATGACCAACGTAAGCTGAGTCACATGATTTGTGCGCAGGCCCACAAGAAAGTTAACCCGGAAGGATGACCGAGTTTTTGACAGCCATCCAAGGACGAGAATGATGTGCCCTGAGAACGGAGGGTGAAGAGTTCAGCCAAGAAGACTCTTATTCATGATTTTGAAATAAATGTTGCTAATAAAGTTTGGATATGTATGGGAACGAAAGAAATGAATAAAGTTTAAGGGGATGGGTTTTGCAAACAATGGAATGATAGAATAAAAGTAATATGTAAGCATGGTGTGATGATCATCCCCTTTGCCTGACCAATTAGATTTCGTATATTGAAACTTTAGTGGGTGGTACATGATGAACGAAAGGTATAATTGAGGTAGCTTTAGTTAGTTATGTAGCAGAGCTCGGGATGCTGTCTGGGAGTTTGTGTTGCTGAGATGCTGACGCAGGGAGGGATGCTGTGAGATGCTGTTGAAGAAACCGAATGCAGAACCTTCTATCCTATTTTAAATTGGGTTAGATAAGAAGATCGCAGAAGAAACTCGAGGAGGAAGAGAGTGTCAGAGAGGGGTGTGACAGAGTCGTCGGTATTTAGAGAGGTCAAGTATCCTGTCCTGATTCCTGTCCTGAAGTATTTGTCTCCTGATCTATCTCGGGGGACCCTCACCAGCCCTTTGGCCAGGGGGTTGGTCTTCACACCATCCTTGGTAATTATTATTTCTTGTCCGTTTGTAGATGTTCTTTTCTCTCTATCCTCTCTATTCTGAGCATAGTTATTGCATGAGTCTGAAGTATTTTTTGTTTAATGATTATTTCGACTGAATTTACACTCTTATGAATGAGGGTGTTTGTGCTGAAATTTTGAGATGGTTCACATTCATTTAATTTAGATAAAGATTTTAAAACTTACTGAGTCTGTGGTTATTTACTTCAATTAAAGAACAGTTAAGAACTATGTTCGTTATCACCATCAATTAGTTCAACTAATGGTCCATCGACCAGAGGAAAGAACTTTTTGATCAGTGAAAGGTTAGTTAGGAATGTTAAATAACTAATCTTGAGAAATATGAAAATTATAAACTAAAACTCCAGTGGTCTACTCGATTCAGAGTGTGTTGTGTTTTATGGGCCCAGGTGAGTATATGGTAGCGGAGTATCTGTTGTTAGTATACCGCTGGATCAGTTTTCTGGTAGCAGAGTTATGGTTATTATTGACTAGTTTGGTGATAAGTATAGATTATTGATTATTGATTTATGTTTTAACAAAAGAGTTAGCGTCTTTGTTTTATGTTGTCCAGAATTCCCGGGAAATGAATAGCGGGTGGTGACAGAAGCCATACTGCAGTGAGGTTACTCGTCTGTTGGAATAACACTGAGAAGCTAGGTAGGGCTGGCAGTGTTAAACTAGGGACTATTTCGTATAAAGTAGAGTGCGAATGATAGCAAAAGGGGTTCGCTGGTGAAACTTTGGTCTCATTTCCCAATACGGGTGACACTGGAGGAGTAGCAGGTTCTCTGGAGCTTTGATTGAAGGGTAAACAGAGGTTTTTACTCGCAGTAGAAGAGGAGCAATTCTGAGACTCCAGAATAAGTCGAAAAATTCTATCCTTTTGTTTAGTGGAACAGACAGAGTAGTGAATGTTTTTATGTTGTTAATAACAAAGAATTTAATGAAAAGTATTAAGAAATAAGTTTCCGTATTACCTTGTGAAGGGAGGGTCAGTCGCCGGAGTTGTACTGACGTCACAGTGAGCCGCGCTGGCATTGGTAGAAACAGCGGGTGTGTGACAAAAGCAGCCTTGTAAAGGAGGGGTCAGTAGTAAGGAGCAGAACTGACATCACAAAAGGTCGCACTGGCATTGGTCAGACCACGAGCGTGAGCCTGAGTTTGATTGGATAATTAGTTAGAAGCTGCGCTAGGATTGGTAGAAAGAGAAATTGTATGCAGGATTCTGATTTGACTACCAGTGTGAGACGCGCAGATAGAAGATTTCAAGGGTTTGCAGAATACAATTTTATATATCGTTCATCTAGGATGTATGGAGAAAAGAGAAAAATGTCATTTATAAAGAAAATTAAGAATTTCTTTAAGAAAGATAAGCCTGTGTTGACTAGGGAGGGAATTCCTATTCCCCCACCGAAGACACCAGCTTCTTTTATGATGATGGAAAGAGGATATCATACTTGCGTGTGGTTGGAAAATTGGATAGATTATACGAAAGGTGATGGAGTGCTAGCGTTTCCTGAAAATGGTACGTTTAACGGGAGAATTCTTCAGAATTTGAGAATGAGAATGAATGATTTAGAACCAAGACCTAGGTTAACTCAATACGAGGCTTTAGAAGAATCGGAGACTGAGTCATATGAACGCAAGAAATGCAGAAATGGGAGATATAGAGGATTTTTCCCCAGATACTTGCATGAATCACGCGAAGGGCAGATGAAACAATGGAGGAGAGCTATGGTATCAGAAGGTTTGTATCCAGTGTTAATGGTTGAGGAACAGTCTGGAGGAAAGTGTAAAGAGAAAACGAAACAAATGAATACAACAGGATAAGGTGAATCAGATGATGAGTTATTAGAGGATATTTTAATTAAAAATCCACCACCGTATCAAGAAGCAACTAGTAAGGTTACCCCAAGTGCACAAGTGATAGGAATGCCTTTAACCCCACAAATTTTACATGATACGTCATTTAATAGGGTGCTGCAGGATAATGAGAGAGATGTTTTGAATAAAACAAGAGAAGAATTAGTTCATAAGATAAGTCAGTTGAATTTAAATGTTGAAGCTTTGACAGTACCAGTGACCATTGGTCCGGTAATCCCATTGTATGGAGATAAAAAGACTTGCCAGAAACCACAAACTGTAACAATTCCGTTGAATAGTCCCAGAAAAGAAGTAATAATTACAGATGATCAGGTCAGTGAAAGTGAATCAGTTATTTCACTAATGGATCTCCCGAATATAGAACCTTCAATTGAAACTCCGAAAAGAGTTACGCCTACAAATTTGAGAGAGAAGAGATCTTTGGTTCCTATAGGAACTGGAGGTGCAACAGTAGGTACCCCTGAAGATATAGAAAGATGGGCACAGGAAATAGATAATCGAAACCCACCACCAAAGATTCTAGATATCAGCAGATTGAAAGTGGAATTGGAAGAAATGATAGTGGGAAGTTTGAGTATAGAAAGATTGAACGTTTATAATGATGAAGAATTATTATTCTTATGTAAGCGTATAACCAGGAGAGCAAGAGTATTTCATGAGAAATTAACAGAAGTTGCTTCAGATATTGGAATAGACATAGGAAAATCGAAATTGTTGCAGAAACCATATCAAGTGGATTTTACTGACAAGGATTTCGAAAGTGTAAATACTTCTGGTAAGAGACTACAGATAAAGGAATTGATTAATATTTTGCGAAAATGGGGAGACATTGATAAATGGAGAATTAGATGGATAAGAAAGAAAGAAGAAGTTCAAGCGAGAGAAGCATCATCTGCATTTCCAGTAAGGGAAACAGAAAAGGTTGAGAAATTGTGTCCAATGAGAGAGGTTCCCAGAGGTGGATATGTTCATGTTCCTTGGAGTAGACAAGATATTTTGTCATTTACAAATGACTTTCCAAGATTGAGAGAAAAACCAGTGGAATGGTATAAACAGGTGGAAAGATTTGTGAAAGTTTCAAAGGTTTTATTGAAAGATTTGGATGGTTTATTTGACATTGTGGTACCTGCTGATTTATGGACAGAGTGTAAGATTACAATTGATTGGCCAAGTGAGGAGTATGCTCGAGACACGAAGACAGGAGCACCATCAGAGGAGGTGATGAAGAAATATCATCAAGTGATTACATTCTTGAAAGGGAAAATTCCTCCTAAAGAAACAGATTGGGTAAAGATAGATAGGACAACTCAAGAACCAAATGAGTCTGTACATGCGTATTATGAAAGGTTACTGCAGGTGTTTAAGCAGTATAGTGGTTTTGAGAATATTGGTGATAAGGATATGGGACATTTTGTGTATCGGTTTGTATATGGTTTGAAACCGGAGATTAGTCAGATGATTCAGCAGCACATGTTGTGTTGGCAGAGTAAGACAGTGGATGAAATTTTAAAGTATGCAAAATATTGCAGAGACGACATTGAGGCGAGGCATAGAAAGTTATAGGAGAAAATGATGTGGGCACAAGTAAAATTGGCAGAGCAGCAGGAGAATAAAACAAATAGACAGATAATCAAGTGAAAGAGCAAAGTCAGAATGATCAAGTGGCGAATGGTAGTAAATTTAGAGGACGAATGAACAGAGAAGAAGCGAAGAAGAAGTTTCCTTGTCATGCGTGTGGAAAGCTTGGACATTGGAAGAACGAGTGTAAGAGTATTCAGAATAATAATGGGCCAAATCAAAATTTAATTCCACAGATGCAGAATGAAGTACTTATGAATCAGCAGCAGCAGGTAGTTACTCCACAATATCAGGTGCCACCAGCTCCTATGCCAAACTTTGTGAACCACCAAAAGTTCAGTACGAACACCGGATTTCAAGGTAAGAATAATAGAACAGTTACACAATAGTTTTTGCAGAATGATGAGGAAAATTCGGACTTTGTGCAATGACGGTGCCTGAGGGGGGAGTGCGTGCTTGGCGCATCCTTGCCGGTAGATCAGTCAGGTCCATTTGTTGATGGGAAAGTGGAAGGTAAAGACATCACTTTTCTATTGGATACTGGTGCTACCCGGTCTACTGTGAGAACAGCAGACATCCCAAATCTACCCCTCTCTGGAGAGTCCATCCAAGTTGTAGGAGTGTCAAATCAACAGATTAGAACCCCAATCACAAAACCGATGGAGGTGCATATCGGAAACTTTAAAGAAATGCATCGATTTGTAGTTTGCGATTCTAGTCCCGTAAATCTGTTGGGAAGAGATCTATTGTGCAAGATGAATTGCACGATCTATTGTACACCAGATGGTGTCGCTTTCCAGACCCCTGATGTGGATGTTATATACAAAATGATGCTAGTTAAGCAAGGAACAGAAGTAGATGAGATGTTTTCATTAATGACTGAAAATGAATTACCGGAAGAGTTGAGAGCCACAGTCAATCCAGAAGTGTGGGATTTTACAGGAAAAGATATTGGGCTGATGTCAAATGTAGACCCAGTGAAAGTGACAGTGAAGGAAGGTGCAGTTTATCCAAACACACGACAGTACAAGATGAGTCCAGAAGTGAAAGCAGGAATTATTCCAGAAATCGATCGAATGGTTAAACAAGGCATTTTAAAAGAAATAATGGGTAGTCCTTGTAATTCGCAGATAATAGTACTGAAAAAGCCTAGCGGAAAATACAGGATCGTGCAGGATTTGAGAAAAATTAACAAAATTGTAGTGCCATGTTGCCCAATAGTGCCAAATCCAGCAGTGATCCTTTATCAGATACCTTGGAATGCAGGCTGGTTTACAGTAATTGATTTGTGCCAAGCATTCTTTTCTATTCCTTTGCACCCAAACAGCCAGTATCTTTTTGCTTTTAAGTTTGAGGATCATATCTTCGCATGGTGCCGAGTTCCTCAAGGGTACACAGAGAGTCCCTCAATTTTTAACCAAATCCTGAAAAAGTGTTTAGAGTCATTAGTTATGCCTGGAAAATCAGTTCTGGTTCAGTACATTGATGACCTATTAGTGGCATCGAAAACACGAGAAGATTGTGTAATTGACACAATTGCATTACTGAACCATTTGGCTGAAGGAGGACACAAGGTGTCTCCAGAAAAATTACAGTTCTGTCGACAAGAAGTTAGATATTTAGGGCATAAAATAGAAAGAGGAGTTAGAAAAGTAACACCGGAAAGAATAAAAATAATCAAAGAGATGCAACTACCTCAGACACAAAGAGAAATGAGAATGTTCCTGGGAGTGGTTGGATACTGTAGGCAGTGGATTAACAGTTTTTCCATGCTAGCAAAACCATTGATACAAATGTCCCGAAAAAGATAAAAAGATCCAATTGATTGGAATGATGAATGTTTGGAGGCCTTTGTGAAATTGCGGAATTGTTTTTGTGAGGCTCCTGCCTTGGGCATGCCTGATTATTCAAAAGAATTTGTGTTGTTTTGCTGTGAGAGAGAAAATTGTGCACTTTCAGTCTTAACACAGAGACATGGACTGAGCCGACGTCCAGTGGCGTACTTTTCTGCCACATTGGAACCAATGGCTTCAGCCTTACCTGGCTGCTTAAAAGCAGTAGCTGCTACTTGTATGAGTCTGTAGCAAAGTGAGTCAATAGTAATGGGACATTCTGTAAAAGTTTACGTTCCACACTCAGTTGAAATTCTTCTGACAAGAACAAGAACAAGAACGCAACATCTTGCACCTAGTCGACTGACTAAGTATGAAAGAGTGATTTTGGGAGCAGAAAATGTGACAGTGATAAGATGTACGGTCATGAACCCTGCCACGTTATTGCCAGATCCATGCAATGAGGAAGTAAGAGTTGAAATTGATCATGATTGTTTGGATGTGACTGAATTGTGTACTAAGCCCCGTCCTGCCATTAAAGAAACACCATTAAAAGAAGCTGATCATGAGTTGTTTGTGGATGGGTCTTGTCTAAGAAATGAAGAAGGAGGATTAAGTGCTGCTTATGCTGTGTGTAAAATATCGGGGGTAATTGAAGCATCCTGTTTACCGGGAGTCAAATCTGCACAAGTAGTCGAATTGGTGGCCTTAATAAAGGCATGCAAAAATGGGAAAAATTGGAGAATAACCATATTTACGGACAGTCAATATGGTTTCGGGGTTGTGCATGATTTTGGCCAACTCTGGATGCAGAGGGGATTTCTGACTTCTTCAGGATCTCCTATTAGAAACAGTAAAAATGTGAAAGATCTGCTGGAAGCATTACAATTGCCAAAAGAAGTAGCAGATGTTAAATGCGCTGCACATCAGTCAGGAAGTGACTATGTGGCAGCTAGCAATAGATATGCTGACCAAATTGCTCGATACTGTGCGAAAAATACAATGGCAATAAACAGAAAAATTGAAATGGGTGAAACCAGCTGCCAACTTATGTTTTTCTCAATTCCAGAAACATGGGTTGAGATTAGACAGTTGCAGGAAGATGTTGAGGAACAGGAAAAAGAAATTTGGATAAAATCAGCCTGTACAAAAAGGTCGGAAGATGAAGTATGGGTGTACTTAGATGGAAGACCAGTCATGCCAGATTGTTTGCTTTCTAAAATGGCAAGAGTATATCATGGAGCAACACCCATAGGGTGAGATTCAATGATCAGATTATTCAGACAGAGTTGGTACAATCCGAAATTCAGGGTAGTCGCAGAGAGCCTTTGCCAAAGATGCTTAACCTGTCAGCAGCAAAATCCAGGTAGGAAGACAGTGGTTAGCTGGAGAAAGATTGGAAAGGCAGAAGGACCCTTCACCAGGTTGCAGTTAGATTTCATTGAGTTGCCTCCTTGTAATGGACTAAAGTATGTACTTGTCATAGTGTGCCTGTTCTCAAGATGGGTGGAGGCATACCCCACCAGAAGAAATGACAGTCTTACAGTCGCTAAACTATTGTTGAGGGAGTTGATTCCTCGTTTTGGTTTTCCAGTCACTCTGGAATCAGATAGAGGACCTCATTTTAATAATGAGATAATTCAATTAATCTGTGCTGCATTTAACATTGAACAAAAACTGCACTGTGCTTATCGTCCAGAGGCTTCTGGAATAGTTGAACAGCTAAATGGCACAATCAAGTCAAGATTAGGGAAAGTGTGTGCATCCACAATGCTGAAATGGCCAGATGCATTACCTCTTGTACTGATGGGTCTCAGAAGTATTCCTGACAGAAAGACAGGAATGAGTCCACATGAGGTTCTCATGGGAAGGGCAATGAGACAAGCATTTATTCCTGGAAATAAATTAATGACTATAACTGATGATCTGGTATTGGACTATTGCAAAGGATTGGCTGAAATGGTGCGTTCTCTCTCATCAGGTTGGAGAAGACGCAGTTGAAAGACAGCCAGACCAAGCACATGATTTGAATCCTGGAGATTGGGTGCTAGTGAAGAAACATGCAAGGAAGTCGTGTCTAGCACCAAGGTGGGATAAGCCGCGTCAAGTCATACTAGTCACTACCAGGGCAGTGAAGTGTGCAGGTTTGCCCAACTGGATTCATGCTAGTCATACCAGAAGAGTTCCGAGCCCATCAGAACAACAAGAGCAACCACTGACTGAACAGGCTGAAACATCAGAAGTTAAAAGCTGTGAAATTGAAGAATCTAGAGTGATAGATTCTGAAAGACAACTATATGACGAACAGCCAAGTACTAGTCAGGAAGAGTGGATACTAGTAATTGAAATACCTAATGATGCTGTCGAAACAAGAAGAATAACAAAACTGAAAAGGCAGGAAGGTAGACAGGAAAGGACAGGGGAAGAAGAACATACTCAGGTAGAAATAAATAAAGACATTCAGAAACCTGAGGAGGGAGAGGCAGAATTAGAAGAACAAGTTCAGGCAGAAGAAGAAGAACAATCTGGAATAAGACCTGAACAGGATCAGGTAGATCTAGAAGAACAAGTTCAGGCAGAAGAAGAAGAACAAATTATAATAAGACCTGAACAGGTACAAGTAGAGGAAGGTCCAAACACAGAAAATAAAGAACAAGGACAGATTGTGCCTAGATTAAGTGAAAATAAAAGAACTCTAGAAGGAGATAGGGAAGGTGAAAGTGCAGTTCAGGTCAAAAGAGTTAGAAAAGGAGACAATTTGCCAGAAGGAGTGAAGAAATTAAGGTATTATTTGAGAAAATCAGAAAAGAAACCAGAACAAGTAAACGAAGTTACGAGTCAAACACAATCTAAACAAACCTTAGTAAAACTTACACAAAGAAGCCCAAGATTGAGATATTTAAATAGAAAATACAAAGCCCCTAAGTGGACCTACGTTATACTTGAAGAATTTGAAAACTTAGATTTAAGTGAAGCAACAGAAAGGGTTCATGTTGCACAGATTGATAAAAGCAAATTGAGACCTCCTTAAAATAAAAAGAAAAATTAAACAGACAAAGAAAGAAAAAGAGAGAAGAAATTTTCTCAAATTGAAATGGCAGAAGTTGAAGTCACAGAAAGACCAAAACGAGGTTTAAAAAGACAATGTTTTAGATTTTGTTTATGTAGTATTTTATTGGTAGTATTATTATGGTTATTCCCAACAGTAGGAGCACCTTTGCTAATGGAAACAAGTGACAAAAATAATACCATTACTAATGAAAAGGTAGATAGAATAAAGGGAACTAAAATAGAAATAGGGGTAGAAGATGAGGCAAATTATCATAATGAATCAGACTATAATACGTCTTCAAATGTGTTTACCAAATTGTTATTTCAGTACGTTAATACAATGGAGATTAGTAATTGTTATGTTTGTATGAAGTTACCTTCATCAGTGTCAGAGGGGGTGACGTATCACCATATATCTTTAACATATGGTGTGTCAAGTAGTATTTTATCAAGTTTATTTTATGCAACAGGGAGACTTCAGTATTTTTATTCAAATCTAGATGTAGTATTTTCAGAATTGCCTATTAGAAAGAATATGAATCCAGTAGCTACTAGTAGGAATGCACAGTTTATGGGTGAATTCTTTTTAACAATGGGTTCAATAGACATAGCTCAGGCACACAAAAATAACTTAACTTGTACATTACGCGAAGAAGAAAAAGAGTTTTTGAATTTAGTAGAAGAAAGGAGACAGGATTTGATAAAGAAAGCTGCTGAACAGAAAACCCATGTACCTCCATGGGCTGAGAAAGAGGGAATTTATGCAAAAGGCAAAGCTCATGCTGCGATGTCCCTGGATTTTGTGAAAAAGGGAAAATTCTTCCTCCATAGATTAAAGACAGATTACAATAATAACTACATTGGTTCCAGTGAGTGTGAACACAACTTCCTAATTTTAGGAGGGTGGGGACTAAAAGGGGGAACTGATCCTGTATTTCCGGGAGTTTATTATGTCTGCGGGAACAATGCCTATTATAGGTTACCTGCAAGATGGCACAGGAGCTGTTATTTTGGAATAGTTTTCCCAAAAATATACCATGTGGACAGAATCAATGGAAAATCTAATGAACTAACACATAAAAGAAGAGCTAGTTTTTCTGAAATAGTAGGATATATATTTAGTGCATTGATACCCTCAGTTGGAGTCATTCTAAATTCGCAGAAAATTTGTAAATTATCAACCATAGTTGATCGTCTTTCTACAGACACTGCAGGAGGATTCTTAATGATTAACACAGAAATGGTTGCAATTAGGTCTATGGTTTTACAAAACCGTCTTGCTCTTGATATTTTATTAGCAAAAGAGGGTGGAGTCTGTGGTATGTTGAAAATTCAACATTGCTGCACTTATATTCCGGACAAGAGCAAAGAAATTAAAGGGTATATTGGAAATATTACAAGAATGCATAATGACATGACCCAACTGGAGGTTGACAGTGCATGGGGAAAACTAACAAAGAGTATAACATCAATAGGGAATTGGTTTACTGATTTTGGGAAAAGTTTTCTAGGTTAAATAATATTACCATTAGTTGTGATAATGACAATAGTAATGATATTAATGATTACATATAAATGTTGCAAGAACAGAGGGAAAGGAAGAATACATTTAGAAAGAGAGGGAAAAGGGAAGAAACGAAAAAGAGAATATGAGGAGATACAACTAGAAGAAATGAAAGGAAAGATATATAAGAAGATGAAAGATTTAGAAGGAAAAGAAGTAACAAATGGAAAAATGAGAAAAGAAATAGAAAATTGAGATGTGCTAAAGTTGGCATCTGGGATAGGATGGGTAATTTTGTGATGGCTTAAAATGCCATCAGAGAGGGGATTGATGGAGCAAGGACTCGTAAAGAAAGAGACTTACTCGAAAGTGATTCTCTTGTTTAACTTGCTAACGAATTACTAGCCGTGTCTTGTAAATAATAACACGCACCACAGAAACATGCGGGTTAGCGAAGCTTGCTTATGTGTGTACTAATGAAAATAACAATGAAAACGGACTAATACAGCTTTAAACGGGGAAATCTTTACCGCGTATGCGTCAATTGCATCTACGCAATATGACGAGGTAATGCTTGGAGGGAAATTCTAGCGCATGTGCAGAAGGCATTAAAATGGAGTCTTGAAGACTCACGTGCATGGCATCTGTTCAGGCGAAATGAAAACCAGCTATTTTACTAATGCTAATGCGGGGAAAGTATTAATAAGTAAAGAGGGTTAGAGTAGAGATGGGTGGTATACAGTGAGACCATTTATTTGTGAAAGTAACATTGGTCTTTTTGACTTTATTATTAGTGCGCATTTGGGCCTCTCGAGAATGACCAAAGTAAGCTGAGTCACATGATTTGTACGCAGGCCCACAAGAAAGTTAACCCGGAAGGATGACCGAGTTTTTGACAGCCGTCCAAGGACGAGAATGATGTGCCCTGAGAACGGAGGGTGAAGAGTTCAGCCAAGAAGACTCTTATTCATGATTTTGAAATAAATGTTGCTAATAAAGTTTGGATATATATGGGAACGAAAGAAATGAATAAAGTTTAAGGGGATGGGTTTTGCAAACAATGGAATGATAGAATAAAAGTAATATGTAAGCATGGTGTGATGATCATCCCCTTTGCCTGACCAATTAGATTTCGTATATTGAAACTTTAGTGGGTGGTACATGATGAACGGAAGGTATAATTGAGGGAGCTTTAGTTAGTTATGTAGCAGAGCTCGGGATGCTGTCTGGGAGTTCGTGTTGCTGAGATGCTGACGCAGGGAGGGATGCTGTGAGATGCTGATGAAGAAACCGAATGCAGAACCTTCTATCCTAATTTAAATTGGGTTAGATAAGAAGATCGCGGAAGAAACTCGAGGAGTAAGAGAGTGTCAGAGAGGGGTGCGACGCAGTCGTCGGTATTTAGAGAGGTCAAGTATCCTGTCCTGATTCCTGTCCTAAAGTCTTTGTCTCCTGATCTATCTCGGGGGACCCTCACCAGCCCTTTGGCCAGGGGGTTGGTCTTCACACCATCCTTGGTAATTATTATTTCTTGTCCGTTTGTAGATGTTCTTTTCTCTCTATCCTCTCTTTCTGAGCATAGTTATTGCATGAGTCTGAAGTATTTTTTGTTTAATGATTATTTCGACTGAATTTACACTCTTATGAATGAGGGTGTTTGTGCTGAAATTTTGAGATGGTTCACATCATTTAATTTAGATAAAGATTTTAAAACTTACCGAGTCTGTGGTTATTTACTTCAATTAAAGAACAGTTCATAATTATGTTCGTTATCACCATAAATGAGTTCAACTAATGGTCCATCGACCAGAGGAAAGAAACTTTTGATCAGTGAAAGGTTAGTTAGGAATGTTAAATAACTAATCTTGAGAAATATGAAAATTATAAACTAAAACTCCAGCGGTCTACTCGATTCAGAGTGTGTTGTGTTTTATGGGCCCAGGTGAGTATATGGTAGCGGAGTATCTGTTGTCAGTATACCGCTGGATCACTTCCCCTGACTCTAAATAGAGAGGCGGAACTGCAAGTTTGGTGGGGCATGAGTTTCTCCATTTTATGGTAGTGCTCACACTCTGCCACACTCTAAATGACCCTTTTAGTAACTTCATCACACTAAAAACACTGGTATGCCACCTGAGATCAGTCAACAAGAGGAGGGGTTGATTCAATGAACTTTCAATGCTGTCATATACTTCTGTATATGCAGATGGGAGGTGGCGGAACAGACATTAGTTGATGCATATTTCACCTATTTTCTTCCAACACTCATCAGAACTAACACTAGCTTAGCAGAGCTATTCTTCAGCTATGACAGACAGCAAAGCTGCCCCCTCTCAGACGACTGATCCGTTACTCACCACAGACATCAGAACTATCCCCAGGGCTATCAGAAGGGGAGTCAGAAGGGCAAAATATCCCAAAACCACATGTTTTCAGGGCCCTGAACCCGTATTGCAAAATGTATCTATGTTATGTGGTCACATTAGGCCTGGGCAGGAACACCACCATTTTACATGCTCACGTTTAAACTTGACATCTTTCTTGAACATTGACATTTGACACATATGTGCTTGCGTGCCTGTATGGGATAATACTCTCTGAAATGACTTTGCTTAAATTTACATTTCTTCGTAGGCATATTATCAGAGTCTTTAACATTCTGTACAAGAGCTAAGTTCACTGTGCAAAATGTTGTTGTTTTTTAATGTTTGCTGGGTGACAGCTCTGAAAAGATAGAATCAATAATGGCGGCCTGACTGGGGCTTCGGCATGGCAACATGGATGAAGTTTGCTGTATAAACAACATCACTCCTTTAGCTAGTTAGAGGAGCATTTTGCTGACACTGTTGAAGTCACCCCATGCCAGAATTCCAGCCCAGCTGAATCCTGTTTACCTACTGAGAAGGATGGTGTCCAGCTCTACACCAAGACTGGCTGCCGGATGAAACATATCCACAGGTAACTGGGGAGTTAGATCAACCTCAGGGATTCTGGCAGATTCACTCACACTAGAATAGGGAGTGTTAGATTGGAGCATAACTATAACTATACTCAGGTGCGAGCATATGATCTATGTAACAGCACAATGGTTGACCTGTTCATTTTCTTTACCATTCTTGTGATGCTGATTACTCTGTTTTGTTTCCTTCTATTCATAATTGCAGCACATCTAATTTAAACAAGAATCTTATTGCTTCATTAAATATTTGCAATGCCAATTCAAGTATTTTTTGTGTTTCCCTTAGGTCACCAAATGAAAGGCTTTAGATCTGTTTCCATGATTTCCTTGGGGAGTCACGGTTGTCATGTTCTGAGGTTGCAAATACCACCTGTTACTTTGCTAGGTTAGGGGTACAGATGGTGCACTGTGAGCTAGCCAGGAGTAAGGCCAACATATATATGCTGCTGGCTCAGTCTCTCACTGTTTTGATATTTATGCTGTCCAAAAATGCACAGTTTTACTGTGAAAGTATGAACCATACGACATGGTGCCACCAATGTTCTAGCTGGGGTACTTATTTAATGGGTCTCCTGAGTACTTTTTCTTTTGTGTTCCCAAAGCCCCTAACCGGAGGCATCCGTGGTGCTAGGGAAAAATCCTCCTCAGCTAACTATGGAACTGCTATTTCTGGCTGAAGGTTGTTCAAGCTTGAACCTTTAAAAGGATCACCCCATAGAGGTACCCACTCTAAATTCCACAAATTCCAAATACTTCCATGGCTAATCGAGGACAGGTGGTTTTACCACTTAATTGCAGACATGCATTAACCCAAATGTTACTACAACATGGGCTCCCAAGAATGGGAGGGGATGTTACCTTTGTGGTAGAGGCCCACGAAGCATACAAAATGGAGGTATTCTAATCATTTGCCACATTCCCGGCAGTAAATACCAACTCAGGGAATTTCCACACATACACTGAAGTAGCAGTACCTAACCAATACAGAGCATATGAGGATTTAGAAATCCCACTCACTTATCAGGATCACATGAACTGGTTCCTAGGCACCTTACTACATACATTGGAAAATGTCAGACTAGGTCCCCTCAGTGATGAGGGAGCAACATGGCCAGTCTTAGCCAGTTACACGCCATATCGAGACACAGCAAACATCACAGATGTAGATCTTGGAATACTATACAGAGATTTAGTTACAGTCTATAGACGTCTAGTAAAGTTCATTAAGCGAACCATAACTGCAATCCCACAGAGGGCTGCTCAAGCTGCACATTCACAATTGGCTATGCCTGGAATTAATCCAGTAACCATTAATTCAATAATGGGTAATGTTTCCAGCAGACGGGATGAGATTCCGTTCTGGATTGCATAAAAAACAAATCAGCTTAAAGCAGCGTTTACCCCTACATTACCCCAAGAAAAATATAGAATTCTCACAAAATGCCTGCCAATAGGGATGGCTCCCCCAGTGGAAGACTGTGCCACTTGGGGCACAGTCTTTGCTGCAGTTTATACCAAAACGCATGGTACACCATCATTAGCTGTTTTGCCTGAGGTGCTTAAACAGATTCAAAATGGGGGGCGTGGTCTTGCCGAGGAGCAAGATGGCCGCTTCTTGAAGAGGCTCGGCCGGCTGAGGACTGATCCATTAAAATATCCTGCTGTGCTCGTGACGGAGCCCGACATTGAACAGTGCAGCAAGCAGTGCAAAGACTCTAACTGCCTTGACGCGCAAAAAACAGCAATGAAAAACACGCCTCGGTGGCTGTGTGCCGACTGTCTTGGAAGGCGTGGAGGCGTGGCCTGACGGGGCCTACTGTGTAATCTTAAGCCCCGCCACTCGAGTGGGCCTGTGCCCGGAGGCAGCGGGGGAGAGTGGCAGACCACGCATTGGTAAAATTCCTGCAGCCTTGCCGAACATTGCCATATTCTGTCGCGGTGGATGGGGGATCCCATCTGCCCTGCTGCGATCATCGGAGCCGGCGTCTGAAGGGCCCCCGGTCGGACAAGGTAGGCCGTGCTATGCCCCGAGTTCTGGGCCGGGCGGAAAAGTTGGCTCGCGCTGCCCCCGCTGAATCGAGTGAACTGACTGCAGAGATGTGCTTGCTTGCCGGCGCACCCCGCATTTAATAAAAGGCGTGGCGTAGAACTAATTGTGGAGACCTCCATCCTGTGATACCAAGAGACTTGCGCACGTCGGCCCAGAAAGCGCACTTTGAACGCCATATGCATGAAGGGCACCTGTGAAGTACTCCGTGGGGCGTGAGGCGTAATGTGGGCACTCGATCTGTAAAGGGAGCAGTGCGCCCATAGTGAACACATCTGCTGGCACCACCTTGCGAGTTGGATTTCCCGCAGTGCATACCGCAAGAGATGGGATCAGCGAGCGCAGTGAGGGCCCCTGGCTTGAGGATCTATGTGTGAGGCACTGCAGGACTGCATTTACAGAGTGCACAACTCCCTTCAGCATGAATGTGCCCTGTTGGTGAGCGCGGAGATAATCAGTGCCCCTGCCGGTGCCTCCCTGCTACAGATCCTCTGTTATTGGGGGCCAGTTAGGTGCTGACTATTGTGTGGTTTGGCTCTGAGCTGAGTGGGGCAAAAAGTAAGACTACAGTTGACAGAACATAAGCCTATAGCGCTTGGCTGCCGCAATGGGGAAAAATGACGCCAGACAAACCAAATTGACATTTGACAATAAACGCCAGACCCAACAGGGCGAAATGGATCTGGACCCCGACGGCGCCCAGGGGTCGGTAGAGGGGGCGGAAAGCGGGGCCGAAGATCTGCGCAGCCTCCTGCTAGAGGTGAAGGCCAGTTTTAAGACGATCTAAGCTAAACTGGATGGGCTGATGGCCAGACTGGACCAGGTTAAAAACCAGGTGAACATGCATGAACTGCGCCTATACCAGATTGAAAACCGCCAAACTGAGGCACACGAATTTCAAGTCGACACGAAAGAACAAATGCTAAATATGGAAAAGGTTCTGACGGTCATCAGAGCCAAAAATGATGACTTGGAGGCACATTCCCGTAGGAACAATATCCGCATTTTGGGTGTCCCCGTGACCACGGCCATGGGTAAGGTGGAGCTATACGTGGAGGAACTGCTCAAAGATATTTTTGGAGCGGAACTGTCGCAAATGTTCATAGTGGAACGTGCCCACCGCACGCTGGGTCCCCGTCCACCAGTGGGTGCCACTCCCAGACTGATCCTGGCAAAGATTTTGAATTACAGAGACCGCAACGCTATACTCAAGGGAGCCAGGGAGCGTGGCCAGATATCGCACAAAGGGAACACAGTTTCATTCTACCCGAATTTTACTCCTGGAGTTCAAGCGACGCGCCGTGAATTCACCCAGGCCATGAAACTCTTGCAACAATCTGGAGTGTCGTATGCGCTGCTCTACCCCGCCAAATTAAAGGTCACGCATGACAACAACACGCATTTTTTCACAGACGCAAAATCTGCGTTAAAGTTTGCCAAGCATATAGGTGGAGCTATGAAGCGGACGGCGGGCACCAGCGGGAAGCAGAACACCGACCACATTCTCAGTGACAATGACTAACGTATGTCGATATAGAGCTATGTGCATGTACTGGGCGGGTGGTCGCACGGGGTTCCTATTGATAACTGCACAATGGTAAGTGTCAATACTTATTATATGAGGCACCCGAGCTATACTAGTAAATCGGGCTCTGTCCGCACTGCATAGGAAAACCACTTACCTCGGCCACCCGGTAATCCAACTGGGTCGTACGCCGGTACCCCACGCCCCCCAGGGAGATCTCCTGTGTACTCACTCAATGTTACTGGGTGTTTAATTGCCTTTTTGTTTCCTCTTCCTATTAGTTTTTCGGGAGGGATATGTTAACTCAACCTATTTGGGGGGTTGGAGTGGGTGGGGGTGGTTTATCTAGGGTGGGTATTGAAAGTTTAAAATCAAAATGGCACACATGTGAGAAAGCACAGTTGATGTACATGTTGCAATATGGTACAGGTGGCAGGGGAAACAGAGTTGGAATTGTACAGTATATGCGATGACAACGTATAAGTGCATAACCTGGAACATTAGAGGATTAAATAATAACAGGAAGGTTCGATTGGTGCAATCCGATCTGGTCCGACACCGCATAGACATTGGTTTCTTACAAGAAACACATCTATCCAGTGCTACAAACACCATGCTCAAACATAGACATTGGGGGAACATTTACTTTGCGGCCTACTCTAATTATGCCAGAGGTACTGCGATCCTAATTCGTAGAGGGATTGGCTGGAACAAGACTTCGTTGAGGTCCGATCCAGAAGGTAGATATATCCTATTGGAAGGAACACTTGGAACGCTGAGGGTGGTACTGGTAACAGTATATGGTCCCAAATCAGACACCCCTGACTTTTATATTGACCTCTGGGCTCATATACGGAAAACTGGATGTGACACAATAATTTGGGGAGGTGACTATAACGCCATCCTTGACGACTCCTGGGATCGCAAGGGAACGTCGCGCACACTGCACCCCAACACCAGTGCTACACTAAAAACGATACTGAAGGACGGAGAGTTACTGGACATCTGAAGGGAGTGGCATCCAGACGACTTGGAAGGCACATGTGTAACAGCACATCACTCCGCCTGGTCACATATAGATTTTTGGCTCATATCAAAGGACATAGCCACATGGACAGTAGACATTAGTCATCTTCCCCGTACCCTCTCAGACCATGTGCCATGCCTACTCCGCTTCCAAGTAGACACTATGCCAGCCGAGCTTTCACTTGGAGGCTCCCACCGCATGCCCTCTTGGACGCCGCATTCAAGGAAGAAATAAAGCGCGACATCTTAGAATATTTTGCATTAAACGATGGCTCAAGGTAGCAATTCGTGGCAAATGCATTGCTCGCCAAGCTGGGGTGCTTCAGGCCATACGGCAAACTCTGTCCACCCTAGAAGCGCAAATTCGTGAGTTGGAACGTAATTATTTTAGCAGTGGGGATGGTGCGCTGCTGCCACAGATTAGAAGTAAACTAAACAAATATGAGGAGGAGGCGCAAAGGGAGGTCCACTACTTGGGGAGGAATGCACAAGCCAGGAAATATGGGGAGGGTGACAGACCTTGGAAAACGTTAGCGGCTCTGCTCAGACAACCGCGCACAACAGATTTCATCACAGAACTACAAGACAAAAGGCAACAGGCAGTAAGGCGCCCAAAGGCAATCAAAAAACGCATTGTAGAATACTATTCGCAACTTTACACATCGCAACACAACATACCATCAGAGACTATGCAACCCTACTTTGACTCTATAGAGCTGCTATGGCTCAGTAACGCCCACAGAGCATATCTTGATGAACCATTCAGTGAAGAAGATATGCTCGGAGTCATTAATAGCTTGCCACCAGATAAAGCCCCTGGGCTAGACGGTCTGCCGGTATCATTTTACAAAAGCTACACTTCCATTCTGGCCCCCCGCCTTATGGCAGTATACCAGGAGACCCTAGACAATGGCTGATTACCTCCAACTCTTAGGGAGGCGAGCATCCTGTTGCTACTTAAACCTGACAAGACACCGCACAAGTGCGATTCATATCGTCCGTTGTCGCTTATAAACATGGACAATAAAATTTATGCCAAATTGTTGGCAAATTGGAGCCAACCACTACTAACGCTCTTTGCCAGGCCAGATCAATCAGGATTTATTCCTGGGAGATCGACTTCTCACAATCTGCGTACCTTTTTCACAATACTACACTACCTAGACCTGCATCTTCCTGCAGTGGCGGCACTCTTAGACGCCACCAAGGCTTTTGACTCCCTGGAGTGGACGTTTCTCTTTTTTGTCCTACAACGATTAGGATTCAGCCCTCTCTTTACAAAACAGATACGGCTGTTGTACACCAACCCCATTGCCCGCCTGTTTGTTAACGGACAGATCACAGAGGCCTTCACTATCACGCGGGGCACGAGGCAGGGGTGCCCTCTCTCACCCCTGCTGTTCACGATCGCAATGGAGCCGTTGGCAGCGCGGCTGCGACAGCATCACGCAGCAAGAGGGCTCTGCTTCACATCTAGAGGGATAATAATTTCACAATATGCGGATGACATAACCTTATATATTAAACACCCTCACACTAATTTGCCACCAGTGCTTCGAGAGCTTACGCAATTTGGGGGCATGTTGGGCATACAAATAAATTGGGCAAAATCCACTTTGTTTCCGCTGACAGATGGCACTATACCGTTTGAGCTCGATTATCCACTTTGCTGGGCAGATGGCCCTGTGAAACATTTGGGGATTTGGTTGAGCAGGGATGTCCATGAGCTATGGAATTTGAACATAGGGCGTACCATCACTTGGCTGGAAGGGAAAATAAAATTCTGGGCTGCACTGCCGCTGACCCTGGCAGGACGAATAGCGGTAGCAAAGATGATTGTCCTTCCCAAATTCCTTTACATATTTGCTAACGTTCCTCTTATACTCACCCAAACCTTCTTTACAAGGGTACGCTCACTTTTGATATCACTGATGTGGGCGGGAGGGCAGGCCAGGGTCGCCTGGGAAACACTCACACTCCCATAGAGCCAGGGTGGGATGGGCGCGCCAGATTTCCAACTATACCCTTTCTGCGCTCAGGCGCAATATTTGCAATTTTGGATACATCCAATCCCATTTCAGCCCCATATGGCGGTGGAGGGTGACATAGCTGCGCTAACTCCCTTGACAGTGGCACTATACAGTCCATATAAACGCCCTCGACAGGTAATCGACACCACAGAAACACTACGATGGGCCTGGGATGGCTTGCGACGACGAGCCAACATGCAGATACTCTACGCCCCCACAATACAACTGGCAAAAAACCCACAAATGCCCCCTCTGGAGGACAAGGGAGCTTTAGCGAGAGCTCAGAGGATGGGTATTCAAAGATATGCAGATTTGTATAGAGAGGAGGGCTTTCTTGAACCTCCGGCCCCGACTGATACACCCCCCCCCTTCGTTTTCAGACACACTGCTATACCATCGCATACGTGCAGTTTGTCGGCAAACCCATGACACATTTCCAAATGCACCGCCTATTCATCATGCCCTGGAAAACATACTCACCAATCCCTCAGCAAAAAAACTTATCACTAGACTCTACTCCTCCATGCAGACACATTACCCAATGGCTAGGCCAAATCATAGAGACCAATGGAACACTGAGTTACACCCACAAGTGACAGAAGAGGAATGGAAGTTCTGTTGTGCGCAGCTAGAACAACTGTCCCCCAATTATAAGCTCAGGTTAATTCATTTCAAATTTTTAAACCAATATTATCGAACACCCATACAACTGTATCGAATGGGCCTCAGGCCGAACGCGGAATGCTGGAGATGTCGTACAGACCAAGCCACTTTCTTGCATAAGGCCTGAAGCTGCCCCCCAATAGCAGCGTACTGGAAGGAGATTTTCCAAACTATTAGTGAGATGCTCATGATACAAATAACACCTGGGGCAAGAATGGGCTTATTGGGATACGTAAAGAATGTGCCTGTGGGGGTCCGCAGACTATTGGCTATGCTGCTATTATTAGCAAAACGTAGGATGCTATGAAATGGGGTAGGCCGCACCCTCCCAAGCTTAAAGCCTGGATTGTTGACGTTACGTTCTGTCAGGAACAAATCACTGCTTTTTGGGAGTTGATGCCTGTGGCCTCTCGTCCGAAAGATATTTGGGGCCCATTTCTAAACTGGCTGAGGGGTGCGGAACAGAGCGTACCATAACCTGGAGAAGAGTAGGCTGCAGACTAGATTGCCCTTCAGCGAATGGGAAACGGACCCAGTATACCCCAAAAAAAGATTGTTTAATAAGAGTCCACCACAAGATATCATTTGTTGTGTAGATATGTCTACGGTATGCGCCATTCAAGGTTTTCTTCTTTTGTATTTGTGATCAATATTCCTTTGTAACCTGCTACAACTGCTACTTGTCAATAAGTGAACCTGATATGTTCGTCAACTTGTACAATACTTCAATTGCCAATAATAAAAAAAACAGATTCAAAATGAGTATGGGGCAGCCCATGCCTTGAATTTGGGGATGAAATTAATGGGCAATTTTGCAGCAGTATCCTCAACCATACAAAGTAATATAAAAGGAAAGCGTCAGCGTTGGCTATACGCCAGCGACTAGCACAGGTTGCTCTGGTACATCAGGAGCACGAACTACCTAAAATTATTGAAGAAACCTATACACCCACAGGTAGAGATAATTTGGGAGCCAGATCTAATAAACCACAATTTAAGGGTAATTCTGAAAAGGAAAACTTGAAGCAGGCACCTGAGTCTTCTAAAAAATGGTGGGATAATAAGAAAAATAAAGAAAAGACTAAAACACAGGGTGTATCTCCTCACCGGGAGTCCTCTGAAAAAGCGTCATAACTTGCGTTACAGTGATAAATTAAGCAGCCTGATAGGTATCAGGATACTGATACACACCCTTCTTGTTCTTTTCTGGAATCATCCGAAAAACGCTCGGAGAGAGGAGGACGATCAGAGCGCTTATCAGAGGAATACGAGAATCCAAAAAAGGACTCACAACGCTCTTCTGACTTTATAATAAAAAAGGAAGACAAACCTAAACAGTCAAAGCCTCAAATTAAAAATAAGCAAGTGGCCGGGATTAAAGCCAAACATACCACAGATATTGAGTACTCTGCATCTGAATGGGGAGTGGGCTCTAACCATGCTGGACAGCACGGAAGAAATCACTTATGGAGTGTCTTGCGACAGTAGCAATGAGTGACTACGTCCAGGTGAAAACACCGGACCAGAGATTGAGTGTCCCAAGTCAATTATATGAATTGCAACTCCAGATGGAGGGGGATATACTGTGTACTATCAAAGTTCTCTTTTAGGAGAAATTGTCATTCAGCTATGACATTCACTTGGCTGAAAAAGATTGGCCACCTGAATTTGTTATGTATTGCCCACTAGGAGAAACAGTAATTTTACCAGCTTTTTTCGACCTCATTTCAGTACCAGTAAACACAAATACGCCAAGGAGTGGGCCTTAGCACAAGCTCCGGCGTTATACTGTAACCACGTGGGTTGAGATGAAGGATCCAACCAACAACCACAAAGACAATACCCTATTAAACATGAGGCCAAAAAACAAGTTAGAGAGATACTCACACAACTTGAATATCAAGGTGTAATAGAAATTTGCACCTCACCAATGAACAATCCCTTGCTTCCAGTAATGAAACCAGACAATTCATATTGTTTAGTCTTAGATTACAGACACCTGAACACTGCTACATGGGCATTTGATGTACAAAACGTGCGCTGCGTGGCACTAATTAACAATATAGTGCGCAAAAAATATAAAACCACATTAGACATATAAAATGGGTTTTTCTGCCAAAAGTTAGCACCTGAAAGCAGGTACTTGCCTGTATTTAGCGCTCTAGGCTTTCAAAAGCAATTCTGTTGATTGCCCCAAGGGCATAAGTATAGCACAGGGCTGTTTTCAGTTTGTGTAACAGAAGTGTTAGAAGAATTCGACAACCAAGCATTGTCCTATGTCGATGACACATATCTAATGGATGATGACTTAACAACACACTTAACCAGAGTAGATCGCTTAATTTTAGGATTTGCTCACATGGGCTACAAATTAAACTTAAAAAAATTAAAGATTGCCTATCTCGGTATCCCGTTCTTGGGATAAAAACTGTCAAATGAAGGCAAAAGTCTTGCAACGCATTTCTTAGAGAAGTGTTCAATTTTACAACCTACAAACACATTGAAAAAGCTCCAATCAATATTGGGTTTTCTAAGTTTTGACTGAACTTACCAGATTATGCACAATGGGTGAAACCGTTTTTTGACTTGATACATCCAGACTTTTCAAGCACATGTTGGACATGTAAACACATAAAGATTTTGTTTTCAGTACAAGCTGACATTTAAGCTTCAAAACACCTGCACACACGTGTCAACACCACAAATTTGGTGATCCGCATAATTGCGGGTACATCAGGATACACATATGCCACATTCAGTGAAGGTGATACAGGACCAATTGTATATAAATCGCATTTATATACGAATGCAGAAATGCATTTTGCACTGACAGAAAAGATCCTGATGGCAGTACAGAGAACTGTAGTGAAAGAAAGATCATTGGCTCAGGGAAAATTAATAATTGTTGTGATTACAATTCCAGCCTTAGAGGCTGTTACGAAGGCCAGTGTTGCCAAAGCGAAAGCTTTACATCCAGGATGGATACAATGGGCCAACTCACTCATATCAACATATGTAGATTGTGTATTTGACTCTACACTACAAACACAAGCATACCTTCAATACAAACACGAATATCCTCTGCCTAATTGAATAATGCCTCTAGATCCTTATGATTTTATAATGTACAATGATCGTTCTGCCGAGCCTGAAGTAGGGACAAAACACAAATACTCTTCTGCTTGCGCAGTGGTAAAGGGTAAAATGAGGGGTGGAGAATTCCAACCTCATAAAACATTCATACTGTCACTTGGTGATTGCACTGCACAGCTGGCTAAACTGAAAGCTCTAATTCTGGCACTTGAGAATACAGAGCCTGAGTTCCCCAAACTTATAGTGTGTGATTTGTATTATTGTGTTCAGTCTTACAATGAATAATTACACTACTGGAGCCAGAATGGATTCAGAGACTCTAAAGGGTACACGATCAAGCATAAGATGCTTTGGGGACAAGTGGCTAAGCTTAAATCAAGTTTGCAACGGGCTCATGTCATACACAGACTGAGCCACCAACGTGTAGGAATACACATTGCACGGAATTCAATGGCTGACAAAGCCACAAAAGCAACAGAGTAAACTGCTGCATTCGCTGCATTTGTCAGGATAGACTAGTTCCTCAGGAGCAGTGCCCTCAAGAGGCCCACCTTCCAGCATCTCCTACTCAAGCTTAGTTGCACAGAGGATTGGAGTGGCTAGACGGGGAAAGGGTATTGGGAAGGGTACTGGGGTTAGGGAGATCTGGAATACAATATTGCAGTCTGTTAATATATTTCCTGGCAATCAAAAATATCATGTGAGCATGTGTAATCCTTACCTTAAAAGAAAGACAAATAACGATAATATAGAATGTTCTACACTGGAAGTTGCTATTACATAGTTCGTTTCTGATGTATTCTTGGGATTCACTGTAGTGTTGTTTATTATACTCTTGTAGCAACTGAAAAATGTTTAGAAAACACTGCGTAGCAGACTATATAATTCACTAAGGCACATAGATCAATAGTTCACATGATACATGTCCCTTGTCTATAGGTCACAGGACTACACATGAACAAGCAGGTCAACACTTCGTGTCACTTTCAACTTAGTACTTTATCCACATTAAAATATCTCGAGGTGTCTGTTATTTCTAATGGTCAATAAAACTGAACGGAGTTTCAGCACTTGGTATAACCGTTTGCCCTGGGGCCGCTCCCGCATAGAGATAAACTCCAACCGAGTTTCAGCACTCAGTATGTTCATACGTTCATCTAGGCTGCTCCTGTAGAGTGAAACTGAAGGCAGTTTGTCTCAACAAAGAGCAGAAATATCCTACCCGCTCCACCGATCAAGGAAACGGTCTTACTTGACTTTAGACCATCGGGACATGAAGCGGCGTATTCCTGCAGCTTCCTGGAACACCGGCACATCAGGAAATGAAGCTGCCTCTTCCTGCAGCTTCCTTAGCACCAGCACGTCTCAGAATAATCCGCACTAGGCAGCTGGGCGTGGCTGGTTTTTATGCAAGCAAATCCAAGATGGCAGCCGCCATTGGTCGCCACAGGAACTGAGGAGGGACAAACAATGAGCATTAGCAAAGCTCAATGAGGCAAAACAACAAGCATTGGCAAAATCACGGTGCAACGGACTATATTCCTGTAAGTCAAGGGCAAACAACAACCATGGCGGGGTAAAGGCAGTTCAAGTTAATATTGGCATTAATAAGCATTGCACTCCATAAGTCCATAGTGTACCCCACGGTTTATAGTAGTCACTGTACACAATAAGCAAACATCTTATGGATGGGCAAGCAGAGTCCCGCAGGGTCATGACAGCATTAACTTGTTCCATTACAATAATAGATGGAGACATCATGATGGCTGTCAATGCTGTGAGCAATGGCATCCTCTTACCGAAAGGTTTTACACTGAAATACTCCTACCAGTTGAGTGCGCAAAACATTCCATTTGCTCATATTCCTGGAGTGGGGGATAGAGCAATATCTAATTCAGATCGCAGGTTAGGATTGATCCTAGCAGCTCATGAGGATCTAGCATCTGCTCACATGGGGTGGTGGCTACAATTTCACTATTGCAGCAACGCTATTAGTGGCCAGGTCTTTGTAAACAGCCCAAAGACTATGTCCTTAATGTGACATTTGCCAGCAGATAAAAGTTTCCATCACAACTCGTCCACCGCAGGCACCTCTCTTGATCTCAAACAAGCCTCTAGCTTGTGTCTATCTGGACCATTGCGGACCCTTACACGAAGATGGGTCTCACAAATACATCATGTTAGCAGTGGATTCCTGCTCTCAATTCCTATGGGTATGGCCACAGCGATCGTCTGATTCTCAAACTGATACAAAGGACTTGCAAGTCTTTATCGGCACATATGCAGTAGCCGCATTCCATTCAGACCAGGGTCCTGCGCTTGCCTCTAGGGCTTACAGAGATACCATGGGAACACTGGGTATGACTGTGCCTTATTCCTCACCACACCATCCTGAGGGAAACCCGGTAGTGGAGAGGAAAGAATGTGACTTAAATCAGTCTTTAACAGTTAGAGCATTATGTTCAGGTCGCAGTTGGGTTCATCACCTGTATGGAATACAGATAGCCGTAAACATTCTGCGTAGAAGATCCTTGGGTGGTCAGACTCCCTGTAAAGTCCTGTTTAGGGTTAAAATGTGGGTTCCAGACCTTGACAGTCCCAGTACACTGGTGGAGGAAACACCTTTTGATATCAGTGAATGCTTGGATGTTTTACAGAACCTGAATAACTTCAGAGACGCTCAGATCAATGTCCAACCGAATCGTTCCACCACTGGTGAAGTGAAGGAAGCACTGGCAACTCCTGGTTGGATTCTGAAGATTGGAGATCTAGTACGGGAGAAAATAGTCGACAAGAAGGAGTTCGGGCCATCTTACAGAGCTCCTGTGCCTATCCTGGCTGTTGATGGTACCAGAACGATACATTTACTCCCTTGCTGAAGGCAAACACAAGATATTTGTGTCAATTGATCTTATTAAACCACAACATGTGGCCGGTTCTACACTCTCTCACTACCCTACAGGAAATCCCATTACAAGCTTTAATCAACAATGAACAATTAAGTTTCTTCTCCCTGGCTGGGGACAGCTACCACTGAAGCGTAACTACTTCCAGTTGCATCCACAAATACCATACAATTGTTATGTATGACCACACAGAGTTCAACTCTACAAGTAGACAATGATGATGTTTACAACATCCCACCATTAGAGTCATCTACCACTTCTACACAGCTCCACAAGCCTCCCACGTTTGTACAGACAGCCTCTGGCTATTTTGTGAACATTGATGAATCCTCTTCGGATTCGTCAGACCCACCTCCACAGAGAAGACCTTGTGAACTTTTCATTTGGCTTAAAAAAACATATCTTATCCCTCCATGGATATATATTTGGATTACAAATTTTGTTGCTTTTCCTCTTCCTTTGGTTTGGGTTTGTGACTGTCTTTTTTTTGCTTCTGAATGGATATTATCTCCCAAAACACTCTGCTGTTGAACTGATAAATGAGGTTTTGAAACCGCATTCTTCATCACACAAAGTGCGAAGAGACATTTCCCTGGTGAACATTTCAGTGGTTCCAGTTCCTGATGTGATTGTTTTGGAAAAGGTACCTTATGATATATTTAGACCAACAGAGACTTTACAAGTCCCTGATGTTTTCTGTATTTCCCTACATGATGTCATCACTCCTGGCACTATCTCTGATGATTGGGACATTAACACAATACGTGAAATGCTTACTGATTTTGACATTACACTGTATTTAATAGGTAAGAAATGTATAATGGTACATCTAAGTATACTGAAATGCTTTGTTTTCACCATTATGTTCACCATTATTTACATAAAGCAAGTAGTTCACGCCACGTGCAGTATTTAATTACACTCAATGGGAACACTGCCCTACACCACTACAGGGTTGATGAAAAACATTTGCACAGAAGTTTGCATATTTTTTTGGTCACAATATAGTAGACCCAGAGTTCTACTATTATAAACTGACAACTTCGCCGGTGGAAAAAAAAATGCTCAATGACACAAAATTAAATTCTTCTGCATCTTTTCTTTCCCAGTTGTCAACACAAGGGCATGACTTTTGGAGAGACAGTATCAATTATCTTTATTGTATGATTACTTAAAATGGTTAGAAGAATAATAAATATGAACATAAAACGCTGATACATCGGCAGGAGGGATTAAAAATTACACTGATTACATTTAAATTGATAGCAACACAAGACTTTAAAACCCAAGACAAAACAGCCTTATCACGTGTAATTTAGCATGCAGGGGTGCGCTATGGTCATGCAAAAAATTTAATGTCAAATACCCTAGTGCACAATTATGCATGGACAAGGCCAAATATAGTCAAGCTATTCAATAATATGCCCCAAAATAAGGCTCCTACACATGGTGCCACCAGGAAATCAAACCAGGGCTTATCGTACCCATTCTCAGAGGGGGCAGCTTTATAATTTAAAGTGCCACGTGCTGGTCATAAAAGGTTTGGTAGGCTTGCAAAGTGATGTAGTGCAGTTTGGCCAAATAAAAACTTTCCGCGTGCTTGAATATCAGGGAAATGCAAAAACAACAGTTGATGGACAGAATGCAGAACAATGTCATACAGTCACCCCAGTACAGAGATCTGGGCCTAAATCCATCGTTTTTTTTGCTCACCATGCCATTCCAGTTTGAACCCAGCCATATGCAAATCAGTCTTGACCCTGTGCCTCATGGGAACAGTCCAGCCCGAACTGCCAAGCCAGGTCCTCCCTGGACTGGAAACAAGCATCTTAGGACCAGTTTCGGGGTTTCACTCCTCTTCAGCCAGGATAGCTTGATTCCAGTGGCATGGTGAGCAAAAGAATGATGGATTTAACCCAGATCTCTTGACTGGGGGTGAATGTTTTGATTTGTTCTGCATTCCGTCCATCAATTGTGTGTCTTTTGCTTCCTCACCCTAAGTGCGCCGGGTATGCCCAGACGTGGGTCCCAAGCTCACTGTGCCACTGGAATCAAGCTATCCTGGCTGAAGAGGGGTAAAACCCCGAAACCGGTCCTAGGATGCTTGTTTCCGGTCCAGGGAGGACCCGGTTTGGCAGTTCGGTCTGGACTGTTCCCATGAGGCACAGGGTCAAGGCTGATTTGCATATGGCCAGGTCTAAACTGGGGTGGCATGGTGAGCAAAAGAATGATGGATTTAACCCAGATCTTTAGACTGGGGGTGAATGTTTTGATTTGTTCTGCATTCCGTCCATCAATTGTGTGTCTTTTGAATATCAGGGAAGCAAGATTTTTGCGTAAGAGTGCCACATGCTAGGTCAGAATTACATCGAGGACATACATAACAATAAAGTGTGACGTGCCATATGATTAAAATATCCTATGAGAGAAGCAAGCTGTTCATTAAGGAGGCCACACAGTGGACCAGATAAGTACATAGAAGACATACGTAACAATGAAGTGTGACGTGCCCTGTGGTAATAATATCACAAGATAAAACACAGTGCATCAGAATGTAGCTATCATTAGCATTAGCATTCACTCTAAGTTACAGAGGAGGTTTTCCACAGTCCGACTCCTTAGTTGACGAGTGGCACACAGGGTTTTTCCAGCTTCAGCAAAGAACTTGCCAATCCGTGCTAGTTCCATTGGGACAGCAGTTGTAGAAGTATATCTGAATCCCTCTTTGTAGGTCCTTATCCCTTTTTGCAGAAAGATTGGTCTTAGGAGCACTCACCTTTAGTGTATCAGTGCAGGGCAGCAGCAAATAATGTGCGTAGCTGATTCAGAATGGTATTGATACAAACAACACTGCTCATAGCCAGCTGGAATGTTTTTCCTATGTAGCCTGTATTCCCGTATGGGCAGGGTTTTGTTTATTCATTTTATTTTTAGCAGATTTATCTAGCACTGCTTATCACCCGTGAGGGTATCAAGGCACTGTCCATGGGCACGGGGAGATTAAGTGATTTGTCCAGAATCACAGGATGGTGCCCTGATTAGAAGACTGGTCTGCAGTATGTTCTGTAGGGCTTGTCTTCCCAGAGCCGCTTTCAAATGTGGTTGACACAGGATGTCCTCGTGCAATTTGGCAAGGCCCTTTGCTCCCAGGGTGTTTCTAATTTGTTCTATGTCCTGCTTCCTAGATACGCTCTTGCCTTGAACATTTACCAGCCTCTTTAGTCTGTCCATTGTTTTCGATGGATCTGTTGTGCACTCCAGGGGCAAGTTTAGTGAATCTCTGGCACTGCTCAAAATCTTTACCCAGCTGCTCTTTTGTCCCAAAATACCACATTCTCTGCACCTCTCAGTGAATCTGGATCTGTTCTGGACACACAAAAGTGATACATGGTCAGATCTTTTTTACATCCAATGTCCATATTCACCAGGTTGAATTCTAGCCGGATCAATGTACGGCAAGTTGATTTTGGGATACTAAATATTTTCCTGTGTGCAGCTGTATGACATCGCTCTAATGACTCAGTGAGCATACCAGGGAAAGTTAGATGACCATAGTTTATCGACGATAGCAATTTCGCCCACAGGACTCGTCGGATCCCGTCTGCTGAGTGGCTTTGCAGCCTATGATGTAATTGGCATAGTGCATACGTGGTGTTGGCTGCTTTATCCAATTGTGCTTTAGCCTGCCAGGTGGGTTTACCTGTGTCTGACAGCCAAACACCTACAAAGTTATATTTACTGGCTGTGCTTATCCTTAGCGGGCCCAGCTGCCATTCCAACAGATGGTTCTTGGTTCTATGGCCAAATATCAGGACTTTGGGATTTCATGGCGTTTGCATGCAAAAAGATATTTGTATTGTAGAGATGAAATATGTCCAAGGCCCTCTTCATGCCAATTCTGGTTTGGTCCACTGCATGATGGGGAGTCTGTTGGAGTCCAGCTTAGGTGGGAAGGTGTTTCCTTTCAGCAACTCCAACTCTGCAGTGTATAAGTTGAACAAGGTGGGAGCAATTACGCATCCCTGCTTTAGCCCTTTATTGGTGTAAATGTTTTCAGTAGCATGGTTCTGAGGTGATCTTGGTTTGGACCCATGTCCTCTTGTACAGCGATGTAAAAGCCGCATGGAGCGTCCTCGATATTCCCCACTTCGCCAGATTTAACCACAGGAAGTAACGGTCAATGCGGTCAAAATCAGTGCTCTAGTCAACTAACAGGCATGAAGTGGCAGTGATGTTGTTGTCCTAGCCTTAGATGCCAAAAAAGAGAGGGCAATAGCATTGTCTGTGGTGGAAGAATTTAGTCTGAACCTCGCCTGGTACTGAGGTATCATGTTACTATCGCTGATCCAAGCCTCCCGCTCTTCAGAATCACTTTTGCGAAAGTCTTACCATCAACGTGCAGTCAGTCAATCAGCCTGTAATTTTCTGGACGGGAGTCGGCTCCCTTTTTGTGTATGGGATGCAGAATGGAACCTTTCCATGAGTCTGGAATGACCGATCTTGAAAAGCATGCGTTGTACAGGCTATGCATGTACGGAGTCCAGTAATCCTAAACTTCGTTAAAGATGTTGCCCGGTAGGCCATTAGGTGGAGGGGCCTCATCCTTCCGAATGCTCATCAGAATACTTACTGTCTCTTTTTTGGTTACTATCATTCTGGACTCATCCAAGCCTTCTAGGTTATTTTCAAGTGCCTTCTTGATGGAGTCCCTGGTTTTAACAGGGTTGACATAAAGTTTTGTTTCATAGGCCACCCATTCATTGGCCAGCACGGTGTTCTCCTTGTGGGCTCTGCTTGTAAGGCTATTAGCGTATCCCCTGGTCCTGCTGGCCACTAACACAGAGTATATGCATTTCCATTCCTCTTCTATTTGTTTTTACTTTAGCATCCAGTCAGTTTTTTTGTGCAATTTCTTTACCTCTTTCAGCATGTTTTCCATTTGTGAGCTGATCTCTCTTCTCTGTAGGTGCTCAGCACAGCAGCACTTCCTTTTGCTTTCTTTAAATTCTTTATCATCAAAATGTGACAGGGGCCTGCTTCTTGTGTGCACTCTTTGTAGGTTTTGATGCTTGTGTGCAGACAAGGCTTCACACATTATTACTGCCCAATGTTTCTCAATTCCCGTGGCCTGAAAAGCACAGTCTAGTTTCCACCTTAAGTATCTGGACAGGCATGCAACGCCCCACTTGATTTGTTTTATTGATGGACCAGAATTGAATGGGAGTATTTGGCCTGCAGGATTGTATTTCCCGTGCATCAACGTACTAACATTAACCACAATGGATACTGGGTGATGCTTGATTTCGGTCCTGTGTTGGACTCGATAGCTTGCGCACCTGCTTAGGAGCTTCTTACTTAGGAAGATATAGTCCAATGTGGAGATGTTTTTGAAGGTGGGCTTGGTTTTACCTTCCACAGAACCTGATTGATCAGCGGATCCCAACTCAAACTCGCTGATGCAGGCTTCCAGCATGTTTCAACCACAGTCCCCTCGGCTTATCTCAGGGTGACACATATCTTGAGTGTTGAAGTCTCCTGCCACCAGGCACTCATGCCCCGGATGCTCGTAAAGGAACTATTTTATCAGGCCAGTGATCTTCGTGGCATTTGCTGCTCGCATAGCCCTGTGTGGATTTACGTAGAGGTTTACCACTATGATTAAGGTGGAGATTCCATCTATTACTATGCCATTTATGCTAAGGATCTGCACGTCATGTGAGTAGTTGCTCCATTCCTTTATTTGAACCCGTAGATCTAGTTTCACATACTCGGAGAGGTCTCCCATTGGTCTTCCAAATAGATTTTTCTTATGAGCCATTCTGTGAATTGCCTGGAAACCAGGAATGGAGCTGGGCGTAGTCGACCACGTCTCCTGCAGGCATAGGTTATCACCATTTTGTAGGAATTCCATAGAATCGTTATTGGCCATCATCGAGTTAAGGCCTGCCACGTTCCAACTTATTATCTTAATTGTGGATCTGGAGGCCTTCACCCTTTGCCCCAAGATGCTAGGAGTTTGACAATAGAGACAATATCGATTTGAAATCTGTATGGGGAACTAGAGATTGGCAGGTTCAGGGGAACGAGGCTTTATTTAGAGCATGCGTCATACCAAAACAACTAATTTTCCTGAATAAAACTGTGCAGCAGACATCCTGTCTCAACATGGCCAAGATAAAGGATCTAAATACTTCAAAAATTCCTATTTTTGCACGATTTGAGTACTGATAGTGTTGGACTTGGCCCTTTTTCCCTGAATTTTTCGCTTTTGTGGGAATAAACATGTCATGTTGATGAATCTGAAATGCAAATGTTAAATACTGCGCAATGGTGTACGCAGGTTTATTTTGACCATTGTGTAAATGTTACTTTCAAAATGGACGCCATTCCTGGCTGCACATGTGCCGCCTGTCTGAGGTGAGTTGGCGGTCTAGCTGTCTGCTTCCCACCCCCAGCTTTTGGAGGGAAGCCTGGCACCCAGGGTGCTCTACACCTCCCCTAAACCAGTTGGGACCGGTTTCCCAGGGAACGTTCCAGAAGCTTCCAGCCCTTTCTGGTAGGTGGGGTGAGTGGGGCTGTGCCTCCATGTGCTCAGACTGAGCGTGGACCTGAATGAGAGGGGACACTCTGCCAGGAGGTACCGCCACATTGGGCCTGTGTGCTGGCCCCTGTGCCCATCTGCACCCCTCCGCTGTCCACAGGGCCAGTGAGAGCCCTTTACTGGAGTGAAGACTGCTGTGTCAGGAGGAGTGCCACTTTATGGGAGATGACTGCTTCTAGGAGCTGCTGTCCTGTTCTGATGAGTACCCACTGCCTGCTGATCTTGCCCAGTATTTATTGCCTGCTCTCCTGCCGTCCTAAGCCCAGCACCTGGTGAGCACTATATCTTACTGCCAGCTGCCTGCTGCCTAGCACCCTGTGAGCACGTGGTCTGCCCAGGAGAAGAGAGGAGCTGATGCCTGCAGCGCTGTGCTGCTAAAGCGCTATAACTGTGCCACAGGGGAAGAGGAGCGCTGCAACTTTATTTTGTGGGACTTAGAGCTACAACCTTATTCCTGCACCAGGAGAGCGCTGCCTCCAGCCCTGCCCAGGAGAAGAAGGTGCGTGGGTCCTGCAGCGCTGGGCTGCCGGAGTGCCATATTTGCATTGACTGTGCTCTGCTTGCTGCGAGAGCGCTATAACTGTGCCCAGCAGAAGAGGAGCGCTACATTTGAAGTGACTGACGCTCCCTGCCTGCTGGCTAGCGCCTGGAGAAGAAGAGCGCTTTATGTTGGTCCCCAGGAGGTGAGGAGCTGACATCTGCAGCGCTGTGCTGCGAGAGCGCTATATTTCCAGTGACTGTGCCTTCCTGCCTGCTCCCTAGCGCCTCGGGAGGGCTATATTTCATTGCCAGTGAAGGGGAGCGCTACCACTTTATGGTGTGGGACCTAGTGCTTTGTGGGCGCTACAACTTAATTTCAGCCCAAGAACTTTCCTGCCGCCTAGCGCCTCGTGAGCGCTATATGTAAATTGCCATGGAGGAGTCCTGCGGCGGAGGGGGCCCAAGGCACATTGTCGGTGCCTGCCCCTCCGCACTGCTGACGAGGAGAAGGCTCCGCTGAGGGTGAAGCCAGGAGAGGTCCCAGAAGCGGGACCTGTCGGGGCACATTGCCGGTGCCCGGAGACTGCAGAGACATCCAGAGGGGCCCCAGACTGCCGGTGAGTGGGGCTCAGTCATCCTGTGGTTGGGGGGTGTGTCGGGGCACATTGTCGGTGCCCGCCCCCGGTCCAGTATTCTTTGGAGGGCATTGGTTGTGTTTAGAGTCCCATAGGAGGGGGGCTCCAATGTGCCCAGTACTTGTTTCCTCCCTCAGCTGCACGACAGAGGCATTTTGGGAAATTCTAGAGTCCCAGAAGAGGGGCTCCACCGTGCCGGTGTTCTTGTGGGCAGATTCCTGTTAGAGCCCGGAGTGGGGCACCCATCACTGCATTGTTGGCGCCAGTGCTTGTTGGATTTACCTAGCTACCCCGCAGGACAGGGGGCAGCTGCCACGCATTGGGGACATTGGATTACCCAGAAGGGAAAGAGAGAGGAGTGAGGGACCCTCCTACCCTAGCGCTTTGCGCACCTTTGTTTTCGCCGCCCTTGCAGCCAACCCTGACTGTGTGGGACATAGGGCATTTGAGACCCCGAGAGAGGCCAGTTGGTCTGGGGCCAGTCTCAGTGTTGTGCCCTCGACTGGGGCGAACTGCGGTTATGCTGGCGAGGCCTATTGCCCCATATGATTTATGGCATAATATGGTTGCATAATGCATTTGTACCTAGGATGCTACTTAAAGCTTTTCCCTCAGGTTTGCAGTGCTGATGGTAGGCCTATTGGGTTCCTGCGGAGGAGGAGCCACATGCTAAATGTGTTTCTATGCCCTATGTTCACATGTTTTATGCCCCAGGCTCAGGATGATGCCCACTGCTGATGTCTGCCTTCATGCGCATAGGTTTTAGGCCCCAGTCTAATAGGGATGGCGCATAGTGTGTTTATATGTCTATTGTGCATGGTTAACGCTTTCATGCCACGTTAGGAGGCTTCATGGTTATACTCACATGTTAGGCCTAAGGCTCTTATGCCAATGTGTTTAAACTACGTGCATGGACTTGCCAGAAGCTACTGGCTGTTATTCATCTAAATGCTGATGGACGTTACATTTATTTCTTACACTTCATCCTCATGTGCTTGTGGAAATGCCTCAAGTGTTATGGCTATGCTGGTAATGCTTTCCTTCCCCTGTATATTGCTACCTGGTGCCAGTTGGCACAATGTGTACACCTGTGACTGCATTCTAATGTGTTCTGCATAATACATATGCTGTTTTTTCACCTAACCTGGTGTGGAGTCTCTTTTTGTAGTGTGCCTGGTGTGTCGCCTGTGTGTGCTGCGCAGATGCTTTACACATTTCCTCCGGAGTTTGGCCCGCCCGCTCTGCACCACGCTACCCGTTTCTAACATTGGTGCTCAGCGGTGGGATAGGACTTGTGTTTGCGCAGTACCACAGCGACAACGGGTTGCACTGCAAACTGAGCATTTGAAATAATCACAGGTTTTGGGGATTATTTTGTTTAATTACCTTTCCTCCTAAAAGGGTCACTGTGGAATTGTGTTTCCCTGTTTACTGTATCTGTGTATCTCGCCAAGATGGGGTTACTCTATGATGAGGATGAACTTTGGGAGTACACTGAGGAGGAAGTGATGGATTTCTGCAGGGAAAGGGGGATACCAATAGAGGGTGACTTCCGCAGAAAATTGTTCCTCTATGAGGCCCTAAAAGGGGGAACCTTTAGAGCGCTGTGGGGACCTGTCAGATTACCCCTCCGCATATCTAAATGGTGGACTAGGTGGAGACCCGGAGGAGGACATCGAGTGTGAGGAGGACTCTGAGAGTGAGGGTACCCAGTCCATAACCCTGGAGGGTGGTGACACTGAGGAGGAAGAAGATGACAGGGCGAGGACACCAGTAAGGAGGGAGGACCCCATAGACAGGGAGTCCCGTGCTGGGTCCAGTCCCGGGAGCACTGCCCCACCCCTTTCCCTGTCCCCAGAAGAGTGGGTGGATAGGAGGGAGGAAAGGGAGCACCAGCTGGCTTTGGAGAGGCTCAGGTTAGAGCACGCCAAGGAGTTAGCACAGCTGAGGGTGCAAGAAAAAAGGTTAGAGACCGAAAAGGTCCTAGCACAGGAAAGGATGGCGGAGGCAGAGAGGTCCTTCGCTAGAGAGAGACTAGCTCAGGAGGGTAGGTTGTCCCCTGAGAGTGGTGTCAGGAGTCTGGATTCACCAGTGAGGGTGGGATCCAGTGATGGCAGCGAGAGTGACTCCAGTGTGGGAAGTCCCACTCCCAGAGCCCGGAAGATGGTTCCTGATCACCAGGAGGAGGGGGGCAGGTTGGAATTTAGGGGCGGCAAGAAACTGTCCCATCAGTCTTGGGGGGAGTATGTGGATGTGTGTTGGACCGCACTGGAGGAGTGGATGGTGTGTGGCGCGGTGATCGATTGGGATGGGCTGTTCCATCTGATTATCAGGGAGCACGTGCTCAGGAGTTGTTTTCCCAGGTTGCGCCACCACCTGTTGCAGTGTGGTCTCTCTGACCCCAGGGAGCTTGCACGGGAGGCAGACCTCTGGGTGAGCGCCAGAGTGCCTGAGGAGGCACTGGGGAGTGATCCAGAAGAGAGTGGCTCAGGGATCTTCCCACCCCGGGAGGGGGGAGGAGTGCAGAGTAGCCCAGCTAGGTCCCAGGGTAGTGAGAGGGTTGTAGGGCCTCACGTCCTATCTACAGGAAGGAGTGAGACGGGGAGGTGTCCCGAGGTGCCCCAACCGCAGTCTCAGGGCCTGGAGAGTTCCATAAGGGAACCCCAGGTTGGGAGCCTAGGCTGTCCTGAGAGGCCATCCATTGAAGGGGATCCCCTAGTGTCAGGAGAACCCGGGCGTCGGTAATCCGAGCTCCAGGGGTTCTGGGGTCTGCTCAGTCACAGGGTTTAGATCCTGGGCTGGGATGCCAGGTTCAGGGACTGCCTGACCTGGAGGGTGGGACACCTGTAATCAGGGTCCCTACCGGTTTGACTTCCAGGGGTACTTCTCCAGGTGGGAGGGTGCGGAACTCTGGAAGGGGTGCCGAGGGAGGAGGGACTCGCCTCTGGCACCGGCTCAACCACAGGGCTTCGATCCTGGGTTGGGAGGCCCGGTTCAGGTATTGCCTGACCTGGCGGGAGGGACGCCTGTAAGCAGTGTCCCCCGGAGTTGTCTTCCAGGGGTACTACTCCAGTTGGGAGGGTGCGGAACTCTGGGAGGGGGTGCAGAGGGAGGGAGGACTCGCCTCTGGCACCGGGGCAACCTAAGGGTTTAGACCCTGGGTTGGTCGATCGGATGCAGGGTCACGGCCCTGGACGAGTGAGAGAGTGGTGTTCTGAGGGTGCCCCGCATGGGAGGGGAGTGCGGAACCCCAGAAGGAGAGCTAGGGGGAGGAGAGCCTCGCCCCTGACTGCTGGTCAGCCTGAGGGTGCGGACCCCAGGTGGGTGGACCAGTGGCAGTTTGGAACTGCAAGGAGGAGAAGGAGAGTGGCCGACGGGTACTACGGGCCTGGGGCTACTGCCCCCCACTCTGTGAGACAGCAAGGGCCAGAGATATCTGGATGGCCTAGGGGCCGGTCCTGGCCGCAACTGACTAGGGAGCACCAGTGGGGTGGCTTAGTTGGTCCAGGGAGGTTTGAGAGAGGGAACCCCCGGGTTCCAGAGTGGCGGAGAACCTGCGGGTGCCCCTGCAGTTGCGGGCCCGCGTCCACGTTTTCTCGCCCCAAGCAGGGAAGCCCATCAAGGCATTGATCGGTCTACCCTGGCTTTTGCTGGGAGGGGGTTGTGTTGGACTTGGCCCTTTTTCCCTGAATTTTTCGCTTTTGTGGGAATAAACATGTCATGTTGATGAATCTGAAATGCAAATGTTAAATACTGCGCAATGGTGTACGCAGGTTTATTTTGACCATTGTGTAAATGTTACTTTCAAAATGGACGCCATTCCTGGCTGCACATGTGCCGCCTGTCTGAGGTGAGTTGGCGGTCTACCTGCTTCCCACCCCCAGCTTTTGGAGGGAAGCCTGGCACCCAGGGTGCTCTACACCTCCCCCTAAACCAGTTGGGACCGGTTTCCCAGGGAACCTTCCAGAAGCTTCCAGCCCTTTCTGGTAGGTGGGGTGAGGGGGGCTGTGCCTCCATGTGCTCAGACTGAGCGTGGACCTGAATGAGAGGGGACACTCTGCCAGGAGGTACCGCCACATTGGGCCTGTGTGCTGGCCCCTGTGCCCATCTGCACCCCTCCGCTGTCCACAGGGCCAGTGAGAGCCCTTTACTGGAGTGAAGACTGCTGTGTCAGGAGGAGTGCCACTTTATGGGAGATGACTGCTTCTAGGAGCTGCTGTCCTGTTCTGATGAGTACCCACTGTCTGCTGATCTTGCCCAGTATTGCCTGCCTGCTCTCCTGCCGTCCTAAGCCCAGCACCTGGTGAGCACTATATCTTACTGCCAGCTGCCTGCTGCCTAGCACCCTGTGAACACGTGGTCTGCCCAGGAGAAGAGAGGAGCTGATGCCTGCAGCGCTGTGCTGCTAAAGCGCTATAACTGTGCCACAGGGGAAGAGGAGTGCTGCAACTTTATTTTGTGGGACTTAGCGCTACAACCTTATTCCTGCACCAGGAGAGCGCTGCCTCCAGCCCTGCCCAGGAGAAGAAGGTGCGTGGGTCCTGCAGCGCTGGGCTGCCGGAGTGCCATATTTGCATTGACTGTGCTCTGCTTGCTGCGAGAGCGCTATAACTGTGCCCAGCAGAAGAGGAGCGCTACATTTGAAGTGACTGACGCTCCCTGCCTGCTGGATAGCGCCTGGAGAAGAAGAGCGCTTTATCTTGTTGCCCAGGAGGTGAGGAGCTGACATCTGCAGCGCTGTGCTGCGAGAGCGCTATATTTCCAGTGACTGTGCCTTCCTGCCTGCTCCCTAGCGCCTCGGGAGGGCTATATTTCATTGCCAGTGAAGGGGAGCGCTACCACTTTATGGTGTGGGACCTAGTGCTTTGTGGGCGCTACAACTTAATTTCAGCCCAAGAACTTTCCTGCCGCCTAGCGCCTCGTGAGCCCTATATGTAAATTGCCAAGGAGGAGTCCTGCGGCGGAGGGGGCCCGAGGCACATTGTCGGTGCCTGCCCCTCCGCGCTGCTGACGAGGAGAAGGCTCCACTGAGGGTGAAGCCAGGAGAGGTCCCAGAAGCGGGACCTGTCGGGGCACATTGCCGGTGCCCGGAGACTGCAGAGACATCCAGAGGGGCCCCAGACTGCCGGTGAGTGGGGCTCAGTCATCCTGTGGTTGGGGGTGTGTCGGGGCACATTGTCGGTGCCCGCCCCCGGTGCCAGTATTCTTTGGAGGGCATTGGTTGTGTTTAGAGTCCCATAGGAGGGGGCTCCAACGTGCCCAGTACTTGTTTCCTCCCTCAGCTGCACGACAGAGGCATTTTGGGAAATTCTAGAGCCCCAGAAGAGGGGCTCCACTGTGCCAGTGTTCTTGTGGGCAGATTCCTGTTAGAGCCCGGAGTGGGGCTCCCATCGCTGCATTGTTGGCGCCAGTGCTTGTTGGGTTTACCCAGCTACCCCGCAGGACAGGGGGCAGCTGCCACGCATTGGGGACATTGGATTACCCAGAAGGGAAAGAGAGAGGAGTGAGGGACCCTCCTACCCTAGCGCTTTGCGCACCTTTGTTTTCGCCGCCCTTGCAGCCAACCCTGACTGTGTGGGACATAGGGCATTTGAGACCCCGAGAGAGGCCAGTTGGCCTGGGGCCAGTCTCAGTGTTGTGCCCTCGACTGGGGCGAACTGCGGTTATGCTGGCGAGGCCTATTGCCCCATATGATTTATGGCATAATATGGTTGCATAATGCATTTGTACCTAGGATGCTACTTAAAGCTTTTCCCTCAGGTTTGCAGTGCTGATGGTAGGCCTATTGGGTTCTTGCGGAGGAGGAGCCACATGCTAAATGTGTTTCTATGCCCTATGTTCACATGTTTTATGCCCCAGGCTCAGGATGATGCCCACTGCTGATGTCTGCCTTCATGCGCATAGGTTTTAGGCCCCAGTCTAATAGGGATGGCGCATAGTGTGTTTATATGTCTATTGTGCATGGTTAACGCTTTCATGCCACGTTAGGAGGCTTCATGGTTATACTCACATGTTAGGCCTAAGGCTCTTATGCCAATGTGTTTAAACTACGTGCATGGACTTGCCAGAAGCTACTGGCTGTTATTCATCTAAATGCTGATGGACGTTACATTTATTTCTTACACTTCATCCTCATTTGCTTGTGGAAATGCCTCAAGTGTTATGGCTATGCTGGTAATGCTTTCCTTCCCCCTGTATATTGCTACCTGGTGCCAGTTGGCACAATGTGTACACGTGTGACTGCATTCTAATGTGTTCTGCATAATACATATGCTGTTTTTTCACCTAACCTGGTGTGGAGTCTCTTTTTGTAGTGTGCCTGGTGTGTCGCCTGTGTGTGCTGCGCAGATGCTTTACACATTTCCTCCGGAGTTTGGCCCGCCCGCTCTGCACCACGCTACCCGTTTCTAACAGATAGCAATCCACAAATGACATGGAGGACACATTCTGCAGCATGCTTAGGAATGGAACAAACAATTCTTCACGTTCCAGTCCAGAGGGATGGTTAGTGTGGCCGTTAGATACTAATGGATGCCAAGCACATTTTCTCTACAACAAAGGGTTCATGGTTAGTAAGCAAGACCCACGTTAAGTGCAGACACAACACTCAGGAATGGTAACAACATACAGAGTTGGAAAGTTGTGCCTAGAGTGGTTAAAGCATTCAATGTTGGCTGAGGTGAAACAACACTTGTCATGTCTTTCTGATGACATGATTCTACAGAGTTTTTGTTAGGTCCTCGAAAGCTACGTCAAAAGCTCTTTCTGTATGCTATATACAATGAAGTATGGAAAGCTTCACAGCAGGAAGCTGCTGAGAGATTATGTGAAATTGACAGAACAAATTTAGAAAAAGCTCAAGCAATGTTTGACAATGGTATGAGTACATTTTCCAATAGGATATATTCTCTGGGTAACATTGTGTCACCTGTTATTGATATCATACAGAGTGATGTCCTTTTAGCAACATGGGCAATCACAGCATAGGTCCATCATGCCAATAAGGTGGACTCTATAGACGTTACGCACTGGTCGCGTTCCATGGAAGTATTTAAATACCACTAGTTTGTTTCTACCATACAACTTAACAAAAGAACAGACCACCATAGCCAGAAAAGACACAACATGTTACATTAAAAAAACTTAGAAAAATTACAATTTTGGATTGCAGAGGTATCATTAGCAGATTGGACAATACACAGGTTTATTTTGCTGCCAGTTTCAACTTTTCACTTTAAATACTGCTTGCAGCACCATAAAGTAGGCTGATATGAAGCCAGGGATGGACTGGGAACCCAAAGCACCCCAGCAAATATTGTCAGACCAGCCCCGGTGCAGTGCATAATGAGTGCAGCGAGCAAGCCTGACCACTACAAGGAGGATACGGGGGGGTTCTCTCGTCAAGAGAATTTGGGCAAAAATGGTGTATTCTACAACACATTTTTCATTATGTATTCAATTGTATTAGCTTTTAAAGCATAGCAAATGGTGACCTTAGAGTCCACCAGAATACAACAATGTTGGGGCTCTTCAATGATTCCCTCACTATCACTGTCTAACAGTGTCCCTCATCTCTCTATAGCCCCTCTCTCACATGTATTTAATTTGTTTTATAGCACCTCTCATATAAGTGTAGGGTGTCGGAGCCCTTTACAACACACAAATACGGAGACAATGCATCATAGGTGTGTAAATCAGTGTATAGAAAATGTTACATAAGACAAAGGGGACTAAAAGGTGTAGGGTTCATCTCATCCATAATGGTAGGCTTTTTAAAAATATTTTTTTAATGTAAATTCTGTTTATTGAATATAAAACAAACAGGACAAGCCAAACAAATTGAGGACTCATGTCCCTGTAAAGAAAGCATCAAATAAGCCCACATTCCATGATGCATGGTGCAACATCTTAATAAAAACATACATTTCGGGATCTAACCCACGCGAAGTGTTACCAGGTCCTACATTGTGAACTACACCAGAGTAGAGGAGAACAATATTCGCTTGAACCCCATTTCCATTTATCTTAACAATAGACCCATTGCAAAGAGAGCGGAAAGAGACAAACCTAGAAACGAAAAAAGGAGGCTCTCAGTAATCCAAGTGTTGAATGGGAGCCTATCACTGGCAATGCCATGGAAGCATTGGGGACTTGCTATGCATAGCGTCGCAATATATACGTTCTTCCCTCTATCTATGGGGCCCTCTAACTAGGAAAGCAACAGGGAGCTGTCATCAATTATACATCAAGAATAAAATAAAAGAAAGACCGAGAGCGAAATTCTCTCAAGGAAGGGGAGGGAACAAAGAGGATGCGCTGGGCTGATCTAGACCCCCGGATGGAAGCTAGGGGGTCATCGGGGTGAAAAAGGGCAGGTCATCTGACTTAGATGGGTCGTTCCGGGGATTCCGGTTTCTGGCTCCTAGAGTATGGCTCATGGGAATCCTCAAACAACTGCAAGGCCCAAAGTCTGGGGGGAACCAACTGGGAATGCTTGGTCATGGTGAAATAGTGTATAAGAGGCTGCCAAATGCGGGTGAATCTTGTATCTGTATGATTGATGCGGGCGGTAAGCAGTTCAAGAGCTAAAACATTCCACAAGCGAAGAAACCAGGTGGCAATAGGGGGGGGATGCAGTTTCTTCCAAAATAAGGCTATTGACTGCCCAGCTGCTCCTAGCAAATGGAGAATCAAGCGCCAATCTGCGTATGTCATAGCATTTAGCGTTGAGGGCTTAATGCCTAAAAGCGTGACTGACGGGGAAGGAGGAATAGGAAATCCCACTACCTCTTTGATGTGGCTGAGGACCTCCTTCCAAAACATAGTGAGATTCGGGCATGACCACCAAATGTGAATGAAGTCACCTCTATCTCCCTGGCACCTCCAACAGGTCGGGGGGAAGTTTGGAAACATTTGGTGCAAGCGGGCTGGGGTGTAATACCACCTCATCATTAACTTATATGCTGATTCGCGTTGTGGCGTGCTCTGGTATATCTTTGGAATATCCTGCCATAGTCGAGCCCACCCTTCAGGAGGTATATCCTCTTCCAGGTCTGAAGCCCACCTCATCTGATATCCATGGGACGTGGGCCGCTGAGAATGCTGTAAGACAGTATATGTATTAGAAATCAGACCCTTCGATCCCTCAAATTTACGAGCCAAGGATTCAAAGGCGGTAAGTTGTCTGGTGGCTCCCTGGATGTAGGTCTGAGAACTAAGCCAGTGACGTATCTGGTAATATTGCATACGTGTCCCCCCTGTGAGATGGAACTTTTGTCTACATTGATCGAACGTAAGGAATTCATCGCCCAGAGAGAGGTCCTGGATAACCCGGCATTCACCCTCTGACCATGCACTAAATGCCTGGATTTGCAATGCAGGGGGGAACATAGGGTTACGGGCTATAGGCGTGTTAGGGGATGGGAATATCGTTAGGCCTCGGGATAACGCCAACTTATCCCAGATCCCGTAGGCATTTTTTAAGAGTGCTTGCTCTGGAGAAGCACAAACCTCGGATTCAGAGTGTAACACAGTGGTTAGGGCTGGCTTAACTAATAAGGATGTATTTCTACCCAAACAAACCCTTTTTAGCAACATTACGACAATGAAAGACTCATAAAAAAACATAACCTTCTAACCTGTACCATGTCGTGTGCATACAGTTCTTTGATGACACTTCATAGCTCACTGTTCTCGATTATGATTGTAACTGCATATTAACAAAAGGGTCTCTGTGAAAAAATCAGTAACCCACTAAGTTATACACATAAAATACTGTTCTGTGATCTGCATGGTACACGTCCTTTGCAGCAGGCATACTAACCCTCTGTGCTACCTTAGATGAGTCAAAAATGCCACTAGACAAAACAACGATCTCTCTCCAGCATGTACATTAACCACCAGAGTCATCTTGACACTTTGATTGTTGCCTGAAAACTACTGGATAGACAAGGAACTCTGCAGGGGGTGCTTTGAAAACTGCTGCACTGCTACAAAAACAGCCCCCAGTGAAAACAAGCACCCCACCCTTCCAGCCTCCCAGGTAAATGCCTGATGCCCGGTACAGCCAGTCCGACCTTGTATGAAGCACTAGGGGAGGGGTTTGTACATGAGGCATGAATCCTACCTTTCACTTATCATTGTAGTGGTATAGACTGTGAGAACACTTTAGTTCATTCTTTAGTTTGCAAGGAGGTTGCACTTCATGGCGCATGCAATGCATCCATGGTGAACTTGTCATGTTATCTGAAAGGTTCCCCAGCTGCTGTAATTATTCCAGTATTCAGATTGCTTACCAATGGAGCTATTTGATGTTAAATGATCAAGGTTGCTGCAGGGTGAAGTCAGGAATACCATATCTGGTGATGGTTTCTGCGGTCGTGACCTGTTGGGCAAAAGTGCTTTTCCCACCTGCCCATTCAGTTAGGGATGCGACAAAATGGCCTTTGATTACAATTGTTGAATGCAAACGTTGATGCTTTGAGCAGACTGAAAGCCTTATTGTTTCAGAAGGAAGTGGCACCAGCATTTTAGCTGCTCACGTTATATTCTGTACGAAAGCTAAGTTCACTGCGCAAAATGTTGTTGTTTTTTATTGTCTGCTCAGTGACAGCTCTGTAAAGATAGAATCAATAACAATGGCCTGACTGGGGCTTCATCAATGCAACATGGATTTGAAGTTTGTTATATAAACAATATCACTCCTTTGTCTAGTTAGAGGAACATTTTGCTGACATTGTTGAGGTTGCCCCATGCCAGAGTTCTAGCCCAGGTGAATACTTTTTACCTCCTGAGAAGGATGGTGCCCAGCGCTACACCAAGTCGGGCTCCCAGAAAAAACATACCCACAGGTAACTGGGGAGTAAGATCAACCTTAGGGATTCTGGAAGATTCACCCACTCTAGGCACACTAAGATAGGAAGTGTTATGTAGGAGCATAAATATAACTATGCTTAGATGTTGGCATATGATCTATGTAACTGCACAATGGTTGGACTGTTCATTTTCTTTACCAATCTTGTGATGCTGATTACTCTGTTTTGTTTCCTTCTATTCATAATTGCAGCACACCTATTTCACAAAAGAATCTTATTGTTTCAATAAATATTTGAAATGCCAATTGGAGAATTTTTTGTGTTTCCCTTTGGGCATGCATGAGTCACCAAATGAAAGGGTTTTAGATCAATCAATCAATCAATCATAGCATGTGTAGAGCGCACTACATACCCGTGAGGGTCTCAAGGCGCTGGGGGGAGGGGTGCTGCTACTGCTCGAAGAGCCAGGTCTTGAGGAGTCTTCTGAAGGTCAGCAGGTCTTGGGTCTGCCGTAGGTGGATGGGGAGGGTGTTCCAGGTTTTGGCGGCGAAGTGGGAGAAGGATCTGCCACCGGAGGTCGCTCTTCGGATGCGGGTGATTGTGGCGAGGGCGAGGTCGGCGGAGCGAAGCTGGCGGGCGGGGGTGTAGAGGCTGAGTCGTCTGTTAAGGTACGTAGGTCCGGTGTTGTGGAGAGCCTTGTGTGCGTGGGTGAGGAGCTTGAAGGTTATCCTCTTGTTGACGGGGAGCCAGTGCAGGTCTCTCAGGTGAGGGGTGATGTGGCTGCGGCGAGGGATGTCGAGGATCAGGCGTGCCGAGGCGTTCTGGATGCGTTGCAGCCGCTTCAGGAGTTTGGCCGAGGCTCCAGCGTAGAGGGCGTTTCCGTAGTCCAGCCTGCTGCTGACGAGGGCCTGGGTGACCGTTCTTCTCGTTTCGATGGGGATCCACTTGTAGAGCTTGCGGAGCATGCGGAGGGTGTTGAAGCAGGAGGAAGAGACGGCGTTGACCTGCTTAGTCATGGAGAGGGTGGAGTCGAGGATGACTCCTAGGCTGCGTGCGTGGTCGGTGGGTGTTGGAGCTGTTCCCAGTGCAGTCAGCGACCAGGAGTCGTCCCAGGCCGAGGGGGTGGAACCGAGGATGAGGACCTCCGTCTTGTCAGAGTTCAGCTTCAGTCAGCTGTTCCTCATCCATTCGGCGACGGCCTTCATTCCTTCATGGAGGTTGGTTTTGGCGGTGTGGGGTGCCTTTGGTGAGGGAGAGAATCAGCTGGGTATCATCGGCGTAAGAGATGATGTTGAGGTCGTGCAGTCGGGCGACGTGGGCGAGTGGTGCCATGTAGATGTTGAACAGCGTTGGGCTGAGGGATGAGCACTGGGGTACGCCGCAGATGATCTCGGTGGCCTCGGAAGGGGGGGAGGTGGACGCTCTGTGTTCTGCCGGAGAGGAAGGAGGTGGTCCAGTCCAGGGCCTTCTCTTGGATTCCGGCGTCGTGGAGGCGTGTGCGTAGTGTGTGGTGGCATACCGTGTCGAAGGCGGCTGACAGGTCCAGGAGGATGAGGGCCGCGGTCTCTCCGTTGTCTAGCAGGGTCCTGATGTCATCGGTGGCGGCGATGAGGGCAGTTTCGGTGCTGTGGTTGCTGCGAAACCCGGACTGGGACGGGTCCAGGATGCTGTTCTCCTCGAGGTAGCGGGTCAGTTGTTTGTTGACGGTCTTCTCGATGACCTTCGCCGGGAACGGGAGCAGGGAGATGGGCCGGAAGTTCTTGTGGTCCTTGGGGTCCGCCTTGGGTTTCTTGAGTAAGGCGTTGATCTCGGCATGCTTCCAGCTTTCCGGGAAGGTTGCTGTCTCGAAGGAGATGTTGATCGCTTTCCGGAGATGGGGTGCGATGGCGGTGCTGGCTTTGTTGAAGATGTGGTGTGGGCATGGGTCTGACAGAGATCCGGAGTCGATGGTGTGCATGATCTTGATGGTGTCGTCGTCGTCGTTTATGTTGGTCCAGGAGAGCAGGCGGTTGGTGCGGATGTTGGTCGTGAGGGCGGAGATCTCAGTGGTTGTCGGGGCGATCGTGGTGTTGAAGCTGTCGTGGATGTCAGCGATCTTGCGATGGAAGAAGGTGGCCAGCGAGTTGCACAGGTCTTGCGAAGGTGGGTTGTCGTTGGTGTTGGAGCTGAGGTTGGAGAGTTCCTTCACGATGTTGAAGAGCTCTTTGCTGTTGTGTGCGTTGTTGTCTAGGTGGTCTTTGAAGGAGGCCCTTTTGGCAGATCTGATGAGGTGATGGTGTCTGCGGGTGGCGTTCTTGTGGGCTGTGTAGCTGTCCGGTGTTTGTTCGCGGTGCCAGTTTTTCTCCAGCTTTCGGCAGGTTTGCTTGGAGGCCCAGAGGTCTTCAGAGAACCAGCTGGCTTTCTTGCTGGTGTGGCTGTTGGAGGGTTTCTTGAGCGGGGCGAGGGTGTTGGCGCAGTCGTCGATCCACTGTCTGAGGTTGCAGGCGGCGGTGTCGGGGTCGGTGGGGTCGGCGGGAGGGCGCCGGGCTAGGGTGGTGGTTAGCTGGTCTTTGGTGACTTTGCTCCAGCAGCGGCGAGGCATCTGTTGAGTGCGGTGGTGCGTGGTGGCTTTCTGGAAGGTGAAGTGGATGCAGCGATGGTCGGTCCAGTGGAGTTCGGTGGTGTGACTGAAGGTGACGTGGGAGCTTGCGGAGAAGATAGGGTCAAGCGTGTGGCCGGCGAAGTGGGTGGGAGATGTGACGAGTTGTCTGAGTCCGAGGTTGGCGAGGTTGTCGATCAGGGTGGTAGAGTTGGTGTCGTTGTTGTTCTCGAGGTGGAAGTTCAGGTCCCTAAGGAGGATGTAGTCCGTGGAGGCGAGGGCGTGAGGGCTGACGAAGTCGGCGATGGAGTCGCTGAACTGTGGTTGGGGTCCGGGGGGTCTGTAGACGAGGGTTCCTCTGAGGGTGGTGTTGGGGTCGGTGTGGATCTAGAAGTGCAGGTGTTCGGCGGTGCTGAGGGTGTCGTCGTTGTTGGTCGAGACTCTGAGAGTGTTCCTGTGGACGATGGCTATTCCTCCTCCTACTCCGTTGGTGCGGTCCCTGCGGGAGATCTTGTAGCCTTCCGGGATGGTAATGGCGATGTCGGGTGCCGAGGAGGGGTTCAGCCAGGTCTCCGTCAGGAATGCGACGTCAGGGAAGGTTGAGTCGAGTAGGTCCCAGAGTTCAACGGCGTGTTTGCGGGCGGAGCGGGTGTTGAGAAGAATGCAACTGAGGTGGTTGGGTTTGTTCCTGGTCGGCGGGTTGGCGGGCTGGGTGCTGGTGAAGCTGCAGTTCCGGCAGGAGAAGGGTCCTTGGGTGCGCTTCGGGGCGGCCAGGAAGCAGGTGCGCGATCGTCGTCCGGTGTTGAGTGCGTGGAGGGTGCTGGAGTCGTAGCGGAGCCGGGCGTCATGGTGGGCGCGGGGACCAGGGGTTCTGGCGCTGGGCGCGGTCCGGGCGCGGACGGGCGCAGACGGGCTTGCCTTAGCCGCGCGGCTGCCATATATGGGGAGGTGGGAGGGAGGAGCAGCTGGGAGGTGGGAGGCAGGGCAGGGGCAGCGAATGGGCGGTCAGGGGGGCGGGGCCGCAGGGGACGCAGCGGCTGGAGCGGGAGCTGTGAGAGGCGACGAAGGCAACAGAAGGCAAAAAATGGGCACCGAATTACAGGGGCAACGAGGGGAACAGAAGGCAAAACGGGCTCACAGTAATGGGGGCAACGAGGGGAACAGAAAGCAAAACGGGCTCACCGTAATGGGGGCAACGAAGGGAACAGAAGGCAAAACGGGATCACAGTAATGGGGGCAACGAGGGGAACAGAAAGGCAAAACGGGCTCACAGTAATGGGGCAACGAAGGGAACAGAAGGCAAAACGGGCTCACAGTAATGGGGGCAACGAAGGGAACAGAAGGCAAAATGGGCTCACAGTAATGGGGGCAACGAAGGGAACAGAAGGCAAAACTGGCTCACAATAATGGGGGCAACGAAGGGAACAGAAGGCAAAACGGGCTCACAAACACAGGGGCAACGGGGGGAACAGAAGGCAAAACGGGCTCACACTCACGGGGGCAACGAGGGGAACAGAAGGCAAAACGGGCTCACACTCACGGGGGCAATGAGGGGAACAGAAGGCAAAATGGGCTCACAATGATGGGGCAACGAAGGGAACAGAAGGCAAAACGGGCTCACAAACACGGGGGCAACGGGGGGAACAGAAGGCAAACAATAAAGGCAAACAAGGATACAATAAAGGCAAGCAATGAGGTACAAACCTACGGCCTACCACTGGCCACCAGGGATGAGGCGCAGGTGGTAGCCTGCGGGTGGAGGAGGGCCTCGATCTTCCTCAGCAGCGGCAGCTGGGGCAAGGACACACAGGCAGTGCTGTGCGGAGGGGGAGCGACCTACCTAGCAGGTAGGTCCTAGCAGGCAGGTAAATCCATGATTTCCTTGGGGAGTAGGGTTGTCATGTTCTGAGGTTCCAAATGCCACCTGTTACCTTGCTAGCTTAGGGGTACAGTTGGTCCACTGTGAGCTAGCCAGAAGTAAGGCCAACATATCCTCCTGATGGTGTGCGTGATCTCAGTCTCACACAGCTTTGACGTTTATGTTGTCCAAAAACGCGCGGTTTTACTGAAAAGGTATGAACCGTATGACATCTAGAGATTTTAAATGAAGTGTGGTAATGATGAGGCAGCTAACACAGCTATACCACTAGCTGGTGTGACATGCTGGAGCTGGTTTTTTTCATTTCCTGGCTAGAGGAAATATTTAACTCTTAGAAAGGTTCCTATGTTCTTAGGGGCGCAGCATGAACAGTCTGACCTAGGCCCCAAAACAACTTCAAACATAGCGGGCTATGCCTTGCTCTCCTGATTTCTCCCTAGTTAGGTACATGCCTGTTTGTCTGTCTGTTGCATTCTATCTAACTCTCCTGTTTTTCAATCTGCTATCCATTTCATATAGCTATGGGATTGAGATCCTGAAGGTTCAGAGTTCTCGAAGGTCTTGAGAAGAGGGAGCAGGGGACCTTGTGGAAAGGGAATACCAGAGACAACAAATCTGGCAGGACAGAGAGACAGAGATGTAGGGAACCTGAACACAAAGAGACTTTCACAAAGAACAACAGTAGGCCAAGAAATACCAGGCTTAAGGACACAGGGGGGCATATTTACAAAGAAGTGATAAAGCACGGCGTTAGCCTTCTTGGCTAACACCACGCTCCTCCACTTCTGAAACGCAGGGCTGCACCATATTTACAACAATACGGTGCATTTCCAACTGCGCTGGTGCTAATTTCAGCTGCCTAGCGCCAGCGGAGGCACCCTTGCACTATAGTGCAAGGGTGCCTGCATTGGGGGGAATGATTGTTTATGTGGAGGAAGGGACACCTTAACAATCTTAAATGGTGATTTGTAACTTCAATGTGTGCTGCTTTGTGCAGCACACATAGAAGTTGCAATTCATCATTTTTAAAACAGTCAATCAATCAGGGGTTTGTAAAGCACACTACTCACCCGTGGTCTCAAGGTGCTGGGGGGGGGGGAGTGTGCGGCCCCGTTGAGGTCATTCAAAGAGCCAGGTCTTGAGGTCTTTCCAGAATTGGTGCAGTGTCGAGCTTCGCCGAAGGTGAAGGGGGAGATCGTTCCAGGTCTTGGTGGTGAGGTATGAGAAGGACCTTCCCCCACTCTGTTCCTGTAGAAGCATGGGACGGTGGCTTGGGAGAGGCCGGCTGAGTGGAGGTTTCTCTTGGGGATGTGGAAGGAGAGGAGGTTGTTGAGGTATTGAGGTCCAATGTTGCGGAGGGCTTTGTAGGCGTGCGTGAACAGCTTGAAAGTTATTCTTCTTTCGACGGGGAGCCAGTGGAGGCTGCGAAGGTGTTGGGTGATGTGGTTGTGCCGTGGGAAACTGAGGATTAGTCTGGCTGCGGCGTTCTGGATGGTCTGGAGTTTGCGGAGGAGTTTTTTGTTGATTCCGGCATAGAGGGCATTGCCGTAGTCCAGTCTGCTCGTGATGAGGGCATGAGTGACTGTTTTCCTGGAGTCGGGATATCCATTTGAATGTTTTGCGTAGTATGCAGAGGGTGTTGAAGCATGCGGAGGAGACGGCGTTGATCTGATGATTCATTGTGATTGTTTATGGCAGGAAGGCATACCTTCCTGCTCATAAACAATCATGCATGGCGGTTTGCTGTTTCTCTGTGTGCTGCACAATGCAGCACACATAGAAATAGCAAAAACGAAGAGATATAAGGCATTTCTCCTTGTTTCGCCATGTTAAGACCAGGTTTTTTTTTGTCTTAATTTTGGCGCTGCCTCCTATTTATGCCACCCTTGTAAACAGGGGGCAGCGTCAAAATCAATGGGTGTTGCAGCAGAACGCCCACCGCAACACCCATTGCCCACCCTTTTTATGCTAAGTATAGAGTGAAATGGTGCCTTATTTACAAGGCAGCGTTAAGCCACGTTAAGTGGCTTAACGCTGCCTTGTAAATAAGGCAAAGCCCATATCGCCACAGGAACATCTTTAAAAGTGACATTCCTGTGGTGATAGGGGCTTGTAAATATGCCCCAGGAGGGTCTGCAGAAGATGAGCAATAAGAACACAGATATGGCCCAACTGGAGTGAGACAGGGTTTGAGGAAACCAGGCACACACTGAAACCAGTAGACACTAGATCAGGAATTGTGCACCCCAGATGAGAAATAGAAACGTTATAAATGCTACATTACAAACATTCTGATATCCAACAACTTAGGGTATTTGGAAGGGCATAATATCCTTAGCCTGTACACAGCAACACTGCCAAAGTTACCACTATTTAGGTGAGGTATCTCAGATGGGTTAGAATACAGGGTTGGAAGAAGCGATACAGCAAAAGTCCCACTCCCCAACGGAGACCATCCTATACATTAACACATAGAAGTCTGCTTAACAGAACCTAACATGCTGAGAATCCAAGGAATTGACTACTTCAGTGCTAAAAAAAAATTCCAACATTACAATATTTCTTTGTTGTGTGAAAGATTCCCGCTATTAGACCATCCTCTACCCATCTCCAACTACTTAACTGAAAGCCCTGAGGAACAGGGGCCAGTGGTGCTAAGCATTACAGACCACAGAGTTGTTCAGCTGTCTGCTGAGATTCCTTCCAATCAATTATTTGTTGCTCCTACTCCATCCCTCCCTTATGTTACAAGCATTCGGCATATGCTTTAAGCCTTGTTGGCTTGCCTTGAATTAATACTTGTTTTCTTACCTACATCTTGTGATATTTCACTGGTAAAAGGTGTACTGTGTCATGTTGCTATTGTAAATACATTGACTGCGGTCAATATAGAATTCACAATATACTTTATTTACTATCAACTTGGACCTGATAGCTTCTCAACGTATCATGATATGAAATACCTAAATTCCATCCAAGTGAAGTTTCACCCTCTACTCACATGTTTTACTAAATAGGTATTTTTTTATCTGATAATCAAATGTTTATGAATAGTAAGCTCAGGTTCTTCAGCACACATTGAACATGTACTAATAGCCAAGATCATGTGAGGATACAACATGATTCTTCTTTCGTCATGCTTCAGGATGCACAGAATTGTCCATATTGGAATTGCATGTGAGCTCAGTAGGATCAGATAATCTATTGATTGAAAATGTGGATAGTGAGACCTGTAAGTAAAATCAGAGGGGCATATTTATAAGTCACGCAGCGCAGCAGGTCACCTTGCTGCACTGCACTGCATGATAGGGAAAGGGCAGGAATGTGCCATATTTAAAAGAATGCAGTGCATTCCTGGTTTTGTCCCTGCACTGGTGCTATTTTGGCTGACTAGCGCCAATGCAGTCACCCTTTTACCATGGTGCAAAGGTGCCTGCATTGCATGCAGGATTGTTTTTGTGCAGGAAGGGAAACCTTCCTGAGAGGCATAATCCCCTTTCTATGTGTGCTGCAGAATGCAACACACATAGAAAGAGGAAGTAACAAGGAGAAATAAAGATATTTCTCCTTGTTACACCTCCCCTGAGAAGGCGTATATTTTTGGAGCATTCCCAGGTCTACCACTTTTGGTAAATCTGGGAATGCATCAAAATCCATGGGCGTTGCGTGGGAACATCCATGCAACAAACATGGAACGCCTTCCCAGGGCAGAATAACGCAACTCAGAGATTTGCTTTGTGTTGCGTTACTCTGGATTTATGAAGCACTTCAGGGCCACGTAAGGTGGCCTTGCGTGGCTCCATAAATCGCATTTTGGGCTTGTGTCGCGCATGTACCACTTTACTTCGTGCAAGAGCGACGCAACCTCAGTCATAAATATACCCCGGATTGTGGAAAAGAAGAGGAAACCGAGCATAATTTCTGTAAAATGTGCACTAAAGACGTCTAATGAATTTCTGCAGGTGAAGTTAGTGCTGGTGCTGTATCTGCTCATCTTCGGCTTTCTTCATAACAATTTATTTTGTTTGTGAGTTGGTATGATGTGCTCGTGACTTATTCCTTCATTTCTACGAGTAAGTCCTGCATATGGGGAAAAACCTTTGCGAACTGGGCCATGTGAGAGGAGTTTTGTCTAGTTTTGGTGCAGTGTTTTGCAGAGTGAAATATGTTATGGCAATGCTGCAGAGACTGTCTACAACAACAAGCAATGAGAGCAAAACAAATAATTTAGGATCGAAAAATGATTGAGGAACGGAAGTTGAAATTCATTGTTGGCTGAATGAAGTGGCCCACCAAAGATCTTAAGATTGTTCACTCCTTTAGGAAAGGAAGGTGGTAGAAATGTGCATAATTATTACCCAACTAAATGTCACCCATTCTATAGACCTCACAGTCATCCTAAGTTTTATAAAGACTTAATAAAGATGGCTCAGGCTCTAAATGGTGTTCTAGTGGAGAGGGGAAAATAGGTTTGATGAGAATAGCAGATGGTTTAGACCTAGAGTCATAACCTCAATTTCAACTTCTACTATCCTCCATCAACGGCTTTAAAAGGGCAAACTGTGAGCAGCCTCTGAAAACGTGTCTATCAGCTGCATAAGGGAGGAAAGAGTGGCCTTCACTATTGTGTTGCTTCATGAGTGGTAGAATGAAAATGATGGACGTGAGTGGGCAGAGGGAAGGCCTGTGGGAGATTCTACAGGAAATGCTGTCTAAGAGGATGCTGTGTACAACCATATTCAAGGCTGTGGATAAATCAAGGGATAAGTATGGACCGCGAGCCCCCAGTGGCTAAAGAAGTATTGCCACCCCAAATGTTCAATGGAGAGAATGTCATCCTGTGCTCTGAAAGGTTAGGAGATTAGCAAGGCTTGCAAATAAGGAATGATTGGAGAAGCTCTGGCACTGAGGGACAATCAGTTCTTACAGCACATGAGAGAGACAATACAAAACAGTTAGGGTAGAAGCGGCATAAGGCAGGTGGGCCAAGGATTGGTTGTTTGAGTAGGAGGCACAAACTGATTGTTTGAAAGAGTTGGTGCATAAACAAACTGAATGGGGGCATTGAAAGAGATGGTAACAGGAGAGGACAGTTTGTCTATACAACTAATAAAAGATGTGCGTATAATATCTGGTTTCTGTGAAGACCAGGGTTTTGATTAGAGTGATTTGGACTAGTCTTGTGAGATTGGTCTTACTTGGAAGGACAAAAATAACATAACAGGTGAATATGTTCATGTTCACCCCCGAGGAGATATACTGATGTTATTCATAAATATTGGATCTTTACTGAAAGAGGGTTGGTGTTGTTTGGAGCTGGAGGGGTGGGATGTGATGTACGTTCGTGGGGAGGCAAAATGGGCAGTGACACAAGATAGCCTTGTTTTTCCTTTTGCATAAAACACTTCCAGAAACAAAATATTGTGGAAAGTCACATAATTAGGAAACACCTTACAGGCATCAACCTAAATCCAGTCACACTACTTCCACTTCAGATCAAGTCAATGGCATCACACTGATAACCAAATCATTATTTCACTTGAACCAATTTATAAATAAACCACAGCGAGGTACTGCATGACACAGATAACACAAAACTAAAATCGCCGCAGGAGCACTCTAAATCTATCTTGATCTTTGAGTTATTCACCGTCAGGGTCTATCCATAGACCACAAAAACACTGGCCAACTGGAGCAGCTCAAGTGGAGGGAGGTAAATAAGGTTCACGAGGAGCATACAGCTATAAAACACAATGAACATCCATGGCTTTTTAGCTGGTGCTTCAGGACTTAAATTCTGTAGGTAGCAAATAGGAGGAAGGCTACTGGTCAGCCATGAAATGGTGTTTGATGTGTCATCCTGCATGAGGCCAGCAGTCTCCTCTTCCCCTACAGAGAGGAGGCCACGGAGATGGCAGGTGCAGAAGTCATAAGTCTGTTTGTCCCTGGGTACTGCAAAGGAAGGAAAGGAAAGTTCTTAACTAGACGTAAGAGAGAATGTACAGGCAAAACAAAAATAACATAACAGGTGAATATGTTCATGTTCACCCCCGAGGAGATATACTGATGTTATTCATAAATATTGGATCTTTACTGAAAGAGGGTTGGTGTTGTTTGGAGCTGGAGGGGTGGGATGTGATGTACGTTCGTGGGGAGGCAAAATGGGCAGTGACACAAGATAGCCTTGTTTTTCCTTTTGCATAAAACACTTCCAGAAACAAAATATTGTGGAAAGTCACATAATTAGGAAACACCTTACAGGCATCAACCTAAATCCAGTCACACTACTTCCACTTCAGATCAAGTCAATGGCATCACACTGATAACCAAATCATTATTTCACTTGAACCAATTTATAAATAAACCACAGCGAGGTACTGCATGACACAGATAACACAAAACTAAAATCGCCGCAGGAGCACTCTAAATCTATCTTGATCTTTGAGTTATTCACCGTCAGGGTCTATCCATAGACCACAAAAACACTGGCCAACTGGAGCAGCTCAAGTGGAGGGAGGTAAATAAGGTTCACGAGGAGCATACAGCTATAAAACACAATGAACATCCATGGCTTTTTAGCTGGTGCTTCAGGACTTAAATTCTGTAGGTAGCAAATAGGAGGAAGGCTACTGGTCAGCCATGAAATGGTGTTTGATGTGTCATCCTGCATGAGGCCAGCAGTCTCCTCTTCCCCTACAGAGAGGAGGCCACGGAGATGGCAGGTGCAGAAGTCATAAGTCTGTTTGTCCCTGGGTACTGCAAAGGAAGGAAAGGAAAGTTCTTAACTAGACGTAAGAGAGAATGTACAGGCAAAACAATAGTCGTACATTAACTTTAAGGTGTTTAACACTTCTTCAGAGTCAAATGTTACATTACATTAAAATAAAAGGCCATATATTCTGATATGTGCATATGCACATTAGATACAATAGCATGCTATTTTAAACTGCAATGGGTACGTCAAGGCAAATGTAAAAGTTATATGGCATATTCATTTCTCATGGAGCAGATGATAAATGGAAAGTGTGAGAAATTAGGTTGCTGGTTGATTGAGATGTGATCCCTGGTCAAGCAGCAACCACAATTCTTGTAGAGGTAAGGCACAAGCCAACCCGAAATTTACCTGTGCTCAGCCCTCTGGTAGCTTAGGCACAGAGCTGTCACGCTTAACTTGGAGGCAATGTGTAAAGTAGTTGTGCAACAGTTCAAACAGTAATAAAGTGAAAACACCACACAAATGGATCCCATAACAAGTTAGAAAAATAGAGCTTTGTTTAATAAATAAAACAAGACCAAAACAACAAAATAAAAATTACTAAACCTGGAAATATGACATTTTAAAGATTTTAGTAAAAATAGCACCAAAAAGCACAAAGCACCAACTGTGGATATCGGGTTGTGCCAGACCAGGACAAAGTCACAAGTTCAAGCTTTACCGTGATGGAGCGCAGGCCGGCTACAGGAACCCAATTAGGCCAGTGAACAAAGTACCTGACATCCTAGTTTGCCGAGTGTTGTGAGCATCCGCATCGAAGATGTGTCATGCAGCGGGTCTTTGTGATGGGTATAATGCACGCAGCAGTGGAGATGCATCAGTTCTGCTCAGATTTGACCTGCGTGGTAGAGGAGATGCGTCAATGCCGCTGGGTCCACAGAGGCAGGCAGAGACTTTTTGCCTTTTACCCCCTGTTTTTGCTGATTCCTTTTGTTGGCCTTAGGACTCTGGGCACTTTACCATGGCTAATCAGTGCTAAAGTGCATGTGCTTCTTTCCTAACAATGTGTGTAATTTGTGTATAAATTATTGGCATATTAAATTTACTGGTAAGTCCCTTGTAAAGTGGTATACCATATTCTCAGGGCCTGTAAGTTAAATGCTCCTAGTGGGCTACAGCACTGATTGTGCCACCCACAGAAGTAGCCTTTCAAACCTGTCTCAGGTCTGCCACTGCAGTGCCTGTATGTGCAGTTTACTGCCACTTTGACTTGGCATTTAAAACTACTTGCGAAGTCTTATACTCCCCTTTTATTACATATAAGTCACCCCTAAGTAGGCCCTCAGTAACCCTAGAGGCAGAGTTCTTTGTAAGATAAAGGGAGGACATGTACCTTTATGTTTTACATGTCCTGGGAATAACAAACAGCTATTTTGTTTTTCACTACTGTGAGGCCTATCCCTCTCACAGGAGAGCATTGGGAATTCACTTATACCTTTAAAGTGGTAATTCCTGATCAGAGAGGAGTACCTTTTTCATATTTTATATCTTTGGATTAGTACTGATACATCCTCCTTACTGGTGAAGTTCGATATAACCTTACTGTTTTAGAAATGCCACTTTTAGAAAGTGGACATTTCTCTGCACTTACTGCTCTATGTACCTGGCAGTCTGTCTCCAATACACGCCTGGGCTGGGTGACAGCTACATTTGTGCATTCCCTCTAGACAGCCACAAGACAGGACATCCAACTGCATCTGCATTTTGATGGGTCTTCCTGGGCAGGGAGGAAAGGGAGGGGCTGACACTTGCACTTCAATAGGTAGTTTCCTGTCCACACAAAAAAGGCTGATTACCCCCCCCCCACACAGATAGCCGGGCAGACAGGACTGGGTTGAAAAGGATTCTTGTGCACTTCAGAGAGTTCCTTTGAAGTAACCCCCTACATCAAAGGCACTTTTGGGTATAAGTACTGGGTCTATGACCCCATAAAATCTGACACTTTTTAAACCTCTAACCAGATACTGCTGAATCTACATTCACACATTGCCAGAAGGACTGCGTGCTGATTGCTGTGCTGCAGGGGGGACTGCCACTTTGCTACCTGCCTTGTTGTTCTGGCCTGCTGCCTGCTACCTTTTGTATGCAGTGCTGAAGCTAAAGGTGCTCGACATGGGCTTGCTGACTTGCCTCCTGTTCCTGAAATCTCAAGGCCATCAAAGACTTCAAACCCTGCCATGGGACTCTGCCATATGGGAGTCCAGCAGTTACACTTCAACTATCAACCGCCTGGGCCTGCTCGCCAGCTTGTGCTGCTCCAAATGGAGCTCCTTGTCGGGAGCAGAGCTCGAGCGTTGGCCACTTCGCCCCGACTCAGCGCGACTGGAGAGAAGATTGAGCGCGTCACCATGGTAGCTCTCTGAGCGCCAAGTTACCAGAGGGTGACCACAATTTATCTTAGTTGTGTACCCAGTTTACCCTGACTAGAGTGGTGGGTTTTAGCCTGGACTGGGTGCATACCTTAGCCAACCAGAAACCCCATTTCTAATAGTTACAAATTCTATTTCTTCTGCTCTTAGATTAAGAAGTAAATATACCTCATAATTAGGTTAATCTCAGATCTTGTCCAGTTGTATAGCACTCCTTTAAAATTACATTGTATTATTAACTAACGTGTAAAGACTGCCTGTTTGTATTGATGTACCCCTTACATGTTATTTTCTAATTTAATGGGCCCAAAATCATGGCCTTCGTTTTACGTGTAACGATGGGGGGGTAGCTTACTACAATGCACTAAGTTGTCTTCACTAAGTGGGCACGCCTTCACGTTTTTATGCTGTTATGTCTTTTCGTTCTTTTAAGATACGCTAATAATGAAAGTTTGTTTTATTACTGAGTGATATTGATGCTTTATTCTGTGCTTTTATGCTCATGTTTTGACCGAATAAAGATTTTACTGACAGATGTTGGTGATTGTAAGTAAATAATCGTTATCATGAGACGCTAAATGGACTCTCCTCTATGTGACAGACACTTTTTTATGTGAATGTCCCCGTGACACTGTGATGATCAATTAAGTCTATGATTTATGTTTCTGATTTATGTAATTGTGAACTTTTTATGAATTAAGTAACTGCAAAAAGAATGTATTTTGTAATGTAAGTGTTGTGATTTTGTGTCTAATGTATACAAATTCCTGAAAGTTTTGCTATGAGATTTTACTGACAGATGTTGGTGATTGTAAGTAAATGATTGTTATCATGAGACGCTAAATGGACATGTTCCTCTGTGAAGGACACTTTTTTTTATGTGAATGTCTCCTTGACACTGTGATGATCAATTTTATGATTTATGTTTATGATTTATGTAATTGTGAACATTTTATGATTTAAGTAACTGCAGAAAGCATGTATTTTGTCATGTAGGCTTTGTGATTTTGTGTCTAATGTATACAAATTCCTGAATGTTTTGCTATGAAATGTTTTCTATTATGTGAATTGGTGGATGAAATTAAATTTATATATAATAGAAGGTCATTATATGCAATGATTAATTGTCTTTTGTATTGAAGACTTGAACGTAAAATGGGTAGAGAAAGTACTTTTATGGTGTTTGTACAAATTAAGTTACAAGTCAGTTGATCAAAGTGATTACATGCATATACCTACAGTAAATATGTGGTATGTTTTCAAGTTTGTATAATCCATGTTTGTCAAGCATTATTTGTTTCTCACCTTTCTAAACATGACATGTTCAGAATGGTAATTTAAAATCCGATGTCAACATAAGTTAGGATTTTAAGTTGTGATTCCAGAGACACCAGACATGAAAGAATTACCTGTTCCCATTTGGAAATTACACTTATAAAATGTAATAAGGTAATTCCAATGTTATCCAATGGGAGAGGTAGGTCTTACAGTAGTGAAAAACGAATTTAAGAGTTTTTCACTACCAGGACAAGTAAAACTAAGAAGTGCATGTCCAACTTTTTAAATACACTGTACCCTGCCCTTAGGGCTGCCCAGAGCCTATCTTAGGGGTGACGTATATGCATTCAAAAGGAAGGTTTGGGCTTAGCAAAAAGATTTATTTTGCCAGGTCGAAATGGAAGCTTAAAACTGTACTCACAGGCTCTGCAATGGCAAGCCTGAAACATGTTTAGAGTGCTACTTAAGTGGGTGGCACCATCAGTACTGCAGGCCAACTAGTAGTATTTCATTTACATGTCCTGGGCACAGGTAGTGGCCCTTTTCTAGGGACTTACAATCAAATTACATATGCCAATTGGGTAAAAGCCAATTCAATATGTTTTAAAGAGAGAGCAAAAGCTGTTTAGCACTGGTTAGCAGTGGTAAAGTGCACAGAGTCTTAAGGCCAGCAAAAACAAAGTCAGTAAAAACAGGAGATCTAAAGGCAAAACGTAAGGGGAAAACCATGCCAACGATGCCAGGTGTTGTCTCCATCACTGTACTGGGATGCAATCCCTTTGCCTATCTTAGGGTGAAAAGAGTCCTCTTTTTCCCTATTTAAATTGCTTCCACCATCTTTGGGAACTAGGCCCAACTTAACCCTTATCTCAAGGGCTAGTCTCCTCTTTTTAAGTTCAAGCTCCCTCTCCTCCAAGGAGATTTCTGCAAGCTGATCCTCAAGAGTTACTAACACCTTACCAATGAGGGAAATACTAGAGTGACTCTTGTCACTTACCACTGGTGAAAGGGGTCTTGGGAAGGGTAGAGAGTCTGGGTCTTCACCTTCTTCCCCATTGCTTATTTTGGCTAAGACCACTTCCTCACCCTCTTCAGGATCATATCCAGAGGTGTGTTTTCCTATCTTGTTCTTCCTCATAGGAGCTGATGGCCTTCTCGAGGTCCCCCTTTTGGCTGTAGCTCTAAAGTCAATGCCCCTAATCTTGCACAGAGCTCTTAGATCATTCATCTTCAGAACTTGGAAAATGGTCAGGTCGAGATTCTGAGCAGACTCCATTAAGCTCTAACTTTTACTTTGAGTTGGGACCTTTTTAAAAAAGTTGCATAAGCTATTTAACCTTTTCCTAACTCACCTAGAATTTTTCAAACTTGTACTAATGGAATAGGGATCTACACAGGGCCCTATAAAGCCAAATCCCACAAAATCGAAAAAATTCTGAAAAAATACTTATGATGCTAAAGTCAATTTTGTGGATTTCACTACAAAACACAGGTTCAGGACCCGCACTGTTGTGTAGTTCCTAATAATACATAGGATCTGTGAGTTTAGACAACATAACCTAAGGAATTGGTGTCCAGACTGATTCAAGACACCCCCAAAGGATATGTTAGCCTTTAGACCAGCTAGCTCACAGTGCCAACATAAGCCCCCTAACCTTACCAAGGGGCAAATAGTTTCTGGCAACTATCGAAGATGACAACCCTTGATTCTTCGGGGATCGTGGAAACAGTACAGTACTTTTCGCTCAGTCACTCGTGCTCTCTTGGTCTCAGAGAGGCACACAGAATAAACGATGGGGACATTTTCCAGAAGCATTTATTAAACCAGCGTCATTCTAGTATAAAACATGTTTGCTGCAACAATCATTAGTCAGAAACATATTTATAAGATTATAAGCACCAACAGAGTAAATAAAAGGTAGAATTCTACCATGGTGCTAAAACAATGTTTATATGCAGGCATATAAACATGGCATTAATCAAGTGTACTCCTACTATGCGGACCCTATCTAAGTGTACCTAAGTGTACCTAGCATGTATGTGGGTGTAAAACCCCCTAGGAAAGAGCCAACCCATTACCTAATGGGAGAGAACGAAGGACCCCATCTTGGTCATGAGTTGGACACCCCGCAAGGGATGTCAGACCACTGCGTGTTGGAGTTTCTACATGGAGGGACCTCAGTGTCTTGTGTCAGCATGGAAGCTTTTCCTCTAACTATCTAGTGTTCAGTATGGTTCTATTATACCAAAAAGAAAGCCTTGGGGTTCCTTACACAATCGATGTGTTGTGAGTACGATTATGTAAATGAGCCTAAATCAATACCTGCATTTATGCAAAGTAGTTATTTTGCCCCAGGATGAAGATGACCATGACTTTTACGCAGAATATGTTCATGCTGTGATGTAAAAAGAACAATTGATGGACAGAATGATGCACAATGTCAAACATTCACCCCAGTACAGAGATCTGGGCCTAAATCCATTGTTTTTTTGCTCCTCGTGCCCTAAGTTGGCAGGGTATGCCTGACGTGGGTCCCTTGCTCACTTTGCCACTGGTTTCAAGCTAGCCTGGCTGATGAGAGGTGTTACCCCGAAACCAGTCCCAGGATGCTTGTTTCCAGTCCAGGGAAGACCTGGCTTGGCAGTTCGGGCTGGACTGTTCCATGAGGCACAGGGTCAAGACTGATTTGCATATAGCTGGGTCTGAACTGGGGTGGCGAAGTGAGCTAAAGAACGATGATGGATTCAACCCAGATCTGTGACTGGGGGTGAGTGTCTAAAAAGTTTCAGCGCTCCGTCCATCATCTCCTTGTGTTTGCTTTGTTCGCCCTAAGTTGGCAGGGTATGCCCAGACGTGGGCCCCTTGCACACTTTGCCACTGGATTCAAGCTAGCCTGGCTGTTGAGGAGTGTTACCCCGAAACCGCTCCCAGGATGCTTGTTTCCGGTCCAGGGAAGACCTGGCTTGGCAGTTCGGGCTGGACTGTTTTCATGAGGCACAAGGTCATGACTGATTTGCACATAGCTGGGTCTGAACTGGGGTGGCGAAGTGAGCTAAAGAACGATTATGGATTCAACCCAGATCTGTGACTGGGGGTGAGTGTCTGAAAAGTTTCAGTTCTCCGTCCATCATCTCCTTGTGTTTGCTGTGATGTACGTCATGTGCAGGGGACTTTTCTTAGAATCCTCATGCATAATAAATGAGGTTAGTTTCCAAGAAACTGATCAACATTTATTCAGCACATAACTTGGTAAAAGGTAAGTGCTAGAACCGTTATGCAGAGCAAGGTAGAACAAATGTAGGTAAAAGGTTGTGTAGCTACCTAGGCCTAGATTGGGGTACACTGGGGTTCATAACAACACCCAATGTAGGAAAGTGAAATATTATGTGGTATGGTTGTGAGACCTTACCATGTAATATTATCACAATGCCTCTAAGATGATCCTTGGATTCAACAACAATAATCCTTAGCTCAGTCATGGTAGTGTGGCAAAGAGCAGTCAGGCATTACTGGAGGAACATGTGTTAACCATTTTGCAGAACCATTATGGTGCATAAGTAATTGACACGACTCGAAAGAAATCCGACAGCAATTTATGAAAATTGAGCTTATTTTTATATAAATTAGACACCTAAACGAACTTTGTATCATAAATATAACTGGAGTTATTAATTTTCAAAACATTAGAAATAAATGCATCAAATACTGCAGACATTTAACATTGCAGTCAATGGGAAATTCTGCTAGTGACAATCGGTCACTTAGGGGTTGAGGTACTTTCCACCCTTGCAGGGTAGAGGTCTTTAGGGGCCCAGGACCAAGTTTCCACAGTAAGAATACTTTTAACATGCACAGGAAATCTGGGTGCAGAGGTAACTTCTGAGCTGCCAGTGGGCTTTAAACAGAGCTTTTTACATTGTGGTCAATAGAAAAAGCTGCTTAGTGACAAACGGTCACTTCGGGGTCAAGTTACTTTCCACCCTCGCAGTGTAGAGATTTTTGGGGTCCAAGGTTCAACAGCAAGTTCACTTTTACCTTACTTGGTGAGTCCTGGTGCAGAGGTAGCTTTGAGCGGTCAATCAACTTGGAACCGGACACGCCAAGGCTACTTTCTCCATAGGGACAGTACCAAGAAGAGGATACAAGTACACAGGAGCAGGATCATTGCTGATGTTGGCCACTGTTTCTGTGAGATGCCCTCTTAATGCAGAGCCGACTTATGGGGTCAGTCATCGGCCAGGTGACCAACAAGCCTTGGTTGAGGTAAAGGTTCGCCAAAGGAACTTCGGCGGCGGAGGTCCACGGGACTGCGGTAATGGCTCGAGACTTCGGTGAGAGCCGGACTACACTTCCCAGAATTAACTGAACCACTTTGTTTTGGGAGATTTCCCAGCGGGTCCGATGGCCAGCACTAGTTTGGATTCAGCATGTCGTTTTACCTGCAGTTTGCAGGGGACTGGTCCCACCAGTCCAGGGGTGTCTGAGACTGCTTCTGGCTCCAATAGGGGTTTATCTGTCAGGAAGTCCTGAGTTTTGGCCATGGAGAAAAGTCTCTCACACATTTCTAACAAATGCTGCCACAGGGATGCAGTATCCCTCCTTGACTATGTTGCAGGGCAAAGTCTTGTTGTCAGTGAAAACGGTTCCTTGAAGTATGTCAATCATATCTAAGGTTCTGGTGTCAGGAGTGTCCCTTAAATCCCGGATTTGGGGGCGTTAGGGAGTTATGCGTGTGGTGTATTAGCCATTGGGCAGCTACTCCCTACAGATAATCCGCCCCTTACATGACCACATCCGGTGGTGTAGGTCAATTTTCCTACCCAGAACCCAATATTTCTGCTCTCCTAAAGACGGCAGAAATTCACTTTAGGTGAGAAGATCAGAGTGTCCATCGACTCCACCCGGACACCACCGGTTATCCAGGTCATTGTGCCTACTTCCCCAGCACCGCTGGGTCCTGCTCTGGACTTGCAACCCCGGTCCAGCCATCCCCTCATGTACCAACTTGTGCCCATATGCACAGTTTATTTCTACATATTACACTGCTCGGTTCTGCCATCCGGCGAACCCGCGTACTAAGGACTCCAACACGTAGTCTCCTGACTACTTGGCATTGTACTTACTCACGGCGCTCCTTCAAAGTATCAAACGGTTTATTCCAGGCCGCTTGCCCTCGTGCTCTACGCATGGCAATTCCTTCTCAGGCATGTAATATTATGTCATGATGATGATCCCAGTATTGCTTTTACGGGATCGAAACGCCGTTGACTTAGTGTGCACCGCAAACACAACTCAAATCACTACTTATGTGTAACGGTGTCTTTGTTCATTTATGCTTGTTTTATCTTCTGTATAACATCAAAGCCTTATTTCCTGCCTGAGCCTTTGTTTTTGTTTTTGTGTTATTTGTATTGCGTTGGACACAGGACTGTGTCCCACTTTATTCGTGTCTCTAATTGCAACACTATTAAAATAACCCTGTCCGGCTGGACAGCCTTAATATAGCACTGATTCAGAGTCTATATTTTATTCCTTTTTTGTATTCTCCTTGTCAGGGAAGACTGTGTTTGTAATCCACCCTGGGGGTGTAGCCAACCTTCTTGGAGGTGCACACCTCCTACATACTGAATTTCCCACCTTGCCTGGGCCCAGCGCCTGGGGCGAGGGGGGACTTTGTCCTCCTCTGGAGACATCCCAGATGCATATCAGAGCTGGTGAAGCCTTTGAGGCTCACCGCTCTGATGTCTCACTTCACTAGCCCATTTGGGAGGAGGGAGATGTGACTTCCTTCCTGCCCAAGCCTTTGTTCTGTCTCCTGGGAGCATCCACACTGCCTGGCAGGAGGTCAGAAACCAGCCAAAAGCAAATGTCAGCTGTGGTAGTCAGGTGGGTAGTCTCTAAGGTAGCCACCTGGTTGCATACCAGCCTTACCTTGACACCAGATTTGTGTCAGAGGAGGAAAGGCAAGTTGGTTGATACCAAACTCGACATATGTATGTGGTACCATAAGGGAGCTAGCAACCTGGGTATGCCTGGGTACCAGTCCCATGTTATCCTATAGACCACCTATCACTTATAGTATGCTTTAATGGTACAGCCGCTATAGAGACTTGTAAGCTTTCCCTTACATATCTACACTCTTATTATACTGCACCCTACCTCCTGGGCACAAGAGGTCTTCTCTAGGAGTGACTGACATACACTAAAAAAACAGTGCTGGGACTTTGTCACACATGGTGAGGACAAAGTCGAAATGGAGCAGTGAATACTGTTCCTGCAGTCTGCACTGGCAGGCCTGCTGTCATTAGTTTACTTGGGTCACTCAGGGTGACACAACCAGTGCTGCAAGCCCAGAGTACCCCTTTACCAACCATAGCCTGGGTACCACAGGTACCACTTACCAGGGACTTATAAGGGAGATAAGCTCTTGTCAATTGAGGATGCCAATCACATATTTCACTCTAGGGGAAAGAACACGGGCACTGGAGCCTGGTTAGCAATCCAAGACTGGCTCAAGAAACTGGATGCCCTAACTTGCTCTCTCACGCTGTCCAAATTTGCAAAGTCCTTAGGCATCACCCTGGACAAAAAACCTGTCAATGAAGGATCACATCAAAAAATCAGCCAAAAGAGCGCTTTACACACTCAAGAAAATTAAACCATTCATTACCCCAATGATTTCAAAATGGTAGTACAATCTTAGTCCTGGACTATAGGAAAGCCATCTTCACAAAAGACGGCGAAAATTAATCTCGCCCCCCCTAAGAACAGTTCTAAACATGGCGGCCAGGCTCATAACAGGTGTTAAATGGTTTGAACACATCTTACCAGCCCTCAAGATCCTCAACTGGCTTTCCATCGAAGGAAGATGTATTTACAAGACTGCTTGCATCACCCACAAAGCAATTCACACACATACCCCCAAGTATTTTGACAACAAACTTATGAAAGTAGGAAGAACCAGAACTTTGAGAAGCTCCAACTCACTTGTTCTCATACCTCCCAAACTGAAAAGGAAATCCACCCAGACTCGCTCTTTTTCTGGAAATGCACACAGGATATGGAACTCACTCCCTAGAGATATCCGATGCAATCCCTCCTTCTCCTGCTTCAAAAGGGACCTGACACTCCTTCTCCTCAACAAATACTTTAACACACACGCTAACTGAACTGTGTTCCAATAGCTCACTCTCTCTATGACTAGACCCTTTGTGATAGCCAGTTGTTTGATTGTTTCAGCTGTCTAATGTCATTTACTCCTTTAACTCATGCTGTGCTAATTATCCGCATACTGTAACCACCCTAATTGCCTAACATTTCTCTATGTCTCTTTTTATTATTGTACTAGAATCTAAGTGTCTCGTATAATATGTAAAGCTACTTTTACTCTATGTTCATTTTATGTAACGCGCTCTGATAACTTCGGGTCTCGCTAGTACTTTATAAAATCCATAAATAAATAAAGCAGGCTTCAGTGCACTGTCAGAGTTGAAAGCCAGCATCTAGCGGTTCAAATGGGGCAAAAAAGTGGGGGACATTGGCAAAAAGTCCAGTTTCCTACAGGTGGCATGCATACTGTGGCCACAAAAATGTGTGTGACGGATGGTAGAGAGACAAATTCCTGCTTGCAGGATGTTGCCAGATGTCATCTCAAGGGAGGCGCCTAGAGTTGACACCAGGGTTCTTTGTATCGCTGCAGCCACACAGAGAGTATTATCCAAAACACTGAATTATCCTAACACAAATAGTATGAGTGTACGGGAACGTTAATATTACATAGTAAATATACATGCACCATGTCTTCTCATGGGTGATAACTATTGGGAAAATCTTGTCTGTTATAGGAAGACATTGACGTGACATGAAAGATTATAAGGTACTGTGACATAACTTTATGTTTGGTTGTAATGGGGAGATGGGGGATTTAGTCGATGACACTCACTCCACCCATGTCCAATAAGTAGAATAATCCAGAAGTGGTAATTTGTAAATTAAGAACGCAAACTTTTAAGTTCAATCATTAGACCTGTTGATGAGAACATGCTCAACATAGAACCCTTATTGTGTTCTAGAATCATATTTTCACTATCACAATTATACAGAACAAGAAATGCTTAGACAAATCACAATTGACATTGTAGTAATTTCTGTCTGGTATCTGATGCCAGTTCACATGTCGACACAGTCAGTGCAGCAGCACAGGAAGTGATGGCAGGTGACTGAGGCGCTGACAAAACAGGACCAGCGAAGTATAAGTTGACTTAATATGAATGAGCATATTTTTGGCTAATTCACACACAATATGTGATGGCATTGCATCAGCTCATGCATAAAAGATACAGTAATGGTGTAATGGTAGTGTTGAGGTACAATGAGCAAAGATAAATCTATAAAGAGTGGGCTTGTGATATTGATAGCTCTGAAAATGGTGGAGGTAGCTTGAGATATGGGGCCTGGTTGTTACCCTCTGGTTGTTACCTTCTCTGCTACACTAAGGGTGCCTGGAGACAGACTATGTATTTATTACCCTTTTGTAATCCAGTGCAAAGTTACTTGCAATCTTTGTCTCCTCCTCAATCAAAGTTCAAATAATCTCTATTCGGTCAGCAGCATGACCATAAAAGCACATATTAAAAACAAGTAGAAACAGATCACACAAAATAGTATCATACATTTCAGTTACTAAAATGTACATCATCATTAACTTTCCGTATCAAATTACTTTTGAGTTGGGTGTGCTGCATCTTGAAGGCTGCAGCTGGTATCTGACGTCCACATCATCACGGAGTTCAAAGGCTAGACGGCAGTGTCCAGTGTGTGAGCTATACTTATGTACTTTCAGGATTAATATTGGTCATGTTTGTGTGATATTGCTTAGATTAATGGTGTTTCCCTATTATCTTCAGTTCCTAGGTCTACGCAGCAGAGGTGAAGCTCATCCCCTCCACTGCAAAGAACTGTGTTTATAGGCGTAAACCTCAAATACGGTTGTAAGGTTACTTGTAGTAACTTTAAGGTTCTAAATTCAGACATATATGTCTACACCCCATGATCTAAGGGATGGAGACACGTACAACTACTCTTGCGCAGATATTTCTGCCTGGAATTGGTGAATAACATCCAGGTGGAAGCATAGGCAGAAATCTACATCTGCAGACATCTCAACAAATCAATTTCCCTAGATGAATGGGTCTTAAAATGTCTAGCCAGAGTTGCTATTTTGCATCAAAAGAAGAGCATGTTACTAACAATATAGATATATAAATACAAGTACAGTAAGGGGCCTTGTTGCCCAGGGGTCACTGATCTTACTTTCTGGAGCAGGTCATTAGGTATCACTCTTGGGTGCAGAAGCCCCAAAACTCCAAAAATACTACTACCAGCCAGGATCTCTTTAAAGAGCTTGAGGGGATACCTCCTTAAGACTACATGATGGTGAACCAGGACAGGATTCCCCTGTATTAGTGGGATTAAAAGTTATCACTGGGACAGGGAATGTTTTTGTAGTCGCTGGAGCACCAGATTTGCAGTTTGGGGTGTCCTTAGGGATTTGGGGACTCTACAGCAGAGTCAAACAGGAAATAATGCAGGAGAACCTGAGTCACAAAAGAAACAATGGTAGAGATGGGAGGGACATTAGCAAGTAAGTCATAGGCTTTCAATCTTACATAGCGGATGAATTGTGCCATCTGTATGTCCTGTCTGAGTAAATATCTTCTGCTTTTCGTAATTTTGCATCAACCTGTTATGTGAGATCTGTCCCAGATTTGTTTCTGTATAAACGTTATCTAGCAAAGCACCTAGTTTAGTAGACTATAGGGACAGGTAAAAATGTACAGACGAATTGCTGACTGGGTTTCGGTTTTCTAACCATTGCCTCCCATTTCGTTCATTTTTATCTAATTTTGAATACTTCAGAGGCAATGTGAGATGCCAAATCTGTTTCAGAGTTGCTCTTGGTCTTAATATGAAGATGGGTCCCTTCAAGATATAACTGATAAGCCACATTTCATGCTGAATTACTATATAAAGTACCTTTTACCCCTGTAAAAAGGTTTTAATTTTATGCTGGCCAGGCCTGCTCTGACTTACCTACAAATGTTAACATCTGAAGGAATTCGTTTTACATTGCTTATTTTTTAACTGGTGCTAATAGAAAAGTTCGCGAATGGTTTTTTAACTGTTTATTAACTGTCACGCTTGCACTTTGCTGGTTTATTTTAAATCAAAGTAAAGATATTTGACGAGGATACTACTTGCACACAGCAGTAGGCTTCCTGTTTTAGACTCGCTCGACCAATGAGATTGTTTGGTATTGAAAAGCGAGGCCTTCTTTACACTCGACACATATTATCAGATTCATATCTCTAAACATGACAAAAAAGCGTGTTCGTGTAGAACATTTTTTAGAAATGTTTTTGCTAAAATTGTCTTTCTAGAAAGCTGCACTGTTTTTAGGTCATAAAATAACGTGTCTCTCAGCAAAAACTGAAAGTAACTACCGGGAGAGATAAATATACCTGGTATGTGCCAATCACCACAAGAGGTATTGCCTGACGATTATGGCTATTTTATACAACGTTGCACTGAAAAAAAGTCATTCCTCAGTGTATTTTGATGAAATGTATTTTAAAATAATGTATGCTCTCAGTGAATGGTTGCCGTCTCACTCGCCGGGTGGGTTGCAGTTTAGCATACCATCTATAACGCCCTGGTCATCTCGGTGTTTTCGTCTCTTCTCAAGGCGGCAGGTCCAGGCACCTGTGCGTTCCTATCATCACCGACGGTGACTCATCCTGTAATTCTTGGAAGTGGTCGTTCTTCAGAGGTGAATGTTTTCCTGCTACTGCGTTATTGTGTTCCCTGTAATATTAGTCATTACTCCATTTTACGGTATCAAAATTCTCACACTGACACAATGTCGATTAATGCCAAATTGGTGCGAAGTGAAAATGCTGCTTCTGCTTGTGACGCGCTCATTCTAATTGTATTTACATTTAATATCACCTATATTTAGCATTTCTTTCTGTCGACAAAGTGCGGTGGGCTTTGCACTTTTCGCACATAAACACGCTAAGGGGCAGATTACAAGCCCCTTGCGCCACTTTTGCGTCACTTTTCCCATGTTAAAAGTGACGCAAAAGTGCGCTAAGGGCTGGTAAATCTGCCCCTTAATGGGGCAGATCTACAAGAAAGTGCCGCAGCGTGGCGCTGCAAGCCCTTTTGCTGCGCCACGCTGCGGCACTTTCAGAGCACAGGAATGCGACATATTTACAAGAATATGTCGCATTCCTGTGCTCTCCCCTGCGCTGGCGCACAAACAGCTGCCAAGCGCCGGCGCAGGCACCCTTGCACCATGGTGCAAGGATGCTTGCGCCATGGGGAGATTGTTTTTGTGCAGGAAGGGCACCTTTCTGCACAAAAACAATCAGTACAGGCTTCTTCCTCTTTCAATGTGTGCTGTAGAATGCAGCACGCATTGAAAGAGGAAAACGAGGAGAAATCCTCGGTGCGCCTTGCTACGCCACCTCTAGGGTGGCGTAGCTTTCAGACGCATCTCCAGATTTACGATTTCTCGTAAATCTGGAGATGTGTCTTGTTCCATGGGTGTTGCGTGGGAACACCCACAGCAACACCCATGGAACGCCCCTTCAACGCAAAGTGCTGCGTGTGAAGGGGACGGTATTTACAAGGAGAGGAAAAGTCAAGCATGGTGGCTTTTCCTCTCCTTGTAAATATCGAGGAGCCCCCTGCGCCACCAGTACGTCACGAAAAGTGACGTACTGGTGGCGCAGGGGGCTTGTAAATCTGCCCCAAGGTGTTTAGTTTTTGATTAGCCATACGTTGCGATAAATACATATACAATTAATATATGTCTCAATTATCATTTAGAGTCAACAATGCATTGAATATTTCCACCTTTTTGTGCACCCTAAATTACTACTGCATTTTACAAATGTTTATTCTGCATTAAACATGGCAATAATTAAAACATGGTTTACGCGCTGCGGCCTCTCAGCCAATGTATGTGTTTTAACCGTATAACTGATGAAAGAACATGCACAGCATTGTGACTCAAACTGCTATGTCATTAGACATTTCTGCTTCATGAGGGTGCCCTTTCCCCCAGCTTCCATATAGGTGTGTTAGAAATTGTAATAATGTCTTTATACTACAAAAAAACCCATAAAACATCATTGAAAAAAACAAAAACAAAGGTTAAAAGGACGTTATAATCAGGGCCACTGGAATTATGTAGCAGCAGAGGGCCAAATTATGCTGCAGGGCTGACTGATTTATGCTGCAAGAAAATGCAAATTATGTGGCATAATATTCCATTTTAAACTAACAAAACCACAGAAATTCACCATAGTTATCTTATGTAAATATATCTCATGCCCTAAAGTAACTATAACTCGCACTCCCACAATGCGCAGTGTTGTCATCAATTATGTCATTTTAGATGTTGCAGTGATATTATTGGAGCAGCGTAGTTTTGGCCACCAGCATATACACATCACTGATATACATTTATATGTAACATGTATATTCAACGTGTGTTTAACTTTATTATTCTGTATGTAGCACTTGAATAAAATAATAGATTGTAGTCATTTTAAACATTAAGAGGACACATATAGTTGTATTAGGTTGATTATTAAACTAATGTAACTATATTTACTGCATATTTAAGTCTCAGCAATGATTGCCGAGTTATCAATGGTTAGTAATATTGTAATGTGCATCCATTTTGATTCTCAAATTGACTTAGTTTAATATTAGGCCTTGTGCTATTGTTTTCCTTGTTAGAGAAAAAGCTTATTGTGCATTAGATTGATAGTGAGGCCAGAGAAAGGGAGTTGTCGGCAGACATGGAGGCCGACCATGAAAGGGGCCCCTGTACTAGGAAGATGCAAGACTCAAGGACAAACAGATGTGTACCTAATTGTGTGAAGACTGGAATTTAGGGGTTATTCTTACTCCCAACAAATGGAGTTATGGGATTGGCTCTGGATGGTGGGAATGAGATATGGATGTTCTGGAACTTTCAGTTGTGCTCTTAATTGGTGTTTCATAACTTGTTAGGGCAGACTTTATTCTGACTTTGAGAGAGAGTAGATCTCTCACACTGGTCGTTTTTTTCCATAGTGGAAATCTTTACGCTGAACACTCTTACATTTTCTTCAGACTTCTGCTGAAGATTGAAATTATGATTACACCTTCAATGCTTCCTCTTTAGAATTCCCCTACTCATTTACAAGTTGAGAATAGGTAGGGAAAGTTTCTTTATGAAGCACCTGATTTGGTTAATCTGTTTTCTTTATATAGTGACTGTTACTATTCTGTACTTTATTATACTGGACTTAGAATACTGGAATATTTTATTGATTTGGCCTTATTGATATATTTCCTAAATCTTTGCTGAATTGCTTTCCCATACTTGGAAACTAACTTAAAATAAACCTTTAAGTTTGACAGAACTGTTTCCTAGTCCTTATTGTCCCCATTGGTTTCACAGAAAGTAGCGTATTCCTGCTCACTGATGCAAAGTATACCATTCCCACCTAACTTATTGTGTAATCTCTGGCGTAGGCAAGGCTTTGGAGTTGCCGGACCATGTAGGATTCCCGGTTTTGCATTCTCCTGTGTATTTTTTTTTCTTTAGCGACTCATTTTTTTGGGGTGGTTGCAGACATAGTTTTTTCATTTTTTGTGAAGGCCTGCCCCTAAAATAAAAAAGTCGAATCTCGACATTCTCGAGGCAAGCTTTGTGAACCTCCTGGACTCACTCTCACCCGACGTCGCCTTCTTCACGAAAACCTGGACCAACGCCTCCTCCGCCCCTGACATTGCCATCGCCATCCCGGACGGATACAAGATCCAGAGGAAGGACCGCCCCAAACACCCGGGAGGAGGTCTCGCCATCGTGCAGAAAAACTCCCTCCACCTCACCACCTCCAGCGACACCTTCCCCGCTGCCGAACACCTGCACTTCCAGGTCCAGACCAGCCCCAACTGCACACTCCGCGGCACCCTCGCCTACAGCCCCCCTAGCCCCCGGGCCCTCTTCGCCGACACCATCACTGACCTCATCGCACCCCACGCCATCGCCGCCATGGACTACATACTCTTCAGAGACCTGAACTTCCACCTCGACAACCCCAGCGACCCCAACTCCACCACCCTCCGTGACAACCTCGCCAACATTGGAATGAAACAACTTGTCATCACACCGACTCACAAGGCAGGACACACCCTCAACCCCATCCTTGCAGGAGGAAACAGCGTCCACTTCAGTCACACCCCGCAACCCCCATGGATCGACCACCACTGCGTACACTTCCTCGTCGACAAACCCAAGCCACCCAAACCCGCTCAGCGCCCCCGCAAAGGAACTGGAGCATAGTCACCGAGGAGCAACTCAAATCCACCCTTAACTGCAACACCCCCACTGCTGCATCCGAAGCCAACCTCGCAGCCAGGGAATTCCACACATGGACCTCCAACTGCGCAGACAAGCTCGCCCGCTACGCAACCCCGACAAACAGCGCCCCAGGAAAGCCGCCTGGTTCACCACCGACCTCCAAGAAGCCAATTGCACCTGCAGACGCCTGGAGAAGAACTGAAGAAACAGCAAGACACCTGAAAACTACACCACCTACTAAGTCTGAGTGGCAAAATGGCGCCCGTATGGTAGTGCAACCGCGGAGCTCCGCCGCACCGCTATAGCTTTCAGGCGGTTCCCGGGAGAGTGGACGCCCCGTCGGGCGAGCACGATGAAGCGGAACGAGTGAGGAGCTGATTGTGAGCACTCGCACTGCTCCCGGACGGAAACTGTGGCCGCGGTCGTAGTTTGATCGCGACCGGCCGGCTGGGAGTCAAGATGGTGCCAGGGCAGCCGTGACGGAGCTGAGACGGGGCCACAGAGGAAATGAGAAATGAGGAGCTGAGGCTGAGATTACACATGAGCAGACGCCCCGACGGCCGTGTGGCGAGGGAGCCTCCCCCCCGTACTAACATCAATCGGCTGGGGTGAGTGAAACGACCTACGCCCCCCAGTCAGTTTCCACCTGAGTGACGGGGGGATCGGACCTGGCCCGGGTGGGCGCCGGAGTAAAGGCAGGCGCTCTTGGAACCGGTGTGCGCGGCAGACCTCTGGACCCAGCTGCATTTGTGTGCGAGACAGCGGGGGCAGCTCAGCTCAGCCCATCAAGAAGGTGCGTGGCAACGGCGGTACCGGGGGTACACAATCCGTGCCGCCTGACTCTAAGATGGCGGGAGCAACACCCCAGCGAGTAGATCTCTTATGAAGTAGCACGGGAGGTGCCAGTTGATGGGGAGGTTTCAAACAGGAGTCCTCGAGGTCCATAAAGGAAGCAGCGTGGGAGTCAGATGTGAGGGGAATCTGGAGCTGCAACGTGCGCCTGACCCTAAGATGGCCGCCACTGTGGACATTTGACTGGTGGAAGCTACCACCTCACGCTAAAGAAGCCCGAAGTTGCACAACAAGGTCTCCAGCGAGAAAGGACTACAAAGCATAGACGTCGGCTGGGACACTCCAAGGGGCTTCCTATTATCAGCGCTCTATACTGGGGGCATAGTGAGACCTGCTTATTCAAAGTATAGGTCAGGCCCGGGCTTGCCCGACTCTAAAATGGCACCCAGATCAAATCTACAACTGTCGCTATGGGGGGCTATAGAGGACTAAAGTCTGATGAGGATCAGGTCTCTAGGCACAACTCCTCTTCAGCTTCACCCCCGCCAGGAGGTTTGAAGGCAAGAAAGATGGGTTGTCCTACAATATGCCGACCTTGGAATCTGCCCCTTCCACCTCTCCTCTCACCACTTTTGCCCTGGGGGCCAACTGAAGAACCTAGCGGACGGCGCTTCCCAGTAACACCAGGACCGGTGCCTGTCGATGGAACTTTGACGATGCCCCCTGGGCGGATACCATAACTGTTTGTACTTACCTCGGAGCCCGGGCAACCTTGGCCGATGCCCGGTGGAACTGTCCTATGCAGCTATAGAGGAGTTTTGGCTCTGGTTCACCCCCTCGGCCGACACCTAGCCAGCCGGACATCTGACATTGTTTTCCTCGTCACCCGTTGTGTTTCCTTCCCTCCCCCGCATCTCATGTTTTTGTTTTCTCCTTTGTCCTTACTTGAAACCTGTAATTGATGTAACTATGTAACCTGTAACGCTCTGATCCTCATGTAAAGCGCTCTGATACCTCCGGGTCTAGCCAGCGCTATCTAAAACTTCGCAAATAAATAAATAAATAAGACGCCATGACGGAATACCACCAATGCATCAGAACCACCAAGAGGACCTTCATTCGCAACAAAATCCTCGCCAACTCCAGCAACTCCAAGGAACTGTTCAGTGCCATCCATGAATTCACCAAACCCCCTCACAGGACGTCTGCGACAAGCTCGGATCCTACTTCCACCTGAAGATCAAAAACCTCTACAACTTCAACGACCATAATGTCCAACATAGGCACCAAAGCACACCACAACACTGTTACTTTTATCCTCAGTTAGTGATACAGCAAAGAAAACACAACCAGTTATTGAAGTTCCATTGACTATTTTCCAATAAGTGATCCATAGCAGTTGACGTATCAGGTCATTCTAATTTATTCCATTATAGACAAAAAACGGCAGCCGACGCGCGTTTCATCCTCCTGGACTTTCTCAAGGCTGCAAAATTATATGCACAAACAATTTGCATCATATAGTATGTTAAAAGAATTATAAACAATTAAAAACTATGCCTCATTCAAAAAGAAAGTTGAGTGCACATAGCCAACCCAATGTTGATCAAATTCAAAGTGAAGATTAGAGAAAACACCTCTGGTGATGTATAGTGCCCTATAGAACAAACATGCACACGTTATCCCATTTAAAGAATGATCCACCACAGTCAACGTGTGTTCTCCGTGTAATTTGTTAAAAAATATGTGAGGGGAAGAACAAGATATCCCATGGACAAGGGCTACGTTATTAAACCCATCCATTCGATAGAACCCTATTATAGTGAAGGTGTAGACCACATGGAAATGTGCCTCACCTTCTCTCAAGATTATGACAAGCAGTCCTTTCCAATGTATGGCATGAGTGGTTCAAAAAGGAAAAGGTCTCCCTCTGAAATAATTCTATGTCTACCTGTCTTAATTCTATATAAAACAGGAGACACCAAAGCAGAGGGAGAAAATAAATACTTCTTTTGAATGAAAGGACTCAGTAACTAATCAAGTACCCAGTCGGGGGATGCACGAGTATTAGCATCTACCCATATATTCATAATTCTCGCTTACCGACAAAAATGAAGGCTCGTAAAGCCAGGGTAGACTGAGTAGCGATCGTTAAACCAGTGTCTGTCATAAGGTTTCAATAGATCCCATAGTGACATAAACAACTCTATCCATCTCAGGGGCGCTTCCACCTTGATAAGTCAGCTGCGTACCGAAGGGAACAAGCACATGGGAATGTGGTGTCGTGTAGTTCCTATATTACCCATACAGGTCCTGCGCGTTCGGATAACATAAACTGTGGGCTTGGTGGCAGACTGATTCTGAGCACCCCCACCGAGAATGTTAGCCTGTTTGCATAAGCTAGCTCACAGTGCCACTAGTGTCTCCTCTTATCGGGGAGAGAGTAGTTTCTATCAACCTTAGAACATGACAACCCTGATCCCTCGAGATCGTGGAAACAATGTACTACTTTTCGCTCAGTCACTCGTGCTCACTTATCTTGTCTCAGAGATACACAGAATAAACAGTCTGGGCGTTTCAATAGAAGGTTTATTGAACAGTTGTTATTCTCGTGTAGAATATATGAGCTGAAACAACCATTAGACAGTAGCAGAGATATATGATTAGCAGTACTATGAATATAAATGGATAGTACAGTTCTACCATCTTGCAATACGCATGAATAAATTCATGGATATAAAATGCATTGGTAAAAGAAAGCGCATACTCCTACAATGCCTATGTAGATGTACCTAAATGTACCTAGCATGTGAGTAGGTGTGAAGCCAAGAATCCCTCTAGGATTTAGTCAAACCCCATTACCTGAAGTGAGAATGTATAGCCCCTCTTGGTCTCGAGATGGACACCCCGCAGGTGATGTTCAGACCACTGTCAGCTGGAGCGTCTGCATGCAGGAGCCTCAGCGTCTCTGGTCAGTGTGTCGGCCTGGAAGTCTCGGTTCCCTCTGTCTAACACTAGCAAGAGGTGCTGTATTTATACAGAAAGTGTCTAAGGTTCCTTTGTCCCTTGTTGCTTGTATTAGCCATTGTTGGATTTGAGGATGACGTATGGGATGAACCGTGTACGTAGATGTGGGGAGGAAGGTGGTGTAGCCCCAGCCTGGTGTCTAAGAACCCTTATGAATATCCATTCATACTGTGTGAGTCTATTGATGGAGTTATAGGACTCTATTGTTCAGGAGAAACCCTCCTTCTGCACCCAGGACTAGAACTAGGTAAAGGTTCAATCCTAAGAAGGCTTGTTACAGTGTAGTGTAGGGGAGGTAATGTAGGTGAAGGGGTATGATGTTACCCGGGCCTATGTTAGGGTACCTACATGAAACATAACAGTGGTTCAACATAAATCTGTCAGGAATTGCAAATTGAGTATCTCCACATATTACGGAGTGAATACTAAGTTTAAAAAACGGAGTAACTGTAAAAATAATTCTTACCGCAACAATACCATGGTCCAGAACCCGGACTTTCGAACTGCTTCGTATGTGTACGGTTAGCGCCATTCCGTTATGTACGCGCTTGATCGTTTCAATGGTATGGAAAACGGACCAAAAAACACAAAGTACCATAGTGTTTGGAACAAACCTGGCGGCCATAGCGTTCTGGTCTAGCCTACCATTATGTAGCATATAATCTGTATCCCTGCAACACTGATAAAGACATTATAATTTGTTATTTAAGAGTTTGTATGAGAATCCATCTATTTGGGGCAGGGGTTATTAACTATGCTTGAAATCCGTAACTCGAGCCTCGCCAGACCATGTTGTTAAGCACGGCGACCAAAGGTTGTAAACCGTGTCGCATTAAATGTATGTTCATAAAACATTCCAAGTTGATATCACCATCGAAAGATTATTACAGGGCCATCATCTTAATGAGGCACAGAATATTGAAGGTGAAGGACATCCGGTCTATTTAAAAAGCCGCACCATTGCCAATTACAGGGCAGCCATATTGACGTAATCAAAAGAACCTTAATTCCTCATTTGAGGATTACGTTTTCAAGTATAAACAGAGCTAGTACTTTCATTCCACTATTGATTCAAAGAAACAATTTTGAGGAAATCGTAAACCAAATTATCTCTAAAGGTCCAAGGTTAGATCATCTATCTGTGTATTGAACATGTTATTACAAGCTGACCCAGTTACTCATACCAAAAGCGTGAATTAGTAAATGAATGTGCTTGAACCTCATTATCTCTCGGGGCAATTGTTAGTTTCAGATCTAGGGCCATATGTAGGTAAAACTCAATTTGCGAGTTCTTAATAGCGATATTTACCGAATCGCTATTAAGAACTCGCAAAGTCCGATGTAGGTAATAATTCGTTAAAAAATAGCGAATCGGTAAAATGAAATACCGATTCCGATTTACCGATTAGCAAATAGCGATTATGTATTACCGAATCGGTATTAACGAATCGGTATTTTAAGAAATCGCTAACTATTTAAACTGCCATTCCGGTGCATTCTGATGACATCACAAGCAGGAAGTGGCCTGACAACTGCTGCTACACTGTGGCTGAAGCTGTGGGAGAGGCAGGGAGCAGACCTTACAACACAGGAGCTGCTTTGCAAGCATCTTGCAGACACACCAAACGAAAAATGGACAACCAGGAGAAGGAAAAGGAGGAAGGAGAGCGAAAAAGAAAGCACAAATTCAGCGAGAGGGAGCTGGAGGTGCTGATAGAGGAGGTGGCAAAAGACCACGACAAGCTCTTCGGCAAACATTCCCTGCACGTCCCAGAATCCCAAAAGAGGAAAACATGGCTGGTGATCCAGGAGAGGATATATGCAATTGGCGTAACACAGCGCTCAATAGATGAACTAAAGAAGCGCTGGTATGACCTCAGAAAACGTGCCAAAGAGAGGGTGGCTGAAAGGCTCAAGCAAGCCACGCTGACTGGTGGTGGGACATCTACAGCACCTGTACCAACTGCCCTGGAACTATTGGTGGAGTCCACCCTCCAGCCGGAGAGCGTGAGTGGGATTGGAGACGCAGACAGCTCAGCCAGAGCTGGCAACAGGCAAGGTAAGATGCATGCACAGCATGCTGTGCCCCCCACTCCCCAACCCCAATCCACAATCCCCAATGAGCCAGTATGATTCCCACTCCAGTACATGTTTTCCAAAAAAACAGCAATGCATTATGGGAGATGTAGTCAGAAGTAACACATATCATAACAGTCAGTCCACTGAACCCAAAGGCATGTGACACACATCAGTAATTAGCAAGCGGAGGACAGTCAGTTTAATTGGCAGTCATGAAATGTATTATTACGCCAATGCTGCCAGACAAGTGAGTAAATGTACATTCTGTCTCCACAGGCGAGGCAGCGCGCAAGTCTGCTGAAGGGGACACAGGAAAGGCACCCAGGAGAGCCAACACACAGGATGAGGAGGTCTTGTCGCCTGCTGAGCACACACCACCACCACCACCGTCACCACCACCACCATCACCAACACCACCATCACCAACACCACCATCACCACCGCCACCACCACCGAGAGCCAGGAGGCATACAGTGGCTAGCCTCCAGGAGATGGAGGGGTCAGAGGAGGATAGCATGGGAGGCCAACATTCTACACTGGTAGAGGATGAGAACAGTGCAGGGACACAGTCCCCCACCGAGCCCGCCCACACAGGTGTCAGATGTCGCAGATCGAGGGTAGCCAGTCCTGTTGCACAGGGCGAGGAGTCCAGCGTATTCGAGGGTCTGGAGGGGAATATGCTGAAGGTACAGCGCCTGCAAGGCAAAGCCATCAAATCTGTTCACCGCCAGATGGTGTACATGAACAGACACATGCTTGAAATTAAGTAAGGCATAAACAGCATGAACAACACTGTGGCTGAGGGCATGCGGGACATGTCAGAGGCTGTGAGGCTGCTGTGCAGCAAACTGGATGAAGATCGTGTGGCGAGGCGCAGGGACCGACAGAAATTGGACGGCTACACTGAGGCGATGAACCACCTCTCCACTGCCACCTCTGTTCTCAGCAGGCGCTCGGTGGCCATGCAGGAAGAGATGGCCCACTGCAGCCGTGACGTTGCAAGGGGGCTGGTCACAGTTACCAGAGCCCTGGAAGTGCTCCAGACCACCCAAATAGCCGCAACAGGTGCAGGGGATGGGGGGGACAGTGAGGAGGCAACTAGCCGCAGCAGCATCACACCGCCGATAACTGAGTCCAGGAGGCGCAGTGAAAGGCACGGAGCTGCCACAGGACAGACCGCCAGGGAGGACAGTGTGCCCAGGAACGCGGCAGTGCTGCGCGTGGGCGCAGAACATAATGACAGCCATCACCTGGCATTGTGAGATGGGTGATGTAACCCATTTCACCTTTTGAATGTTTAGTGAATATTGGCATGGCATGTTGAGGCCTTCATGGTGTGGCGGTGTGCTGTGCTATTGCCTGAGTTAAGGTTAATAAAACACCGTCACGCAATTACAGTTACTGGCTTTGTCTCATTACTTACTCAGAAATAGTTGCGTGTGATCTCAGCCCGTCTGTGTCTCCCATCTGGTGCTGCTGCCACACCTGCTGCGCTGTGCTCTGGCTGTGGACAATCCTCACCCTCATCCTCTGAGTCAGTTAGTTCCACTGCTGTTCCTTTCTTTGTGGAAAGGTTATGCAGCAAGGCACATGTTGCTATTATTTATTTACAGCAGATGATAGGGCGGTACTGCAGTGCACCACCACTTTTGTGGAGGCAGCGGAACCTGCTTTTTAGGAGCCCAAATGTGCGCTCCACAACATTGCGCGTAGATCTATGTGCCACATTGAATCTCCTCTCACTTGGGGAAGATGGATTGAGATATGGAGTCAGGATAAATGCCCGCACGGCATATGCACTATCACCTGAGTGAGAAAGGAAGAGTCATTAATAACAGTCACCAACACATTCATCCAAGGTATACATCAGGGTGTGTCACATTGATTTACCTAGCAGGTATCCTTCCCCAAATTCGCCACCAGCCAGACGTGTGTAGATCCCACTGTTCCTGAATATGTAGGAGTCATGGGTGCTCCTGGAAATTTGGCTACGATGTCGGTGATGATGTGGTCCGCATCACAAATTACCTGCACGTTGATAGAATGTGTAGATTTGCGGTTCCGATATATGTACTCTGTAGCTGCAGGTGGGCAGATTGGTATGTGTGTCCCATCAATGCACCCTATTACATGTGGGAACTGTGCCTTTTGATAAAAATCCATCTTGGTTTTATGCAGTTCCACCTGTGTGCTGGGGAACCATATGTAGTGGTGCATTCTTTGCATCATGGCATCCAGGAAAGTGTTGAAAAAACGGGACAGGCAACTCTGTGACACACCACCTGCCACAGCTATCACCCCCTGGTAACTACCTGATGCAAGTAGGTGCAGGCTACAAAGCACCATGACATGTGGTGGTATAGCGTGCGCCCTTGGTGTCTGATGCTCCAGGAGTGGGTGCAGGTCCCGTATCAGGTCTAGGATGGTTTGGGGGTGAAGCCTGTACTTCTCATGTATTTCAGCCTCAGTCAGTTGGAATAATGTAATGCGCAGTCTGTACACGCGTTCCTCCCGTCTCCAGATCCTCAGTCTTGCTGCTTGCATCTGAAGCTGCCTTGCAATGACATAGAGGGCCGCCATTGTGTTCACACTATTGCATTTTGGGGCTGTTTAAATGCAGTGCACCTGATTACCACCTGCTTTGAGTCAGTGGTAATTTGCGACTCCTAAATAACGAATATTTGAAAAATCGGTAATAGCGATTTTTGGTACATCGATTTGCGATTTATTTTAAGGATTTCTTATTTAGCGATTCGCTATTTAGGGATTCAGTGTGTGCTAATAGCAAATTAAGGAATCGCTAACTGGTTTCCCTTATTTTTAGCAATTCCTTATTTTGCGATAGCGTTTGGCATTACCTACATTGTACATGGCTATTTACCGGTCGCAAACGCTGAAATTCTGCGAATTTCAGCGTTAGCGCTCGGTATTTGGCCACCTACATCTGGCCCTAAGTGTGTTGGAAATAGAAGGAATAATCAACCACATAATATTTATTTATTTATGAGTTTTATATAGCGCTAGCCAGACCCGAAGGTATCGGAGTGCTTTACAACATAGGTTACGGGGAGATCATCAGACAGAAAATAGAGAAAACAATGGTATACATGTTGATTCCATGCGAATCGAAGGTCTCAGAGCACATTACAGCTAAGATAGCAGGAAGTCAAATAATATAGGAGTGAAATACACACTGACTCAGGAGGGGGACCCTTTCCGGAAGGGGGGTACAGTGAGATAGAAGTCTTGGTGTCAAAGTGGCTGAGTGCTGCAATGGGCGAGAGTCTGCAGCAGCTGTCCATTCGGGAAGGATCGGTTGAGGTAGAGGTCTTTGAGCTGCCTTTTGAACTTTAAAAAGTAGGGGGTGGTCAGGATGTGGACAGGGATGGCCTTCCAAATTTTGGGTTCGTTCCCAGAGAAGGATCGAGATGAGGTTTTTTGTTTGCGATTTTTCGGGGGGGTGAGGAGTAGAGTATTGGTGCTCCTGAGGCTCCTTGCCTGACCAGCTTTCTTGAGTTTGGCGGCCAGGTAGGCGGGTTTCCCAGTGTGGAGAGCTTTGTGCATGAGGCAGGCAGTTCTGAAGTTGGCACGCATTTCAATTGGGAGCCATTTTAGTTCTCTGAGTGCAGGTGAGATATGTTCAAATTTCCTTACTCCGGTGACCATTCTTGCTGCTGCATTCAGAGTTGATTTGAGGGGAGCTAAGTGGGACTTTGCTGTTCCGGTGAGGGTTGCGTTCCCGTAATCCAGTCTGGATAGCACCAGGGATTGAGTGGCTTGTTTGAGGTCGTTGGGAGGGATGAAGGGTTTTATTTTGTTCAGCAGTTTAAGGTTGAGGAAGGCGCTCTTAGCGGAGTTTTTGATGTGATTGCCCATGTTTAATTTTGGGTCTAGAGTGATTCCCAGTGATTTTACGCAGTCGGCCAGGGTGAGATTGTAATTGAGAGCATCAATGGCTTTTAGCCATTCTGTGATTTGAGGGTTCTGCTCCTTATTGGAAATGAGAAGGATTTCAGTCTTGTCTTGGTTGAGAGTCAGGTGATTGAGTGATAGCCAGTGTTGGACTTCCTTTAGAGTGTCGTTTAGTCTGTGGATGTCGTCAATGGAGGAGGCTTCGAGATAAATCTGGGTGTCGTCCGCATAGAGGTGGAAGGGGATGTGTTTTTTTTTAGTATGGAGGTGAGAGGTTCAATGTAGATGTTGAAAAGTTGTGGGGAAAGAACTGATCCTTGGGGTACACCCCTGCTGACGGGGCGTGAGTCAGATAGGAAGTTATTGATTTTTATTCTTTGGGTGCAGTTCTGTAGAAAGGAGGTGAACCACTGTAAGACTACCTCATCCGCTCCTACCCTTTCTTGCAGTACCTTAATGAGTAATTCGTGGTCAACCGTGTCGAAGGCTGCCGATAGGTCTAGGAGAATGAGTAGACAACATTGTTCTTTGTCTAGTGCGCTGTCTCTGTGCTGCAGCCTTGTCTGAAACCTGATTGGTGGGTGTCTAAAAGGTTGTTTCCGTCCATGTGTTGGGTAAGTTGGAGGAGAACACATTTTTCCATGATTTTGGCTAGGAGAGGGAGATTGGAGACGGGTCTGAAGTTGTTAGGATCGTTTGTGTCAGAGCCCGGTTTTTTTAATAGTGGAGTGACTTGTCCGATTTTGAGACAATCAGGCATGACTCCGGTTCTCAGGGAGCTGTTTATGATCTTGGTCCAGATCGGTGCGAGGGTGCAATTGAGCTTTTTGGCCAGTTGGGCAGGAATGGGGTCCGAGACGTGCGATGATGGAGTGGAGCTGGAAATCATTTTGAGATCACCGCTTCCGAGATGGGATTGAAGGATTTCCAATTGTTTGGGTGGTGCTTGGGAGTGGTAGCTTCTGTGTCAGTGAGCGGGATGCTGTGGGGGGGCACCGTGTGCGTCAAGGGAGAGCTCAATCTTTGTGATTTTATCGTCAAAGAAGTTTGCAAAGTTCTCACATAGGTCTTTGGAGGCTTCCAGTGACTGAGATATGCATTCGGTACCAATATTATTGAATTTTAAAGGAATTCAAACATCTCCTTGTCAACATTGATACCATGTTCTACAGCCCTGAGTTTGATAATCCATTCACTTTCTGTTTTCCGGAGTTTGGCTACTCTATTCCCACCCCTTATTCCATGGCATGTCACATCAATACCATGGAAGCCCAACTTCAGCATTTCATTTGATTTGTGGACTGTGTTGAAGTGAATGGCCAAAGGATATTGTTCATTATTGTTACGTATGGCTCTTATATGCTCTTGGATTCTTTCTTTTAACGGTCTCACAGTACTCCCAATATAGATTTTCCACAGATACATTTAATACAATAGATTGCATATTTCGTATTACAGTTAATAAAGCTACGCACTGTATACATTTGCTCAGTGTTGTACTTAAATGTCATGGTTTTGTGCATGGCAAAACAACAGATGTTACATGATCCACACTTTAAAAAACCATTTGGAGGAGATGGTAGCCATGTTGTATTGACCGTTGATGTTGAGAACCAAAAGAAATTGTAGTGAAGAAATACGATTAGAACATGAACTGAATTGGTGGAAAAAAGATTCAGGGCCAGAGGATATACACAAGAAGTTATCAAAGAGGCTCGCTACAAGGCTAACAGGGTCAAAAGAGCAAGTCTTTTGGCTAGCAATACCAAAAGGAAGGAACTAAACAGGAGAAAAACTGCATTCATTACTCCATATACTACCATCAGTACGGATGTGTATCAAATTCTGAAAAAACATTGGCATCTATTAACACATGATGCCACCCTACAAGAGGTGGTTGGATCCAAACCAGTAATCACCCATGAAAGGGGTAGAACACTCAGACAACATTTGTGTCCCAGTTTTATACCACCAACGGTCAATACAACATGGCTACCATCTCCTCCAAATGGTTTTTCAAGTGTGGATCATGTAACATCTGTTGTTTTGCCATGCACAAAACCATGACATTTAAGTACAACACAGAGAAAATGTATACAGTGCGTAGCTTTATTAACTGTAATACGAAATATGCAATCTATTGTATTAAATGTATCTGTGGGAAAATCTATATTGGGAGTACTGTGAGACCATTAAAAGAAAGAATCCAAGAGCATATAAGAGCCATACGTAACAATAATGAACAATATCCTTTGGCCATTCACTTCAACACAGTCCACAAATCAAATGAAATGCTGAAGTTGGGCTTCCATGGCATTGATGTGACACGCCCTGGAATAAGTGGTGGGAATAGAGTAACCAAACTTCGGAAAACAGAAAGTGAATGGATTATCAAACTCAGGGCTGTAGAACATGGTATAAATATTGACAAAGAGATGTTTGAATTCCTTTAAAATTCAATAATATTTGTACCGAATGCATATCTCAGTCACTGGAATACTCTGTATTATGTGGTTGATTATTCCTTCTATTTCCAACACACTTAATCTGAAACTAACAATTGCCCCGAGAGATAATGAGGTTCAAGCACATTCATTTACTAATTCACGCTTTTAGTATAAGTAACTGGGTCAGCTTGTAATAACATGTTCACTACACAGATAGATGATCTAACCTTGGACCTTTAGAGATAATTTGGTTTATGATTTCCTCAAAATTGTTTCTTTGAATCAATAGTGGAATGAAAGTACTAGCTCTATTTATACTTGAAAACTTAATCCTCAAATGAGGAATTAACGTTCTTTTGATTACGTCAATATGGCTGCCCTGTAATTGGCAATGGTGCGGCTTTTTAAATAGACCGGATGTCCTTCACCTTCAATATTCTGTGCCTCATTAAGATGATGGCCCTGTAATAATTGTTCGATGGTGATATCAACTTGGAATGTTTTATGAACATACATTTAATGTGACACGGTTTACAACCTTTGGTCGCCGTGCTTAACAACATGGTCTGGCGAGGCTCGAGTTCCGGATTTCAAGCATAGTTAATAACCCCTGCCCCAAAATAGATGGATTCTCATACAAACTCTTAAATAACAAATTATAATGTCTTTATCAGTGTTGCAGGGATACAGATTATATGTTACATAATGGTAGACTAGGCCAGAACAATATGGCCGCCAGGTTTGTTCCAAACACTTCGGTACTTTGTGTTTTTTGGTCCGTTTTCCATACCATTGAAATGATCAAGCGCGTACATAACGGAATGGCACGAACCGTACACATACGAAGCAGTTCAAAAGTCCGGGTGAGGTTCTGGACCATGGTATTGTTGCGGTAAGAATTATTTTTACAGTTACTCCGTTTTTTAAACTTAGTATTCACTCCGTAATATGTGGAGATACTCAATTTGCAACTCCTGACAGCTTTATGTTGAACCACATTCCCCTGTGCTTGTTCCCTTCAGTACGCAGCTGACTTATCAAGGTGGAAGCGCCCCTGAGATGTATAGAGTCGTTTATGTGGAGACTATGGGATCTATTGAAACCTTATGACAGACACTGGTTTAACGATCACTACGCTGTCTACCCTGGCTTTACGAGCCTTCATTTTTGTCAGTAAGCGAGAATTATGAATATATGGGTAGATGCTAATACTCATGCATCCCCCGACTAGGTACTTGATTAGTTACTGAGTCCATTTATTCAAAAGAAGTATTTATTTTCTCCCTCTGCTTTTTTGTCTCCCATTTTATATAGAACTAAGACAGGTAGACATAGAATTATTTCAGAGGGAGACCTTTGCCTTTTGAACCACTCGTGCCATACATTGGAAAGGACTGCTTGTCATAATCTTGAGAGAAGGTGAGGCATATTTCCATGTGGTCTACACCTTCACTATAATAGGGTTCTATCGAATGGATGGGTTTAATAACATAGCCCTTGTACATGGGATATCTTGTTCTTCCCCTCACATACTTTTTAACAAATGACACGGAGAACACACGTTAACTGTGGTGGATCATTCTTTAAATGGGATAATGTGTGCATGTTTGTTCTATAGGGCACTATACATCACCAGAGGTGTTTTCTCTATTCTTCACTTTGAATTTGATCAACGTTGGGTTGGCTATGTGCACTCAACTTTCTTTTTGAATGAGGCATAGTTTTTATTTGTTTGTAATTCTTTTAACATACTATATGATGCACAATGTTTGTACATATAATTTTGCAGCCTTGAGAAAGCCCAGGAGGATGAAACGCGCATCGGCTGCCATTTTTTGTCTATAATGGAATAAATTAGAATGACCTGATACGTCAACTGCTGTGGATCACTTATTGGCAAATCGTCAATGGAACTCAATAACTGGTTGTGTTTTCTTTGCTGTATCACTAACCTAGGATAAAAGTAACAGTGTTGTGGTGTGCTTTGGTGCCTATGTTGGACATTTTGGTCTAGACTGCAGCTGCGGGTCTAGTGGACTTATACCCAAGGTGGGTGGGTATTGCAGCACCATGGGAGCACCCTTGTGATTTGATGAGCTATAAAATGAGTGTGAAAATATAAATAACTGACTTACAGATGTGCAGATCTGGAAGCATATCCACCGGTTATACATTTGTAACTTCAACGACCATACGCCTGACTCCGCAGCCATCCCGCCCTCCGACAACGCCAGCCTGCCCACCATCTCCTCCTGGACACCGATCACACCCAAAGAGACCACCTCGATCATGAAAGGCATCCACTCAGGGGCCCCCACAGACCCCTGCCCACCACACATCTACCACAGAGCCGCCATCGCACCCGAACTACAACGCACCATCAACACCACCTTCGAGACCGGCACCTTCCCCAACGACTGGAAACTCGCAGAAGTCAGGCCCCTGCTCAAGAAGCCCTCAGCAGATCCGACAGACCTCAAGAACTACCGGCCCATCTCGCTCCTCCCCATTGCGGCGAAAGTCGCTGAGAAGACCGTCAACGCAAATCTGACAAGGTTCATCGAAGACAACGTCATCATCGACCCTTCTCAATCCGGATTCCGCAGCAACCACAGCACCGAGAACGCCCTACTCGCCGCCACAGACGACATCCGCACCCTCCTCGACCAAGGCCAAACCACAGCCCTGATTCTACTCGATCTGTCAGCAGCATTCAACACCATCTCCCACCGCACACTCGCCGCCAGAGTACACAATGCCGGCATACAAGGAACCGCCCTCGACTGGATACGATCGTTCCTCACCGGCAGAAGCCAAAGGATCAGACTGCCACCCTTCATCTCCTAACCCAAGGAAATCAACTGCGGAGTCCCAGAGGGATCATCGCTCAGCCCAACCCTCTTCAACATCTACATGGCCCACCTCGCTGCCATCGTCCAACAGCACGGCCTCAGCATAGTATCCTACGCCGACGACACCCAGCTCATCCTCTCCCTCACCAAGGACCCCACCACCACCAGACTCAACTTCCAGGAAGGAATGCAGGATATCGCAGTCTGGATGAGCAACACCTGCCTAAAGCTCAGCTCGGAGAAGACAGAAGTCCTCGCACTCGGGACCACCCCATTGGCATGGAACAACACCTGGTGGCCCACCGCCCTCAGCAGCCCCCGACCCCCATGGACCACGCCAGAAACTTCAGCATCGTACTCGACTCCTCCCTCTCCAGGAACCGACAGGTCAACGCCGTCGCCTCCAGTTGCTTCAACACCCTCCACATCCTCCATAAGACTTTCAATTGGATCCCCCCCAATCAAGGAAAACAGTCACCCATGCACTAATTACCAGTAGGTTAGACTACGGAAACGCCCTCTATGCCGGCATAAACAAGTCCCTACTCCGCAAGCTCCAGACGATACAGAACACCGCCGCCAGACTCGTCCTTGGCATCCCTCGACATGAACACATCAGCCAACACCTACGGAAGCTCCACTGGCTCCCCATCGAGAAGAGAGTCACTTTCAAGATACTCTCCCATGCCTACAAATGCCTACACAACACCGGACCCCAATACCTCAGCGATAGAATCACCCTCCACGTACCCAAAAGAAACCTCCAATCCGCCAACCTCATCCTCGCCGAAACCCCACGCATCTGGGGAAGATCCTTCTCCTACATCATGGCAAAACCTGGAACGAGCTCCCGATCGACATCAGACGCGCCCCCTCCCTGAACATCTTCAGGAAGGCTCTCAAGACCTGGCTCTTCGGCTGAACAGAACTGCTGACCCCTCCCCCCCAGCGCCTTGAGACCCTCACAGATGAGTAGCGCGCTTACAATTCCCTGATTGATTGATTGATTGATTGAACCTGGAACACATTTTTATTAATCAGAATTTATATACCTCTTTATTGCTGTTAGGATTGAAATAACAGATTTCTTTTGTCACAGGAAAAGCCTCCTTTGCGATTCACTCAATGAAAGTACCACTTAAGCCAAACATCCCTACATTTGTGCCCCAGCAATCTGGAGGTCTGCTTACACTACAGCTCCTTCATTCCAAGGTGTGGAATCCGCAAGGATTGAAAAATAGCCTTCTGCCTTCGGTCTAAGTCAACTGTGTGTACGACCCTGAAACTTACTCTGCATATCGTAGAAACACTTAAGGAAATGTCTAAAAGATCAAATAATCCGAATTCCAACTGCCATCGAACTGATTTGTACCCCTGCCCTTCCTAAGGGCATTCCCCACCCCTAATTAAAGTATTCTGCCATCACCCCCGAGAATACATGATGCTAGTCCTGCAATCAGTTCACTGGCTACCAACAGTTAGATGATCAGTGTTAAGGACATTTTGCATCATCCACAGAGACTTCCAAGGAAAGGGCCACCACACCTACAAATTAAATATCAGCAATACCAACAAAATAGGACATTGCGCTTCAGCATATCACCATGAATCATCATACTGCCTTTTAATAAGAAGTCCATAGGAGGCTTTGCCATCGTGATGCAGGTCTTTTAAGTCATTGCTAAGGCCAGATTTGAAGCTTCAAGGAGCATTTAAAGTTGAGACAGGAGACAACATAGGTGTTCTCAAGATATTTACATTAACCACCTACCCTGTGATAGTCCATGTAACAATAGAACTCTCCTATAAGCACAAGCTCCAGAGCCATGAGACAGTCCCAACCAGCATGCCAAGCTGACAGACACATACCCAAATTTGGAACCTCTGCCCAATATAGCCTTAGAATGATTTCGATATACAGATAGAATAGAACTATGCCATTCTAGCTGTAAGCAATACCCACTGCCACTCTGCACCTTCAGAATCGTATCTTGCTTAATGAGATAGAGGATTCTAACCATAGCACTTAGACACAGAAAACAATGTCTACCCTACCCCACCTCTGACCACAAGATGGAGGACACTAGCCTACTCATAGTCTAAATCTGATCTAATCGCATATAGATAGTTATCCTATGCAAACTCACTCTCTGATCCCTCATTAATTAATGGGTCAAGCATACAATAAGTTCAGGACTTGTGGAACCCTGCTGCCAAAATGCGCTTCTGTTCTCGCACTTCCTCATCCATCACACTACCAAGTGCTGCGTCCCTAAAACAATAAATGCACCCCAGTGTTCATCACGCACAACATGTAAGCGCTCCAACATAGGCTTAAAGCAACAATGATACTCTTCCAACCACATGCTCACCCAGGGTAACATTCTACCCATGTGGTTAATCGCTTTAATATCCGATACAGGTAGTAAGCACTATACAGCTACCATAATACAACACTCTAAATCCCACATCCCTTACCAACAACCTCCTCCACAAATTATGTAAATGTCCTCGAGGACACGCTTAACTGTAAACAGTTAGGCATAAACACAATCCTCAGCACACGTCTTTTAAGTAATATGCAATTATCCAATTTGTTTTAGTCAAGCATAAATGATACAGAGACATTTTCGAGCTTGGTTTCTTTTCTTTATTCTCTTTGTTCTTGCATCAGCCAACACGTGTTTCGTCGCACAAAGGAATTTTGTCCCGCGACTTTCTCAAGGCTGTATATACAAAACAAACACAAGCCCTTTGTAAAATTACACAAAACAGGTGTATTTAATACACCCATCAAACCTCACCCGTGTGCATAGTGGTATTCTATACGAATTTCTGCGGCAAGCACAGGGATCTTTGCCCAAGAGACCGTGCTCATTCCAAAGCATGAGAAATAATAGGTTGTTAAACGTAGGCCATCAGAATCTCGCCCCGTATATTAAGTGGTGATGGAGAAAACCAATAAAAAGGTCCTGATTGTCGGTATCTATCTGCGTGCACCCGGTGTGTGTGCACTGATCAATACGTGTCACGATTAAAAAAGCACGATCACCTCCTGTGTCACACACACTTGAGGACCTAGTGCCAATTACTAGGTGACCTGGAATGAGCACGGTCTCTTGGGCAAAGATCCCTGTGCTTGCCGCAGAAATTCGTATAGAATACCGCTATGCACACGGGTGAGGTTTGATGGGTGTATTAAATACACCTGTTTTGTGTAATTTTACAAAGGGCTTGTGTTTGTTTTGTATATACAGCCTTGAGAAAGTCGCGGGACAAAATTCCTTTGTGCGATGAAACACGTGTTGGCTGATGCAAGAACAAAGAGAATAAAGAAAAGAAACCAAGCTCGAAAATTTCTCTGTATCATTTATGCTTGACTAAAACAAATTGGATAATTGCATATTACTTAAAAGACGTGTGCTGAGGATTGTGTTTATGTTTATGTTGGTTTCGACCACGTGTTTGGGGAGACTGGTGGTTCTTCTCACCTTTCAGCACCGTCCATATAAATTTCTCAGAAATCTAAATAGAGTGTAAGTGCTACTCATTCTTGGAGCGCCATTTTACCTATAACCATACCACTGCACCGTCGTGTAAACAGTTAGGTGTTTCATCAGTCCCTCTATAAAGGTTCTTCTGCCCATCGGGCCAAGTTGAGACCATATTATACATTTACATCTGTTAACATAAATGGCATAACTTTTTCCTCATTTTTTTAATATACACGCATCTTGGTTTCCTGTGAACAGGTTTCTCAGTTCCAGAAATGTGATTAGAAAGGTTCAGTTTACTTTTGGAGATGCAGTTGTGCTGGCCTCTTTATATGGCTGTAGACAGATAATGACTGATCAGATGTCCTTACCTCAGCACCTTATCCTGGTGTGGACCAGATACCAACAAAATAGCAGTCAATTCTCATAGTTGTCTGTCCTCAGAAAACAGAAAGGGGGGCTCGCTCTTACTGGGTCCTAAAACCGCGACCTGTGAGTTACATGTCTGCATTATCCAATTAAGGGTCATTTTAGGTTACTGTCCTCAGCTTTGCTGTTTGCACACCGCTGCTACGCTATTTGCAAATGACTTCTTCAAACCGGATTCCTGAGGGTGTTTGCCTTGTATTGGATCGAACTGCTTTAACAACTTTGGAAGCATCAAAAGTGTTGTGCAGCAAAAATGGCAATTGGTGTTAAATCACAGAAGGTCCCCAATGATTATTAGGTCTCTCCTAAGCAGCGCCTGTGATGTCTCTTTGAGACATGCAGTATCCAGAATATAGGCTTTAAGCTCTGCCCATGTGCTTCCCATGTTCTAATTGTGTCAGGTGATGGTTTCCGCAAAATGCACAGGAGCAGAATGTCGCTAGTTCCCAATGCTTCACCGCGATCTCTCAGCACACACAAACCATTAGCATGTATGCCGAAGAAACCCCAGGGGGGGAAAGGGGATGGGACAGAGAAGAGACAGTCACAATATGTCTGTATTCTTCCTCCTGCTTCAGACGCCTTCTTGCTAGTCTTTTTCTCGCAATTTATTAACTGGATTTGTATTTTACTGTAAGGAAAGAACAAGCATTAAGACATTTACAGTAATTCAATTTCCTGTTACTCAATACCTTATATGTACCTACCCAGTCTTGTGTGACCTATGCTTCTCTTCTTTTTGGTGATTAACTTGGGTTCTGCATACTGTAAAACTAATGTTCAAAAGATTATTAGTATCTTTTTATTCTAGTGTTTTATCTCTACTCCTCTTACTCTTTCACTTTCTTTTTTGCAGACTTCTCACCTCAAGTTAATGCTGCTGTTGTGTTATCTGGATTCTTCTTTTGGTAAGTATGAAAATCTTTTTTCCTACTCCTCTCTTTTTTCGCGCTAATTCTGTACAAGAATGTCAACCTAGGGTACACTTAATTTGAACTCAAAAACTGTGTGGAGTTTTATTCACTCGCCACTAAAAACGAACCAAGGAAATGAGTATTCAACTTGAAGTTATCTACAAACTCTCTCCTCAGAATTTCTCTGACTGAGTCGCAGCGGACTAGTGCTGACTCTAAAAGAAACCTCAAGAAATGCTGTCTGACTCTGGGTTTGTGCGCACGCTCCAATTACAAACACTCCCTCTGAAGATACTGCGCATGCCTCACATAACAAAATCTGACAGCCTTACTGTACTCCTTCTCACTCCGACTTCGGAACTCTAAAACCGCCGAAAACACGAAGGTAGGTGCGCGACGAAAGTTTCCCACTCTCTAAACTTTCGCGTCGCGAACCCCAAGGACGACCTGTTCTCCTCCGTCGTCAGGTGAAGTGCGCATTAGAGCGGGCACCGCACCTGGACATTCGAGATTGCTGCCATTTGTTAGAGCGCAAACGTGCTGCTCAGAGTGTCGACACCTGGCGGCCATTTTAGGGGTAGTTCCTGCTCGGAATTTAAACAGAGGTCTGTTTTCTCTTCTTATAACTCTGGCCTTAAGGGAAATTACACTCACTGAAAGTCTCTTTCTGTTGGGGGGCCTTGCGATCCTGACAGTACCCTCCCTCAAAGTAGACCCTCCCGGCTGGGGCTTGTCTGGAAATTTTCTGTGAAAATCCCTAATTAATCGAGGAGCATGAACATCAGAGGACAACTCCCATGATCTTTCTTCAGGCCCATAACCCTGCCAATCTAACAAGTAGTAAATTTGCCCCTTCCGAAACTTTGCATCCAAAACTTGTTTCACCTCAAATTCCTCTCCTTTCTCTGTTTGGATTGGTCTTGGAGGTTTGCTTAGTCGTACGTCATTTGACACCCTCTTTAATAAGGAGACATGAAATACCGGGTGAACTCGTAACCCCTTGGGTAATTTCAGCTGATAAGTTAAGGTACTTAATTTTTTCTCAATCAAATAGGGGCCTACATATCTTGGTTGTAACTTTCTGTTTCCTTTGAGTTTAAGATTTTTGTGTTTAACCAAACTTTATCTCCTACTTGTAAATCTGGTTCCTTTCTCCTTTTCTTGTCTGCATAGTGCTTATAATTTTCCTTAGCTTTGGTTAGATTCTCAGTTGCTAAACTATGTACTCTGGTCATGTGTTCAACTAGATCTGTTACAGCTGGAACGTCTACCTCTTGAAAGCTTGACACTTGATTGGGATGCCTTCTCGTGTTCAAATAAAAGGGGGAGTATCCAGTGGACACATTTTTTGCATTATTATGCGCAAACTCAGCTGTCCACAGGTAATCTGGCCAATCACCCTCTTGATCTAGTAAACACAATCTAAGGTACTGCTCCAGCTCCTGATTCGTTCGCTTTGTTTGGCCATCTGTCTCTGGGTGATAACTCGTTGTGTACCTAGTTTCAATATTCAACCTCTCAGTGAAAGCCTTCCAAAAATGGGATAAAAATTGGGAGCCCCTGTCAGATACTAGAACCTTAGGTATTCCATGAGCTCGAACTATGGTTTGACTAAAAGTGTGTGCTAATGTTCTGGCTGTGGGCACCCCCTTTAAAGGTACAAAATGGGCCATCTTCGTAAAAGCATCAACACAAACGAGTATTGTATCAAACCCTTGGCTAGATGGGAATTCTACTATTAGATCTAAAGTTACGGTATGCCATGGGTAAGGTGGGGTGGGCAAAGGCTGTAATAAACCCTTAGGAGCTTGTCTCTCCGGTTTCCCCTTGCGCAGACCTCACAAGTGGCCACATATTGACGTATATCCTTGACCATGTTGGGCCACCAAAAACGTCGCTTCACCAAGTCTTCAGTCTTTAAGATACCTTTATGGCCTGCCAATATGTTATCATGACATTCCTTTAAGGCCTTTTGTTGCATTTCTGGTGTGGGTAAATAGAGAGCTCCATCATGATACAGTAAACCTCCTCGGATCTCTCGTCTAGTATCTTCTTCTGCCCAGTCTCTCATTTCTTCCAGTGTCATTAATTTCTGAGCTTCTTCTTCTACTGATTCTTTTAAAACGGCTCCGATTACCTTTCCTTCTGGAATGATCTTCTGATCCTTGACCTCTTCCGACACTCCTTCGGTACCCAATCTGGATAAGGCATCAGCCTTACCATTTTGCGAGCCTGGACGATAAGTAATGATGAAATCATAATCAGCGAAATATAGGGACCAACGTAGTTGTCTTGGTGTTAATGTTCTGGCTGACTTTAAAAATTTCAGATTTCGATGGTCGGTATAGATTGTGACCACATGCCTAGCACCCATCAAGTAGTGTCTCCATTCTTTAAACGCATCCTTGATGGCCAATAACTCCTTCTCAGTTATCGTATAATTGACTTCTGCTGAGGTCAATTTCCTTGAACGGAAGGCCACTGGATGCAATTGCCCTGTAGTTTTATGTCTTTGAGACAATACTCCTCCCAACGCCAGATTGGACGCATCTGTTTCCACAAAGAAGGGCTCAGATGGATCTGGGTGAAGCAAAATTGGTGCTGTGGTGAAATCCTTTTTTATCTGGGTGAAAGCTTCCTCAGCTTCCTTCGACCAATCGAAACTGGCTCCTTTCTTCAGTAATCTGGTCAAAGGAATCAACTTTTTTGAAAAGTCTTGGATAAATCTCCTATAGAAATTTGCAAAACCTATGAAACTTTGAATTTCTTTCACTGACTTAGGAGATTGCCACTCAATCACTGCTTTGATTTTATCTTCATCCATGGTGATACCTCTTGGCGAGAGCACAAACCCTAGGAATTCTACAGTAGAGACATTAAAGGCACATTTCTCTAACTTGACAAACAAACAGTTTTCTCGCAATTTCTGTAGCACCTTTTTAACATGTTCTTCGTGCTCTTCCACAGAATCAGAATAAATTAGAATATCGTCAATATATACAATTGCATTCCGATCAATGAACTCTTTCAATACATCGTTAATGAATGCTGAAACGCTGCTGGAGCGCTGCATAGGCCATAGGGCATTACTTGGTATTCAAAAAGCCCATGCTTGGTTCTGAAGGCCGTTTTCCATTCATCTCCTTCTCAAATTCTAACAAGATGATATGCCCCTCTCAGATCCAATTTGGTGTAGACTTGTGCTCCCTTTACTTGATCTAATAGGACAGAAATTAAGGGCAAGGGGTATCGATTCTTGACGGTGATTCGATTGATTGCCCTATAATCTATGCAAGTCCTTAATTCTCCATTTTTCTTAGGAATGAAAAAGAGTGGCGACGAGACCGGGATTGTGATGGTCTAACGAATCCATTTTCAAGGTATTTTTGCAGATAATCTTTTAGATGCTCATCTTCCTTTTCCGTTAAAGCGTAAATCCTACTGCAAGGGAGATTGGAACCTGGTTCCAAATCTATCTTACAATCAAATTCCCTATGCGGTGGAAGTTTTTCAGCTTCTGTCTCGTTAAAAACATCTTGGTATTCTGCGTACTCTGCGGGTAACTCTGTAGTTGTTATTACACAAATCGTCGCCTCTCTTTCACTTAGGTGAAACGCAGGTGTCTTCACATGGTCTCTCTTACATTCCTTATAGCAATTCTCCTTACAGTACTCCGAATACAATGCTATTGATCGAGCCCCCCATTCAATAGTAGGATTATGTTCTGTGAGCCATGGCAGACCTAGGATTAATTGGAACTGCGGAGCATCAATTAAATTGAATTGCAAAGTTTCAAAGTGTCCTTCTTCGGACTCCAATTCTACAGACTCTGTATGGCTCACGATGGATCCAGATGAAAGATTTGTTCCATCGACAGCACGGACAGCTTCCCTTCTTCTCTTCATTATTGCCCTCAAACCAATCTTGTCTGCGAATTTCAAGTCGCAAAATTGCCCGTGGCTCCCGAATCCACCATAACTGTCACCTGCTTCAATGTTTGCTCTCTGAATCTTAAGGTCATCATCATTACCAAATGCGGGGATGCAGACTGCAAGGTATTCGCCAAAGTGTGCGCTTCTGGAGCTGTTTCTGATTTTGCAACCACCAGTCCAACTCCATTTACTGGTGGTGCGAGCGTTTTCCGACTGTGTTTGCTTGGGCTTCTTTGGGCAATTGCGAACGAAATGTCCACTGCCACCACAATAGAGACATTGCTTATTTACTCTTCGTCTCTTCCTTTTCCTCCTTGGACAGGGGACCTCGAATTGTTCCAATTTGCATGGGTTCTCCCCACGTGCAGTATCATTTTCCTTAATACTTTCGATCCTTGCTCGATCAAACCTTGGAACACTGGAGCGAAAATCTCTCTTTTTCTCACCTCTTCTTTCGCTTTGTCGGAAATCAGTTTCAAGAACCAAATCGATTAAAGCTGAAATCTCCGTGGGTCTATTAGGCACTTGTGCCAAAGCGTCCTTTAATTCATCCTTTAGACCTCGATAGAACACCGCTGCTCGTTTATTCTCAGGCCACTCCGTTTCCACCACCAACTTGTTATACTGAGCTAAATAGGAAATCAGATCACGGTTACCCTGTCTGATTTCCAGTAACTCATTATCCGTTGCTTGCGAAGCCTTTCGCCTGTCAAAAATTCTGAGGAATTCTCTTTGAATTCATCGAGGTCATATAAAATGGGATCATTCCTGGTCACCAAAGGCATAGACCAAGACGCAGCGTCCCCACTCAAATATGATAGGATAAAGGCCACTCGAGACTGCGCATCGGGGAAAACCGCTGGACGACACATAAAATGTAAAGTGCACTGCGTCAGAAACACTTGAGCCTTCTGTGGGTCTCCATTAAAACGCTCAGGTGGGGCTAATGGTATCACAGGGGACAATGAGTGAATAACTTGTGTAGTATTCTTAGTTTGGGGAGCTGATGCATCACTAGAACTTTCATCTTGAGAGGCCGAATATCTCATTGGCCCTGACACTAAGCTACTCATTTTTATGGTTAGATATGCAGTCTCTTTCCTAAGCTCCCTATTTTCTTCCCTGACTGAGATTAATTCTCTTTGAATTCCTTCCAGGACTTCACCTAGCTTCTTAAAATCTAGACCTTCCGCCATTCTGCTCAGGTGCAAAAATGTTACGTGGGCACTTCACTCTGTCAGGTGATGCTTTCCGCAAAATGCACAGGAGCAGAATGTCGCTAGTTCCCAATGCCTCACTGCGATCTCTCAGCACACACAAACCATTAGCATGTATGCCGAAGAAACCCCAGGGGGGAAAGGGGATGGGACAGAGAAGAGACAGTCACAATATGTCTGTATTCTTCCTCCTGCTTCAGACGCCTTCTTGCTAGTCTTTTTCTCGCAATTTATTAACTGGATTTGTATTTTACTGTAAGGAAAGAACAAGCATTAAGACATTTACAGTAATTCAATTTCCTGTTACTCCATACCTTATATGTACCTACCCAGTCTTGTGTGACCTATGCTTCTCTTCTTTTTGGTGATTAACTTGGGTTCTGCATACTGTAAAACTAATGTTCAAAAGATTATTAGTATCTTTTTATTCTAGTGTTTTATCTCTACTCCTCTTACTCTTTCACTTGCTTTTTTGCAGACTTCTCACCTCAAGTTAATGCTGATGTTGTGTTATCTGGATTCTTCTTTTCGTAAGTATGAAAATCTTTTTTCCTACTCCTCTCTTTTTTCGCGCTAATTCTGTACAAGAATGTCAACCTAGGTGTTAGATTTGGGGGTCTCTAGTTGGCAGAGGTATGTACCTTTGTCCAAATAGGGACCCTTGAGTCTAGTCAGGGAAAGTAGGTACACTCCTGAAATAACCCCTGCTCACCCTCTTGGTAGCTTGGCACAAGCAGACAGGCTTAGTTCAGAGGCAGTGTGTAAAGCATTTGTGAACACATACAGTAATCAAGTGACAACACTACAAATGGACACCACACAGGTTATATATTTATAAAAATAGGTATACTTTATATAGATTTATCACAAGACCATAAACGACAAAAATAATCCACAATACTGTTAAGAATGCTTAGTTCTGATCAAAAAGGCTTAATTCAAGGTTCTGTGCGAGTCGGTAGCCTCCTCCGGCTACGGCGATGTCGAGAACAAACAGAGTCTAACAAATCCAGCTGACCGCGTCGAGACGGGCCAACACAGCGTAGACAGACTCGGTCACAGTACCTTTTACTTGAAGCGGCAGGCACGGGCGTGCGAGCCGGATGGCTGTTCTGTCGCGGTCGCGATGCAAAATGGAAGCGTTGCAGGACGCGTTGTCCTCGATGCGGTGCAGGCAGCGGCTCATTGACGTCGTCGAGACGGAGTCGGTGAGACCAGGGCCGTGCATTGCAGGGCGAGACGGTGCTTTGATGCGGTGCTAGCAGGTTGCGGTGGGGCGACGGAGCCGGATTCAGGAGCTGGCGCCGATCAGTCCGGACAGTGGTGCGAGTCGGGCGGTGCGTCGCAAAGCGTGCGAGCGGTGCCCAACTCCGGTGCGGTCACAGGACTCGAACTCCGCAGCAGTGACCGTGTCGGTCGGACCAGTTCGATTCGGCGTAGCGAAGCGTTGCAGGACGCGTTGTCCCTCGATGTGGTGCAGGCAGCGGCTCGTTGACGGAGTCGGTGAGACCAGGGCCGTGCGTTGCAGGGCGAGACGGTGCTTCGATGCGGTGCTTACAGGACACCGAGTCGGTCGTGAGAGTCGGTCACAGCTCCCTACCTCTGCAGCCACTGAAACAGAGTTTCCAGCAGCAATTCACAAAGGGGGTGAAGTCCAATGGTCCTGGGACTTCGGTCAGGGGGCAAGCTCTCTTCCAAGCCCTTGGAGATCCTTCACAAGTTGATGAAAGTCACAGCAAAGCAAAAGTTCCTTTCTCCTTTCTTTGGCAGACAGGCAAACCACTGCAGGCCAATCCCCCAAGCAGCCCTTCAGGCTTAGGGATAGTCTCTCCTCAGTTTCTTCTTGGTTCCGCTCCTCAGCAAAGGTTTCTTCTTGTTCCCAAAAGTGATCTAATCTTCCTGGGGTCTGGGTGCCCCTCTTATACCCTGATTCTCTTTGTTCTCTGGAGGCAGAGAGGCCTCTGCCTAGTCCAAAACCAGTTCTGGTCAGTCCTGGAGCACTTTGTTTTTCTGACTCCTTCTTTCCTTTCAGAATGTGGGGCAGAGTGCTCAGCCGCCCGGCAGGAGGGGGAGCCAGCATTGTGGAAGGCAGGCACAGCCCTATTCAGACCCAGGTACAACTCCTCCCTCCACTCTGGATGCAGATCTTTCTATTCAGCCCTGCGCTGACTCACCCTGTCTCCTGTAGCCACCCCCAGCCCCTGTCACTCAATCTCCAGACAAGGAATACACAACCTAGCAGAGGCAGGCTTGGATAGTTAGGCAAGAAAATACCCACTTTCTAAAAGTGGTATTTTCAAACACAGAATGTTAAAACCAACTTCACTAAAAGATGTATTTTATCATCCTGAGTTCAGGCATACTAAATTCGTTTTTCTACCATGTTCCTGGGTCAGTTCTGACTATAAGGTGTAATAGTCAGTCTGCCCATTCTGGCCTATGGGGAGCAGGTAGCCTTGCAATAGTGAAAACGAAACTGGCTGTAATTCACTATTAGGACATGCCACACACACCAGGGCATGCCCTACCTTAGACTTACAATGCACCCTGCCCTAGGGCCTATTTTAGGGGTGACCAACATGCAGTAAAGGGAAGGTTTAGGGACTGGTAAGTGGGTGTACTCACCAAGTCGACATGGCAGCCCTAGGCTGCACACAGGCTCTGCGATGGCAGGCCTGAGACACAGTTTTCAAGCCGCTTCTGTGGGTGGCACAACCAGTGCTGCAAGCCCACCAGCGGCATTGGATTTACAAGCCCTGGGCACACTGAGTGCACTGTACTAGGGACTGACAAGTAAACCAATCATCCAATCATGGAGTCACTAATACATATATCAATTAACGATAGGGAGCACTTGCACTTTGGCACTGATTAGCAGCGGCAAAGTGCCCATGAGCATCTAGTCCAGCAAAAACATATCGGCAACAGTGGAGGCATTACGAAAAATGGAAGGGAGACCCACGCCAAGGATGCCAGGTCTAACACGTGTCCCCTCCAGCTGAAATGTGGGGAGAACTATCCTACCCCTAGGGAGTTCTCATCGCTAAGGCGGAAAAATCTGGACAGTCCATCAGCATTGGCGTGATCTGTACCAGGGCGGTGTTCCACCGTAAAGTCCATCCCCTGTAGGGAAATGGACCACCTCAACAGCTTTGGATTCTCACCCTCATCTGCATCAACCATCTGAGGGGCCTGTGGTCTGTCTGAACCCGGAAGTGAGTCCCAAAGAGGTATGGTCTCAGCTTCTTCAGTGCCCAGACCACAGCAAATGCCTCACGCTCAATAGCACTCCATCTCTGTTCCCGGGAAGTAACCTCCTACTGAGGAAGGCTACAGGTTGGTCTAGGCCCTCCTCATTGATCTGTGATAGAACAGCCCCTACACCATGCTCTGAAGCGTCCGTCTGAACAATGAACTCATTGGAGAAGTTGGGTGCCTGGAGCACAGGCGCCGGGCACATGCCAGTCTTCAAGGTGTCAAAAGCTTTTTGACAGGCGTCAGTCCAAATCACTTTCCTGGGCTGCTTCTTGGAAGTCAGCTCTGTCAAGGGGGCAACAATGCTGCCATACCCCTTGACGAATCTCCGGTAATACCCGGTGAGTCCTAGGAAGGCTCTCACCTCTGTCTGGGTCTTGGGGGCTCCCAAGCCAGAATGGTATCAATTTTCGGTTGGAGGGGCGCCACCTGGCCGCTCCCAACCTGGTGTCCCAAGTACACCACAGAACCCTGCCCAATCTGGCACTTACTCGCCTTGATTGTGAGGCCTGCCCTCCGCAGCGCCATCAACACTTCCCAGAGGTGACGCAGATGTTCTTCCCAACGGGAACTGAACACTGCGATGTCATCCAGGTAGGCGGCACTGAAATCCTCCAGTCCAACCAACACCTGGTTGACCAACCTCTGAAAAGTGGCAGGGGCATTCTTCATCCCAAAGGGCATCACCCGGAACTGGTAGTGCCCATCTGGTGTGGAGAATGCTGACCTCTCTTTTGCCCCATAAGTCAAGGCGATCTGCCAGTACCCAGACGTTAAGTCAAACGTGCTGAGGTACCGCGCAGCCCCTAACCGATCTATGAGCTCATCAGCTCTGGGGATGGGGTGGGGGTCAGTCCTGGTGACGGAATTGAGTCCCCTGTAGTCCACACAGAACCGGAGTTCTGGTGTGGCACCAGGCGCGGCAGCCTTTGGAACCAAGACCACTGGGCTGGCCCAAGGGCTGTTAGAGGACTCAATCACCCCTAGCGCAAACATCTTGGAGACCTCCTCCTTGATGCAGGCTCTGACCCTGTCAGTCACCCTGTAAGCCTTGTGCTTCACAGGAAGACTGTCCCCAGTGTCCACATCATGGACGCACCAATGAGTGACACTGGGAACCAGGGAGAACAGGTCAGGGAACTGTCCCAACAGTTGGCGACAGTCACCCTGCTGTTCAGGTGTCAGGGAGGTAGAGAGGTTTACTCCCTCCACTGATCCATCTTGCTCTCGGGCTGACAGGAGGTCAGGAAGAGGCTCGGTCTCCTCCTCCATTCCATCATCTGTAGCTAAGAGCATGCCCACTTGGGACCTCTCCAAGTGGGGCTTCAGGCGGTTCACATGCAGGACCCGCAAGGGGTTCCTGGGAGACTGCAAGTCCACCAAATAGGTAACTGGACTCTTGCGCTCCACCACCGTAAAAGGGCCGGTCCACCTGTCCTGGAGCGCACAAGGCTCCACCGGGGCCATGACCCACACTTTCTGACCAGGCTGAAGCTCTACCAGAGTGGCATTCTGGTCGTACCACCGCTTCATCTCCTCCTGGCTGGCTTCCAGATTTGCCTCAGCAAGTTCTCTGAAGCGCCTAGTCTGGTTCCTGAAGGCCAGCATGTAACTGTATACATCCTGGGAGGTTTCCTGGGAGATTGCTCCCAGCCTTCCTTGACCAAACTCAGAGGTCCTCGCACCGGGTGTCCATAGAGGAGCTCAAAGGGACTGAACCCTAGAGACTTCTGTGGCACCTCCCGGTATGCAAACAACAGGCATGGTAAGAGGACGTCCCATTTACGCCTCATGGGTTCTTCCAGACCCATAATCATGCCCTTGAGGGTCCGGTTGAATCTCTCAACCAGCCCATTTCCTTGAGGGTGGTAAGGAGTGGTGAACTTGTAAGTTACACCGCACTCCTGCCACAGGGACTTCATGTACTTGGACACGAGTTGGTACCTCTGTCAGACACCACCTCTTGAGGGAATCCCACACGTGAGAAAATTCCCATCAGTGCCCGTCCCACCACGGGGGCCGTCACTGTCCTCAGAGGGATGGCTTCCGGGTACCGGGTGGCATGGTCCACCAAGACCAGGATAAACCTGTTGCCCATGGCTGTCTTGGGGTCCAGTGGCCCCACAATGTCAATACCCACCCGTTCAAAGGGGGTGCTGACCACAGGGAATGGCTGGAGAGGAGCCTTGTGCTTCCTCCCACTCTTTCCACTTGCCTGGCAAGTCTGGCATGTCCTGCAGTGAGTGGCGGCACTCCTGCGCATCTGGGGCCAATAGAAATGGGTAACAAGCCTGTCAAAGGTCTTGTCCTGCCCCAGATGTCCTGCTAACGGTACATCATGAGCCAACCCCAGTAGGAAGGCTCTGAAGCGCTGGGGTACCACCAGCACACAGGCTGACCCAGGCTCAGCAACCTTATGCTCTGAATACAGGAGACCATTCTCCCAGTAAACCCAATGTGATCCAGACTGATCACCTGCTGCCTGGTCTGTGGCCTGTTGCCTCAGACCCACGAGAGAGAGGCATGCGTTCTGCTCCTCGCAGAACTCTTCCCTGGAGGGTCCTCCTTCTTGCTGCCAATGGGTCAGCTCAGGTAGGTCCACCAGTTCAGCTACCTGTTCCCCTGTAGGCTCCAGGGCATCCCCTCAGGGTCTGCCTCCTCCTGGACCGTGGGAACTTCGGGGCCGGCTTCCGCGCCCCTGCCTTCTCTCTCTCCGACAGGCACCTTGGCCTCCCTCTCAGGCTCCAGGTCCTCTTGAACACCTTTAACTGCCATTGACCGGGTGGTCACACATGCCCAATCAGGCAAGCCCAACATTTCTAAATGCGCACTCTGCTCCACCTTAGCCCAAGGTGAGCTCTTCAAATCGTTCCCTAACAAACAGTCAACAGGCATGGCTGGCCTCACAGCTACTTGAAGAGTACCCGAGACCCCCCCACTCAAAGGGAACCTGAGCCACCTTGCAGTGACTCTCTGTGTTGTCAGCGGCAACAACCGGATAGAATGCATCAGGGATAACCTGCTTTTTAGACACCAGGTGACACTTGACAGCTGTCACACTGGCTCCTGTGTCTCTCAGAGCCTCCACCCTATGGCCATTGATGGTCACCCACTGCCTGTATTTCTTAGTGTTCTCAGGCAGCGGGGTCCTAGGGACCATCTCAGAGTCTCCTAATGAGACAAGGGAAAACACTGTGGGATCCCCCACCTTGGGCACCCAACTCCTCCCCCAGGGCTACACTAGCCAACTGCCGGGGGACTGCACTGGTGGGTGCTGGTTTTCCATACAAAGGGCAACGAGGATCGCTTGCCTTGTGGCCAGGGGCGCCACACTTGTAACATACCAGTGGTCCCTGGTGAACAGGGGGCCTGTCGGGGCCACTGGCTTCTTCTCAGGGGAGGCTGGGAACCTTTCCCTTGGTTCCCTTGGGGTTTACTTTGGGGCCCTTTATGGAACTCCTTCTGTTTACCCTTGTCCCCCCCACTCTTCTGCTGGGGACCCTGCCCACCCTTGGCGGAGTCTCCCACGTGACCCTTGTGGACCCGGGTACTCACCCAGCGGTCCGCTCTCCTCAGCAAGCTGCCTAGGGTTAGTCAGCTTACTATCAATCAGGTGCTGGCGTAGCTCAGGAAAACAATTACCGGACAAGTGCTCCCAGGCAATTAAATCAAAGAGCGCCTGAAAATCAGTCGCTTTGCTACCCTTTACCCAACCATCCAAGGCTCTGCAAAAGAAGGTCACATATTCAACCCAGGTACTGCTTTCAATCTTACTACAGTTCCTGAACCTTTGCCTATAAAGCTCAGGGGTCAAACCATACCTAGTCATTAAGGCATCCTTCATGTGGCTGTACGATTTATAGACTTCAGAGGGCAAATCCAACAAGGTATCCCGCCCTTCACTGAGGAACCGTCCCCACAACCCCGCTCCCCAATCCTTCTCAGGGACCCGGTGGGAAAACATGGCTACCTCATAGGCTTTGAACCACTGCCCTATGTCATCATTTTTAAAAAATTCCTTAACCACATCTTTTGGAATATACACCCTAGCTTCAACAGGCACAGGCGGTACACTGCCACCAGAGGGAGTAATCTCTAAGCTCTTGGCCTTCAATTCCAACTCCTCAAAACTTTCTCATGTTCAAACTGCATTTTCTTTTCCTCTAGGGCCAATTTGCAAGTTTGCATTTCGAATTCTAGCTGCCCATTCAGCTTGGAGCTTGGTCAGCTCCATTTCGTGCATCCTACTCTCTTTCCTGTCCTCCAACTCCTCTGGAGACAGTCCTCTGGCAGAAACACTGCTACCTACTGGGGAAGGTGGTCTTTTATCCCCTAGACCCAATAGCCCCTCCAGCTGCCCTTCTGCATTCTCAACCCCCTCCACAGGGGCACTCCTTGATTCGACCCAGGCCCTCAGCGCCTTTTGAAGGTCCTCCTTCCTGGAGAGTCCGGTCATGGACACTTTAAACTTTTTGCAGAATTGCCTGAGCTGCTTAAGGGTGTAGCATTCTAGCCTCTCTTCTTCCCAATCACACTCGACAGAGGCTACTGATGCTGGTTTCTCCATCGTGACTGAACTTGGCATTTGCAAAAATAGGAAATCCCAGAAAAAATGCTATAAAAGTATGTGGTTGCGTTTTGGTCTGCACTCACTAAGTAGTGTTCACCAATCACTGTACATGAGTCACAAATGCAAGTCCAGAATCCTCACCGCTGACCACCAATGTTAGATTTGGGGGTCTCTAGTTGGCAGAGGTATGTACCTTTGTCCAAATAGGGACCCTTGAGTCTAGTCAGGAAAGTAGGTACACTCCTGAAATAACCCCTGCTCACCCTCTTGGTAGCTTGGCACGAGCAGACAGGCTTAGTTCAGAGGCAGTGTGTAAAGCATTTGTGAACACATACAGTAATCAAGTGACAACACTACAAATGGACACCACACAGGTTTTATATTTATAAAAATAGGTATACTTTATATAGATTTATCACAAGACCATAAACGACAAAAATAATCCACAATACTGTTAAGAATGCTTAGTTCTGATCAAAAAGGCTTAATTCAAGGTTCTGTGCGAGTCGGTAGCCTCCTCCGGCTACGGCGATGTCGAGAACAAACAGAGTCTAACAAATCCAGCTGACCGCGTCGAGACGGGCCAACACAGCGTAGACAGACTCGGTCACAGTACCTTTACTTGAAGCGGCAGGCACGGGCGTGCGAGCCGGATGGCTGTTCTGTCGCGGTCGCGATGCAAAAATGGAAGCGTTGCAGGACGCGTTGTCCCTCGATGCGGTGCAGGCAGCGGCTCGTTGACGCCGTCGAGACGGAGTCGGTGAGACCAGGGCCGTGCGTTGCAGGGCGAGACGGTGCTTCGATGCGGTGCTGGCAGGTTGCGGTGCGGCGACGGAGCCGGATTCAGGAGCTGGCGTCGATCAGTCCGGACAGCGGTGCGAGTCGGGCGGTGCGTCGCAAAGCGTGCAAGCGGTGCCCAACTCCGGTGCGGTCACAGGACTCGAACTCCGCAGCAGTGACCGTGTCGGTCGGACCAGTTCGATTCGGGCGTAGCGAAGCGTTGCAGGACGCGTTGTCCCTCGATGCGGTGCAGGCAGCGGCTCGTTGACGGAGTCGGTGAGACCAGGGCCGTGCGTTGCAGGGCGAGACGGTGCTTCGATGCGGTGCTTACAGGACACCGAGTCGGTCGTGAGAGTCGGTCACAGCTCCCTACCTCTGCAGCCACTGAAACAGAGTTTCCAGCAGCAATTCACAAAGGGGTGAAGTCCAAGGGTCCTGGGACTTCAGTCAGGGGGCAAGCTCTCTTCCAAGCCCTTGGAGATCCTTCACAAGTTGATGAAAGTCACAGCAAAGCAAAAGTTCCTTTCTCCTTTCTTTGGCAGACAGGCAAACCACTGCAGGCCAATCCTCCAAGCAGCCCTTCAGGCTTAGGGATAGTCTCTCCTCAGTTTCTTCTTGGTTCCGCTCCTCAGCAAAGGTTTCTTCTTGTTCCCAAAAGTGATCTAATCTTCCTGGGGTCTGGGTGCCCTCTTATACCCTGATTCTCTTTGTTCTCTGGAGGCAGAGAGGCCTCTGCCTAGTCCAAAACCAGTTCTGGTCAGTCCTGGAGCACTTTGTTTTTCTGACTCCTTCTTTCCTTTCAGAATGTGGGGCAGAGTGCTCAGCCGCCCGGCAGGAGGTGGAGCCAGCATTGTGGAAGGCAGGCACAGCCCTATTCAGACCCAGGTACAACTCCTCCCTCCACTCTGGATGCAGATCTTTCTATTCAGCCCTGCGCTGACTCACCCTGTCTCCTGTAGCCACCCCCAGCCCCTGTCACTCAATCTCCAGACAAGGAATACACAACCTAGCAGAGGCAGGCTTGGATAGTTAGGCAAGAAAATACCCACTTTCTAAAAGTGGTATTTTCAAACACAGAATGTTAAAACCAACTTCACTAAAAGATGTATTTTATCATCCTGAGTTCAGGCATACTAAATTCGTTTTTCTACCATGTTCCCTGGGTCAGTTCTGACTATAAGGTGTAATAGTCAGTCTGCCCATTCTGGCCTATGGGGAGCAGGTAGCCTTGCAATAGTGAAAAACGAAACTGGCTGTAATTCACTATTAGGACATGCCACACACACCAGGGCATGCCCTACCTTAGACTTACAATGCACCCTGCCCTAGGGCCTACTTTAGGGGTGACCAACATGCAGTAAAGGGAAGGTTTAGGGACTGGTAAGTGGGTGTACTCACCAAGTCGACATGGCAGCCCTAGGCTGCACACAGGCTCTGCGATGGCAGGCCTGAGACACAGTTTTCAAGCCGCTTCTGTGGGTGGCACAACGAGTGCTGCAAGCCCACCAGCGGCATTGGATTTACAAGCCCTGGGCACACTGAGTGCACTGTACTAGGGACTGACAAGTAAACCAATCATCCAATCATGGAGTCACTAATACATATATCAATTAACGATAGGGAGCACTTGCACTTTGGCACTGATTAGCAGCGGCAAAGTGCCCATGAGCATCTAGTCCAGCAAAAACATATCGGCAACAGTGGAGGCATTACGAAAAAATGGAAGGGAGACCCACGCCAAGGATGCCAGGTCTAACACTAGGGTACACTTAATTTGAACTCAAAAACTGTGTGGAGTTTTATTCACTCGCCACTAAAAACGAACCAAGGAAATGAGTATTCAACTTGAAATTATCTACAAACTCTCTCCTCAGAATTTCTCTGACTGAGTCGCAGCGGACTAGTGCTGACTCTAAAAGAAACCTCAAGAAATGCTGTCTGACTCTGGGTTTGTGCGCTCGCTCCAATTACAAACACTCCTCTGAAGATACTGCGCATGCCTCACATAACAAAATCTGACAGCCTTACTGTACTCCTTCTCACTCCGACTGGAACTCTAAAACCGCCGAAAACACGAAGGTAGGTGCACAACGAAAGTTTCCCACTCTCTAAACTTTCGCGTCGCGAACCCCAAGGACGACCTGTTCTCCTCCGTCGTCAGGTGAAGTGCGCATTAGAGCGGGCACCGCACCTGGACATTCGAGATTGCTGCCATTTGTTAGAGCGCAAACGTGCTGCTCAGAGTGTCGACACCTGGCGGCCATTTTAGGGGTAGTTCCTGCTCGGAATTTAAACAGAGGTCTGTTTTCTCTTCTTATAACTCTGGCCTTAAGGGAAATTACGCTCACTGAAAGTCTCTTTCTGTTGGGGGGCCTTGCGATCCTGACAAATTGGCTCCTTTGACTGTCTTTTGGAAATGCTTTTTTCCCTTTGGTCAATGTATTAGTAGTCCCTCCTTTTCTACTGTTCTGACCTTCCATGAGGACTGCCCCTGTTACATGTGACTTTACTCAATACGTTATATTTTCAGTTTCTGAGCACTCTTTTCTTAATGACTCCTTCGTCGTAGCTGGAGTTGCAGGCACAACAGCCCCTTCCCCGACCGCACTTCCACGAAACTCCCTCTCTTTGGGCTGCAGCTGCCTTCTCCTCCACCCTTCTGCTTCTTAATATTTATTTCATAAGGTCGCCCGTCTTTCTTTTCTATTTATCTACTTTAGTAGCATTCGCGGCACGCCGTGCTTTAGCTTCACATGTTTAAAGCTTAAGCGCTGCATGCTGCAAATGCTACAAAAGTAAATAAATAGATAAGAAATCCGGGTGGCTGCCGCCTTGCATTTCTGTTTATTTACTTTATTAGCATTCACGGCATGTCGCGCTTTAGCTACACTCGTTTAAAGCTAAAGCACGGCGTGTCATGAATGCTATGAAAGTTAATAAATAGATAATAAAGACAGGCGGCACCTTTCTTTTCTATTTATTTACTTTCCTAGCATTCACGGCACGCCACGCTTTTGCTTCACATGTTTCAAGCTAAAGCGTGCCGTGCCACGAATGCTACAAAAGTAAATAAACATTAAAAAAGGTGGGCAGCCGCCTTTACATCATTGTCTGCTTTACCTTTAAACATGGTGGCCGCCCGCCTTTCTTTTCTATTCACTCACTTTTCTCGCATTTGAGGCACAGCAAGCTTTAGCTTTAAACATATGAAGTTAAAGTGCGGTGTGCCGCAAATGCTACAAAAGCAAAAAGAAATGCTCGTTCCTGTTCCCTGTAATTCTATTCACATAATAGGTCTCAAGGAAAGGGTGCAGTACCACAGGCTGTTACTAGGTATCCCTGTGGAGTTGTAAAGGGGCCTCTATTAGCCACATAATGTACTGCACCCTTAATGCAAGTATAAGTAGAAAATTTGCAGCTGAGCATAAGTTTCCATTTGTTTTTAGTGGAAGTGAGATTTTTGTTAGCTTGAGTTTTAAAAATGCACAATTGTTGTTTAATTAGCTTTATTTCACTAACAAAAATAAACAACAATGGTGGATTTTTAAAATGCAAGCTAACAAAACTCTGACCCACTGAAGGTAACAGGAGGGGTAGTTGGCCCACAAGGACGTCCTTAGGGGCAAACAAGCCCTCCTGTTACCTCCAGTAAGACCCACACAGCAAGACTGCTGAGAGGCCAAGCCCCCTTTCTTCACCACTCTGCACTCGTGCCTCCTGATGCACTGCTAGCTCGGGGATGAAGTCCTCTTGGCTCCAGAGGGTCCTTGCAGGCCAAGTACCCATCCTGTTACCTCCAGTAAGTCCCACATAGTGGGATTGCTGGGAGGTCTTTGAAGGCCACGCTCCCTTTTTCCACCAGTCTCCAAACATGGCTCCTAGTGCAGTACTGGTTGGGGGACGAAGTCCTCTTGGCTTTTGAGGATCCTTGAGGGTCATCTACCCCACCTGTTACCTCCAGTAAGTCCCATACAGCTGGATTTCTAAGAGGTTGTTGGAGGCCACACACCCTTTCTCCACCACTCTGCAAACGCACCTCCTGGTGCACTACTAGTTGGGAGAAGAAGTCCACTTTAGTCCTGAGGCCCTCAAGAGGCAAGGGGACATCATCCTCCCACCAGCAGTGCTCCGAGAGGCGCATTTGCAGAGTAGTGGAGAAAGAGGGCATGGCCTCCGATCACCTCTCAGCAATCTCGCTGTGTGGGACTTATTGGAGGCAAAGGAGGTCTTGTTGGCCCCTAAGGACTCTCAGCAGCCAAGAGGACTTTATCCCCTAACCAGCAGAGTGCCAGGAGGCACGATTGCATAGCGCTGCAGAAAGGGGGTGGGGCCTCCGGTGTCGTGCCGGTAGCATTTTCTTTTTGTTTTATTATAAAGGAAGGGGGCCGTGTGGCCTCCTCCTCCAGGGATGATTCCAGCCCCGTTGACTCCATCCCTCAAGGCCCGGCGTTTCTTTTTTTTCTTTTCTTTTCTTTTTTAATTAAAGGAAGGAGGGCAGTGTGGCCCCCTTCACTGGGCCTATTTCGGCCCCAGGAACCCCATCCCCCGGGGCCTGCCCCTTTTTTATTTAATTTAATTATTTTTTAAATAGGGAGGGGGCCACATCCTCCGGGGCCAGGCCTCTACTGTTGGGGGACCGCGGGGGAGCCTGAAGGCCACCCGATCCCTACCGGCTCCCTGCGTCCTGCGGGAGCTGGCATTGTTTTTGGAAAGAGGGAGCTGCTACACATGCAGCTCCCTCTGTCCAAAAGCAATTCTGCTCCGCTTAGTGCAAGCAAGAGCATCTTTTGCTCTCGCTTGCACGAAGCAGAGCAGAGTTTGCTATGGCTTGGCGGGAGCAGTGCTATAGCAAACAGCAATGTACCAGGGGTGGGCATCCTGGGACATTGCAGTTGGTGGCCCTGGGGGGTGTCGGTCCCCGGGGCCTTTAATAGCTCTATTGTGTGATTTTGCTCTGGGAGGTGGTGGCTCCTCGGGCTATGTGGGGGGTCCGTGCACCCCCCACTTTGGTTATAGATGAAGCCCTGGGAAGGATGCGGTCCCCGGGGCTTGGGGGGTCCAAGAGGCCCCTCATTTATAAAACTATAAGCCCTGGGGGGGGTGGTGGCTCCCAGGGCAATATTTAGCTCATGGAGGGGGGGTGTGCGTCCCCCTCCATTATTAAAAAAAATGACCCTGGGACCTGGCCCGCCCGGGGGCCGATAATAAACGAAGCGCAGGAGCCCATGTTTCATTTTTTTTTTTAAACTCCTATGGATCCTGCTAAAATTGATTAAAAAAATTATTTATTTGGAGGACCCTCCTAGAGGCCACGGTGTTTCTACCCTGCCCCCTTTTCTTTTTTTTAAATTTTTTGTGGGACTTGGTTCAACCGATTCCCAATTGCTGCCAACACTTTCTGGTTGAAGTGTTGGCAGTCAAACAGATTTCAGTAGGGTCTCAGTAGGCTGTTGAGCTCCCAGATAGCTATATTTTTTAAACTTAAATACAACAGTAGGCTTCCTGTTTTAGACTCGCATCAACCAATGAGATTGTTTGGTATTGAAAAGCGAGGCCTTCTTTACACTCGACACATATTATCAGATTCATGCTCTCTAAACTTGACAAAAAAAGCGTGTTCGTGTAGAACATTTTTTTAGAAATGTTTTTGCTAAAATTGTCTTTCTAGAAAGCTGCACTGTCTTTAGGTCATAAAATAACTTGTCCCTCAGCAAATGCTGAAAGTAACTACCGGGAGAGTTAAATATACCTGGTATGTGGCAATCATCACAAGAGGTATTGCCTCACGATTATAGCTATTTTATACAACATGGCACTAAAAAAAGTCATTCCTCACTGTATTTTGATGACATGTATTTTAAAATAATGTATGCTTTCAGTGAATGGTTGCCGTCTCACTCGCCGGGTGGGTTGCAGTTTAGCATACCCTCTAATAACACCCTGGTCATTTTATTCGCTTGCCGCGGTGATGTGTCTCATCTCGGTGTTTTCTTCTCTTCTCAAGGCACCAGGTCCAGGCACCTTTGCATTCCTATCATCACCGACAGTGACTCATCCTGTAATTCTTGGAAGTGGTCGTTCTTCAGAGGTGAATGTTTTCCTTCTACTGCGTTATTGTGTTCCCTGTCATTTTAGTAATTACGCCATTTTATGGTATCAAAATTCTCATTCTGACGCAATGTCGATTAATTCCAAAATGGTGCGAAGTGAAAATGCTGCTTCTGCTTGTGACGCGCTCATTCTAATTGTATTTACATTTAATATCAACTATATTTAGCATTTCTTCCTGTCGACAAAGTGTGGTGGGCTTTGCACTTTTTGCACATAAACATACGTGGGGGCATATTTACGTTCCTGGCGCATCCCTGCATATCAGCAGGGATGCGCCAGGGAAAATGCGTCACGCAAGTTTACCCTTGCGCCACGTCCGATGCGCCGCATTTACAATGTGGCGCATCGTGGCGCAGGATAAGCAGATGCGTGACGCATCTGCCGGCGGAAGGTTGGCGCAGTGCTGAAGTTGTGTCGCAAGCGCGACGCAACTCCAGCACTGTTCCAACCTTCCCTATCCCTAACATGGTGCATCAATCCTTACGCCTGCTTGAAGCAGGCGTAAGGATTTGACGCACCAGCGCCGAAAAGTGACTGCGTGAAATCTTGTAGATTTCACGACGTCACTTTTCCGAGGCGTTCCTGTGCCGGAACGCCCCCTGCGCCGGTACGCCCACATGAAACCTGACGCAGGTTTCATGTGGCGCAGGGGTTTACTACATGACGCATCTCCCTAGATGCGTCACGTTGTAAATATAGCGCAACGCGGCGCATGGTTTGAGTCGCCGCTGCATCACATGCGTGACGCAACGGTGGGGCAAAAGTGGCGCGAGGGGCTTGTAAATATGCCCCTAGGTTTTTAGTTTTTTATTAGCCATACATTGCGATAAATACATATACAGTTAATATATGTCTCAATTATCGTTTAGTATCGTTTAATAATGCATTGAATATTTCCACCTTTTTGTGCACCCTAAATTACTACTGCATTGTTTATTCTGCGTTAAACATGGCAATAATTAAAACATGGTTTACGCGCTGCAGCCTCTCAGGCAATGTATGTGTTTTAACCGTATAACTGATGAAAGAACATGCAAAGCATTGTGACTCAATCTGCTATGTCATTAGACATTTCTGCTTCATGAGGGTGCCCTTTCCCCCAGCTTCCATATAGATGTGTTAGGAATTATAATAATGTCTTTATACTACAAAAAAAAAACGTAAAAAATCACTGAAAAAAACAAAGGTTAAAAGGACGTTATAGTCAGGGTCAGTGGAATTATGTAGCAGCAGAGGGCCAAATTATGCTGCAGGGCAGACTAATTTATGCTGCAAGAAAAAGCACATTATGTGGCATAATATTCCATTTTAAACTAACATAACCACAGAAATTCACCATAGTTATCTTATGTAAATATATCTCATGCTCTAAAGTAACTATAACTCGCACTCCCACAATGCACAGTGTTGTCATCAATTATGTCATTTTAGATGTTGCAGTGATATTATTGGAGCAGCGTAGTTTTGGCCACCGGCATATACACATCACTGATATACATTTATATGTAACATGTATATTCAACGTGTGTTTAACTTTATTATTTTGACTGTAGCACTTTAATAAAATAATAGATTGTAGTCATTTTAAACATTAAGCGGACACATATAGTTGTAGTATGTTGATTATTAAACTAATGTAACTATATTTACTGCTTAGTTAGGTCTCAGCAATGATTTCCGAGTTGTCAATGGTTAGTAATATCGTAATGTGCATCCATTTTGATTCTCAAATTGACTTAGTTTAATATTAGGCCTTGTGTTATTGTTTTCCTTGTTAGAGAAAAAGCTTATTGTGTATTAGATTGATAGTGAGGCCAGAGAAAGGTAGTTGACGGCAGATATGGAGGCCAACAATGAAAGGGGCCCCTGTACCAGGAAGATGAAACACTCAAGGACAAACAGATGTGTACCTAATTGTGTGAAGACTGGAATTTAGGGGTTATGCTGACTCCCAGCAAATGGAGTTATGGGATTGGCTCTGGATGGTGGGAATGAGATGTGGATGTTCTGGAACTTTCAGTTGTGCTCTTAATTGGTATTTCATAACTAGTTAGGGCAGACTTTATTCTGACTCTGAGAGAGAGTAGATCTCTCACCCTGGTCGTTTTTTTCCATAGTGGAAATCTTTATGTTGAACACTCTTTCATTTTCTTCAGACTTCTGCTGAAGATTGAAATTATGCTGATACCTTCAATGCTTCCTCTTTAGAAATCCCCTACTCATTTACAAGTTGAGAATAGGTAGGGAAAGTTTCTTTATGGGGCACCTGATTTGGTTAATCTGTTTTCTTTATATAGTGGCTGTTACTATTCTGTACTTTATTATACTGGACTTAGAATACTGGAATATTTTAATGTTTTGGCCTTATTGATATGTTTCCTAAATCTTTGCTGAATTGCTTTCCTATACTTGGAAACTAACTTAAAATAAACCTTTAAGTTTGACACAACTGTTTCCTAGTCCTTATTGTCCCCATTGGTTTCACAGAAAGTAGCGTATTCCTGCTCACTGATGCAAAGTATACCTTTTCCCTCCTTACTTATTGTGTAATCTGTGGCATAGGCAAGGCTTTGGAGTTGCCAGAGCATGTCGGATTCCCGGTTTTGCATTCTTCTGTGTATTTTTATTTCTTTAGCGACGTGTTTTTTTGATGGTTGCTCACATAGTTTTTTCATTTTTTGTGAAGGCCTGCCCCTAAAATAGAAAAGTCGAATCTCGACATTCTCGAGGCAAGCTTTGTGAAGCTGGAAAATATTTTTATTAATCAGAATTTATATAGCTCTTTATTGCTATTAGGATTGAAATAACAGATTTCTTTTGTCACAGGAACTTTGCGATTCACTCAATGAAAGTACCACTTACGCCAAACATCCCTACATTTGTGCCCCAGCAATCTGGAGGTCTGCTTACACTACAGCTCCTTCATCGTGAGGTGTGGAATCCGCAAGGATTGAAAAATAGCCTTCTGCCTTCGGTCTAAGTCAACTGTGCATACGACCCTGACACCTACTCTGCATATCATAGAAACACTTAAGGAAATGTCTAAAAGATCAAATAATCCAAATTCCAACTGCCATCGAACTGATTTGTACCCTTGCCCTCCCCAAGGCCATTCCCCACCCCTAATTAAAGTATTCTGCCTTCACCTCTGAGAATACATGATGCTAGTCTTGCAATCAGTTCACTGGCTCCCAACAGTTAGATGATCAGTGTTAAGGACATTTTGCATCATCCACAAAGCCTTCCAAGGAAAGGGCCACCACATCTGCAAATTAAATATCAGCATTACCAACAAAATAGGACATTGCGCTTCAGCATATCACCATGAATAATCATACTGCCTTTTATTGCATCACAATGGCAGGAGGCTCTGCCATTGTGATGCAAGTCTTCAAAGTCATTGCTAAGTCCAGATTTGAAGCTTCAAGGAGCATTTAAAGTTGAGAGAGGTGACAACATAGGTGTTCTCAAGATATTTACAGTAACCACCTACCCAGTGATAGTCCATGGAACAATAGAACTCTCCTATAAGCACAAGCTCCAGAGCCATGAGAAGGTCCCAACCAGCATGCCAAGCTGACAGACACATACCCAGATTTGGAACCTCTGCCCAATATAGCCTTAGAATGATTTCGATATACAGATAGAATAGAACTATGCCATTCTAGCTGTAAGCAGTACCCACTGCCACTCTGCACCTTCAGACCCGTATCTTGCCTAATGATATGGAGGATTCTAACCATAGCACCTAGACACAGAAAACCCTACCCCACCTCTGACCACAAGATGGAGGACACTAGCCTACTCATTGTCTAAATCTGATTCTAATCGCATATAGATAGATATCCTATGCAAACTCACTCTCAGATCCCTCATTAATTAATGGGCCAAGCATACAATAAGTTCAGGACTTGTGGAACCCTGCTGCCAATATGCCCTTCTGTTCTCACACTTCCTCATCCATCACACTACCAAGTGCTGCGTCCCTAACACAATAAATGCACCCCAGTGGTCATCACGCACAACATGTAAGCGCTCCAACATAGGCTTCAAGCAACGATGATACTCTTCCAACCACACGCTCACCTAGGGTAACATTCTACCCATGTGGTTAATCACTTCAATGCCCGATACAGGTAGTAAGCACTATACAGCTACTATAATACAACGCTCTAAATCCCACTCCATTAACCAACAACCTCCTCCAGAAATTATGTAAATGTCCTCGAGGACACGCTTAACTGTAAACAGTTAGATGTTTCATCAGTCCCTCTATAAAGGTTCTTCTGCCCATCGGGCCAAGTTGAGACCATATTATACATTTACATCTGTTAACATAAATGACATAACTTTTTCCTCATTTTTTGAATGTACACGCATCTTGGTTTCCTGTGAACAGGTTTCTCAGTTCCAGAAACGTGATTAGAAAGGTTCAGTTTACTTTTGGAGATGCAGATGTGCTGGCCCCTTTATATGGCTGTAGACAGATAACGACTGATCAGATGTCCTTACCTCAGCACCTTATCCTGGTGTAGACCAGGTACCAACAAAAGAGCAGTCAATTCTCATCATTATCTGTCCTCAGAAAACAGAAATGGGGGCTCACTATTACTGGGTCTTAAAACCGCGACCTGTGAGTTACATGTCTGCATTATCCAATTAAGGGTCATATCAGGTTACTGTCCTCAGCTTTGCTGTTTGCACACCGGATTCCTGAGGGTGTTTGCTTTGTATTGGATCAAACTGCTTTAACAACTTTGGAAGCATCAAAAGTGTTGTGCAACAAAAATGGCAATTGGTGTTACATCCTATTATCTAAAGATATGCAGTTCCTCTTGTAGTAGTGCCTAGAAAAATGATTAGTCAATGGACCAAGACACCGTCGTTTGTAGTGACAAACTTGGTGGTGTATGAAGTGTGAAAGAGAGTGGAGGAATTCCTCCTTTCGGAACTAGGGTCCTCACACACCCAGCGAGCTACGAACGACGATGTCTTGGTCCATTGACTTATTATTTTTCTAGGCACTACTACAAGAGGAACTGCATATATTTAGATGATACAATCTGACTGGGCACTTATGCTGGACCTCAATAAAAAGCCCCATAGTCCCCTTTTTTTTTATTAATTGGTGTTACATCACAGAAGGTCCCCAATGATTATTAGGTCTCTCTTAAGCAGCGACTGCGATGTCTCTTTGAGACATGCTGTATCCAGGATATAGGCTTTAAGCTCTGCCCATGTACCGCCCATGTTCTAATTGGCACCTTTGACTGTCTTTTGGAAATGCTTTTTTTCCTTTGGTTAATGTATTAATAGTCCCTCCATAGTCCCTCCTTTTCTATTGTTGTGACCTTCAACCTTGAAGGTAACAGGTGGGGTAGTTGGCCCACAAGGACGTCCTTGGGGGCAAACAAGCCCTCCTGTTACCTCCAGTAAGGCCCACACAGCAAGACTGCTGAGAGGTCTTCAGAGACCACTCCCCCTTTTTTCACCACTCTGCAAACGTGCCTCCTGCTGCACTGCTAGCTCGGGGATGAAGTCCTCTTGGCTCCAGAGGGTCCTTGGAGGCCAAGTACCCCTCATGTTACCTCCAGTAAGTCCCACACAGTGGGATTGCTGGGAGGTCTTTGAAGGCCATGCTCCCTTTTTCCACCAGTCTCCAAACATGGCTCCCAGTGCAGTACTGGTTGAGGGATGAAGTCCTCTTGGCTTTTGAGGGTCCTTGAGGGTCATCTACCCCACCTGTTACCTCCAGTAAGTCCCACACAGCTGGATTTCTAAGAGGTTGTTGGAGCCATGCACCCTTTCTCCACCACTCTGCAAACGCACCTCCTGGTGCACTACTAGTTGGGGGAAGAAATGAACTTTAGTCCTGAGGCCCTCCGGAGGCAAGGGGACATCATCCTCCCACCAGCAGTGCTCCGAGAGGCGCATTTGCAGAGTGGTGGAGAAAGAGGGCGTGGCCTCCGATCACCTCTCAGCAATCTTGCTGTGTGGGACTTACTGGAGGCAAAGGAGGTCTTTTTGGCCCCTAAGGACTCTCAGCAGCCAAGAGGACTTTATCCCCTAACTAGCAGAGTGCCAGGAGGCACGATTGCATAGCGCTGCAGAAAGGGGGTGGGGCCTCCGGTGTCGTTTGATTATAAAGGAAGGGGGCCGTGTGGCCTCCTCTTCCAGGGACGATGCCAGCCCCGTTGACTCCATCCCTCAAGGCCCGGCGTTTCTTTTTTTCTTTTCTTTTCTTTTTTAATTAAAGGAAGGAGGGCAGCGTGGCCCCCCTTCACTGGGCCTATTTCAGCCCCAGGAACCCCATCCCCCGGGGCCTGCCCCTTTTTTATTTAATTTAATTATTTTTTAAATAGGGAGGGGGCCACATCCTCCGGGGCCAGGCCTCTACTGTTGGGGGACCGCGGGGAGCCTGAAGGCCACCCCGATCCCTACCGGCTCCCTGCGTCCTGCGGGAGCTGGCATTGTTTTTGGATAGAGGGAGCTGCTAAACATGCAGCTCCCTCTGCCCAAAAGCAATTCTGCTCCGCTTAGTGCAAGCAAGAGCATTTTTTGCTCTCGCTTGCACGAAGCAGAGCAGAGTTTGCTATGGCTTGGCGGGAGCAGTGCCAAGCTATAGCAAACAGCAATGTCCCAGGGGTGGGCATTCTGGGACATTGTAGTTGGTGGCCCTGGGGGGTGGCGGTCCCCGGGGCCATTAATGGCTCTAATGTGTGATTTTGCTCTGGGAGGTGGTGGCCCCTAGGGCTATGTGGGGGGGTCCATGCGCCCCCACTTTGCTTATAGATGAAGCCCTGGGAAAGATGTAGTCCCCGGGGTTTGGGGGGGTCCAAGAGGCCTCTCATTTATAAAACTATAAGCCCTGGGGAGGTGGTGGCCCCCAGGACAGCAGGGAGGCCGTGCGTTCCTCCCCTGCTTTCATTTTATTTTTAAAGAGGCTCCGGTAAGGTGGTGGTCCCCAGGGCAATATTTAGCTCAAGGAGGGGGGCCGTGCGCCCCCACCCCATTATTAAAAAAAATGCCCCTGGGACATGGCCCGCCTGGGGGCTGATAATGAACGAAGCGCAAGGAGCCCATGTTTCATTTTTTTTTTAAACTTCTATGGATCCTGCTGAAATTGTTTTAAAAAATGCTTTATTTGGTGGATCCACCTAGAGGCCACGGTGTTTCTACCCTGCCCCCTTTTCTTTTTTTTACATTTTTTGCGGGACTCAGTTCAACCGATTCCCAATTGCTGCCAACACTTCCTGGTTGAATTGTTGGCAGTCAATCAAATTTCAGTAGGGTTTCAGTAGGCTGTTGAGCTCCCAGATAGCTATATTTTTTAAACTTAAATATCTTTGAAACTACTGAGCGGATTAACACCAAATCACAAAAAACAGGCTTTCTGGACCAACATCTAGCTTTTTGCCAAATTTGCTGCAATTCCGTTCAGTGCTTCGGGCTGTAGTCATGTTCAAAAAACGAAAACTCCCCATAAACATAACATGGAGAAAACGCGTTTTGGGCCCCCCTGTTTTTTCTCGGCCCCCACTTGACGGATCACTCCGAAACTTTCGACCCAGCAACTGAACCAAAAAGGGGACTTTTTCTAAAATTCCTGAAGATTCGTCAAAGTTATTCGCAAAACAATAAATACTTTTCCTATGGAAACTTTGGTCCTAACTATAACTACCTACTGGCAACCACCAGTAGGTATTACATAAGAAATTGTGTATATACACACATAATATACACACATATATATATATATATATATATATATATATATATATATATATATATATATATATATATATATATATATATATATATATATATATATATATATATATATATATATGTGTGTGTGTGTATGGTTGTGTGTACGCCCATTTTTATTTTACACTTTCATGTTACTAGAGGACTGCTGCTCTTCTGCTTTATTCTCACACTATCCCTGGAGTGGTACTTATTTTTATTTTTCTCTCTGCACCAGGTGTTACTGTCTTCGTTCCTACCTCGCAAAGTGCCAAGCTGCCATGAACTCCATCACTAAGATGCCTTGTGCCTTCACTGCCTCAGACTAATCCATACATCTACCTTCCCTCTCCCTGGCTACTCCCTTCTCATAGCTTCCTCAGGACTCTCAACCCTCATGTATCCTATTGTCCTTCTGACTCTTCCTCTAGTCAATTGTTGTTGTTTATTTTTATCTGCGTTTTATATAACTTCTGTATATGCTGCTATCTTTTTCTTTTTCCCACCGTTCCCCGTTTGCGTAATATTCTTGTGAGCATTTTTTTTACCCCATGTTATTACCGTCATGCATATTTTTTTAACCATTATTATATTTATTCTGCATATCTTTTGCTACTCTCTATATATTTTTAGGTACCCCTTTTGTACCTCATGTTATTATCTTTCAGCTTATGTTTTCTGACACTATGTATATTTTTATGCACCTACTATGTACCTTATGTTATTATTGCTGTGTTCACTCTGTAAAGCGCTGTGATACGGTCAAGTTTGCGCTATATAAACTCACAAATAAATAAATAAAAAAAAATATATATATATATGTATATATATATATATATATATATATATATACATACATATATATATATATATATATATTATCTACTGGCGGTCGCCAGTAGATAGTTATAGTTACAACCTATTATCCATAGGAAATCCGCGACATTCTATTTGAAATAACTCTCTTGCCGGTTGACGTATCTTCGCAAAATTTTCAAACTTTATGGCCCGCTCCGGTCCGCTCCTACCCTGAAAGTCTCAGGGGGATTCGTCAAGCGGGGGCCGAGAAAAAGGGGGTCCCAAAACGCGTTTTCCCCATGCAATTTTCCATAGGAAACTTTAGACACGGCTACAGCCCGAACTGCTGAACGGAATTACACCAAATTTGGCAAAGAGGTAGTTCTTGTTTCAGAAAGAACCCTTTTGTTAAATGGTGTAAATCCGTTCAGTAGTTGCTGAGAAAATCAAAAGTAAAAAGTTAGTGATATCTATGGCCGAGTAGGGTCCGCGTACCCTCAGCGCACCCTGCGCGCACCGACCCGATCACGAGCTACATGTTAATTGGCTGTCAGCTGGCTGTCAACATTCCGATTCAGGAAATGTTGCCAGCCATTTTGTCCCTCAGTAGAACCGAGGGACAGAAACAAGTGCGCAAAGCGCACAAAGGGGGCAGGGTAGAAACACCCTGACCCCTAGGTTTGCTCAGGGGTCCCACAAGGACCCCTGGGCAAAAACAAACAATTTTTAAAAATCGGCAGGATGCGCTCAGGGTGCGCGAATCCTGCCGAAAAAAAAACGAAGCGCGGTCTCCGCGCTCGATTGGATTTTGCCCCGGGTGGCCCAAGTCCCGGGGGCATGGTGGGGGGATAATTTAATGTGTGGGGGCCTCAAAGGGCCCCTAAGCCCCGGGGACCGCCACCCCCGGGGCTTTTTAAAATGGTGCGGGAGGGCTCTGAGCCCTCCCGCAGCCCCGGGACCACCACCTCCCCGGGGCTTTTTTTATAAATTAAAAACCTGTGTGGGGGGCTCCAGCCCCCACACGCCCGGGACCGCCACCTCCCCGGGGCACTAAACATTTAAATATGGGGGTCCGTTACGGACTCCAGAGCCCCGGGGACCACCACCTCCCGGGGCTGTGAACTGAATGGGAGGGGGCCGCGCGGCCCCCTCCTGGAGCCCTTGATGGCCCTGGGGACCACCACCCCCAGGGCCGGCTCCTGCAGTGTCCCGGGGTGCCTACCCCGGGACACTGTAGTTTGCTATGGCAGGACGGTAGCCTCGCGGCTCCGTCCTGCCATAGCAAACTGCTTTGGATATTGGAAGAGAGAGCAGGGAAACCTGCTCTCTCTTCCAATATCCAAAGCACATTGCTTTCCACATGGGGAGCTGCATCTTAGCAGCTCCCCATGTGGAAAAGCAATGCCGGCTCACAAGGGACGCGGGAGCCGGCGGGACTGTGGGGGATTTGGGACCCCCCACAGTCCCCAACGGAGAGGGCCAGCCCCGGGGATGGGGTCCCCGGGGCAAGTAGTGGCTCGGGAGGGGGCCACGCGGCCCCCTCCCCAAATAATAAAAAGAAATAAATAAAAAAAAAGGAAAGGCCGGCCCCGGGGGATGGGGTCCCCGGGGCCTTAAATGGCCTGAGGAGGGGGCCACGCAGCCCCCTCCAAAGAAAAACAAAAAATCGAGGCCATGCCCCGGGGATGGGGTCCCCGGGGCCAATACAGGCCCAGGGAAGGGGGACCATGCGGCCCCCTTCCCGTTTTTTAATAATATTTAATTTAAAAAGGGGTAAGGCCCTGGGGGATGGGGTCCCCAGGCCATAAAAACTGGAAAAAGGAAGGGGGCCACACAGCCCCCTTCAGGGACAAAAAAAACGATCGGGCCCGCAGGCCCCGCCCCTTCCTTCACCACTCTGCAAACGCGCCCCTGGCGCGTTTGCAGAGAGGGAACGATTCCCCTTGAATACTGGGGGTCCCTGGGGGCCAACTAGCCCACCAGGAACCTCCAGTATGCGCCAGGGGGCTGCCTTTCAGAGAGGTGTACAGAGGCCACGCCCCTTTTACACCTCTCTGCAACGCAGCTCTGTGGCGCTTTTGGAGGTATATGGTGGGCTAGTTGGACTCCGGGGACCCTCAGGATTCAAGGGGACTTAATTCCCCAACTTAAAACACGCCACGGGCGCGTTTGCACAGTGGTGAAGGGAGGGGCGGGGCTTCAGGTGACATGTGTGCAAACAGGCCCCGTGGCGCGTTTTAAGATGGGGAATTAAATCCCCTTCAATCCTGAGGGTCCCTGGGGGCCAACTAGCCCAACAGGTACATCCAGAAAGCGCCACAGAGCTGCGTTGCAGAGAGGTGTAAAAAGGGGCGTGGCCTCTCTACACGTCTCTGCAACGCAGCCCCCTGGCGCATACTGGAGGTTTCTGGTGGGCTAGTTGGCCCCTAGGGACCCTCTGGATTCAAGGGGACTTAATCCCCCAACTTAAAACGCGCCACGGGGCGCGTTTGCACAGATGTCACCTCAGGCCCCGCCCCCTCCCTTCACCATTGTGCAAATATTCTTCTAAAATCATCCGAAATACGAATTCCGATTTACTCACCTGTTATAAGGAGAGACCTCAGTGCTGCATCTTTCAGCCCAGTACTGGTCCTGAAAAGTAATTTTAACCGTACTTACCAGTAACTTGAATTTCCTTCCATAGGATATCATTGCCTGCTTTTTGTTGAAAAAGTTTCTAAGTGTTGATTTTTGAAACATACAAATATTCCTCTAAAATCAGCCGAAATACGAATTCCGATTTACTCACCTGTTATAAGGAGAGACCTCAGTGCTGTATCTTTCAGCCCAGTACTGGTCCTGAAAAGTAATTTTAACCGTACTTACCAGTAACTTGAATTTCCTTCCATAGGCTAACATTGACTGGTTTCACTTGGAAATTCTTCTAAGTGTGGAGTTTTGGAACTTTAAAATATTCCTCTAAAATCAGACGAAATACGAATTCCGATTTACTCACCTGTTATCAGGAGAGACCTCAGTGCTGCATCTTTCAGCCCAGTACTGATCCTCAAAAGTAATTTTAACCGTACTTACCAGTAACTTGAATTTCCTTCCATAGGATATCATTGCCTGCTTTTTGCTGAAAAAGTTTCTAAGTGTGGAGTTTTGGAACTTTAAAATATTCCTCTAAAATCAGCCAAAATACGAATTCCGATTTACTCACCTGTTATCAGGAGAGACCTCAGTGCTGCATCTTTCAGCCCAGTACTGGTCCTGAAAAGTAATTTTAACCATACTTACCAGTAACTTGAATTTCCTTCCATAGGATATCATTGCCTGCTTTTTGCTGAAAAAGCTTCTAAGTGTGGAGTTTTGGAACTTTAAAATATTCCTCTAAAATCAGACGAAATACGAATTCCGATTTACTCACCTGTTATCAGGAGAGACCTCAGTGCTGCATCTTTCAGCCCAGTACTAATCCTGAAAAGTAATTTTAACCGTACTTACCGGTAACTTGAATTTCCTTCATAGGCTAACATTGACTGGTTTCACTTGGAAATTCTTCTAAGTGTGGAGTTTTGGAACTTTATAATATTCCTCTAAAATCAACCAAAGTACGAATTACAATTTACTCATCTGTTATCAGGAGAGAACCCAGTGCTGCATCTTTTAGCCCAGCACTGACCCTGAAAAGTAATTTTAACCGTACTTACCAGTAACTTATATTTTCTTCCATAGGAATCCATTGTCTGGTTTTCAGCAGAAAAGTTTCAAAGTGTCGATTTTCACAAACTACAAATATTCCTAAAAAATCGCCTGTATGACTTAAACGCATTCTTTCAACTGTTTACAGTAGATGCACCAGTGCTGGATCCAGGATCCAACACTGAGTAAGAAAAAGTAACGATAACAGTTTTTACCTTCTAAGTGAATTTCCTTCCATAGGATAACATTGGTGATTCTATGAGAAAAAGTTTCTAAGTGTCAACTTTTAAAGTACAATAATATTCCTTAAAAATCACGACTGTAACCAAAACGCTTTTACTCAACTGTTTACAGGAGATGTTCCAGGACTGAATCTAGGATCCAGTCCTGTGGTTAGAAAAGTAATCCATAAAGTAAGTAATTGCATTTAACTAGAAATTCACATTGAGCTGAATGTTGCATTGTGTTTGAAAATGTGTTGCCCATTGCAACAACTGTAACTACTGTACTTAAAAGTCTATTGCCTATGTGCAAAGTATTTAAACTAAAGTAATTCATTCTGAGAAAGTATTTTTTGTAATGTAATGTATAATGTAATTACAATGTAATTTAAAAAATAAAATATGTAAAAAAAATTGTTTCTAAAAATGTAGTAAATCAGTATGAAAATTTTTTATATAACAATTAATACATTTAAAAATTGTCATTTACAAAACCTTTGAAATTCACTGAAAAAACCGTAGGTTTCAGACATGTTATAGTTACAAATTAGCATTTAAAAACCTTTGAAATTCACTGAAAAAACCATAGGTTTCAGGGACGTTATAGTTACAAATTAGCATTTAAAAAACCTTTGAAATTCACTGAAAAAACCATAGGTTTTAGGGACAGTTATAGTTAGTTGGACATTGCACTCGTACAAAACCCGTGAAATTCCCCGTTATAGTTAGTCCAGCTAACTATAACTCGCGCCCCGCAATGCACTGCTGATGACGTCACATATTACATCACTCATGACATGGTCAGTGACATCACTGATGACATCTCAAATGACATCACTGATGACATCATCCATGTGATAATTTCATGCATCTTCTCACACCCTAATATAACCTTTGATACACCCACTCTAAATTACAGACTGCCATTCGCAAAACCATAGACACTCCAAAACCAATAACTACATACCCACTCACTGATTCTTAGGTCTACGCACACATCCACTCACTAACCCGTACAGTCACTCATACTTACGGTCACTCAGTACAGGACTATCATATGCACTCATACTCCTATATAGACACTCAAACACCGCCACTCATCCATAGAGGTACTCACACACCTAGTCAGTCATGCAAATAATTAAACACACTACCATTTACTCACCTATACAGTTATACACACACCAGCTCACTTACTCATACAAATACTAGCACATTCTTACGCTCTTATACAATCACTGATACAAGCACACACTCATCCATACAGCCACTATCACAATCACTCACTCTCGCTTATAGCTATTTATATACTCCAACACACATATATACTGCCTTTCATATATGTAGTTACTCACACATGTACCACTGGGACATACATTCACTCACTAACACACTCTTACACACACTTACCCACCCATACAGTCTATCACAGATGCACTCTTGAAACCATCCACCCAGTGAATCACCCACTCACACATCTATGCACAGAGTCGCACACACCCCTCCCACACAAACACTCAGGCACCCATACAGATACTCACACAAGCATTCAATAACTCATATAGACACTCATGTAGCTATTCACAAACACATGCAGCCACTTACACAGCAACAGACAGACGGATACAGACATTCACCCAGTTTAGTCACTAACCCATGCATTCAGTAAGATACGTTAAATCACTCACTTATACAGTCAGTCACGCACCTACTAAATCATCCATACAGACACTTACACACCCACTCATTCTTCAATACGTCTTTTCCTATATATATTAAAAATATTTAAACTTTACAGAAACACACAGTCACTGGATGATGTCATCAGTGATGTCATTTGAGATGTCATCAGTGATGTCATCAGGGATGTCACTGACCATGTCATGAGTGATGTAATATGTGACGTCATCAGCAGTGCATTGCGGGGCGCGAGTTATAGTTAGCTGGACTAACTATAACGGGGGAATTTCACGGGTTTTGTACGAGTGCAATGTCCAACTAACTATAACTGTCCCTAAAACCTATGGTTTTTTTAGTGAATTTCAAAGGTTTTTTAAATGCTAATTTGTAACTATAACGTCCCTGAAACCTATGGTTTTTTCAGTGAATATATATATATATATATATATATATATATATATATATATATATATATATATATGTATATATATATATATATATATATATATATATATATATATATACACACACAATTTCGTTCCTCAGAAGCCGGCTGCCTCCCTGCAGAATACATGGATTGTCGAATGCCAAGTCAGCCTAGTCTTGATTCATCTCAAACCTCTTTCTTCCACCCCCCACACTTCCTCCCTCTTTTGCTGACTCAGATGTTTACATCCCTGCTTTTTCCCCTTGCTAGTGTTTGCCTCTCCTTCTCTTTGCCCTTCTTTATCTCTTGTCTGCTTTTCTATCTCTTGTTCGGAGTCAAAGTATGTTAAAGAAAAATAATTTCTGCTTCCCAAGAACAAGTGGCGGTGTACTCTCCATCTGCGCTCCCCTATCTTTTTTATGTCAGACGGAAGTAGGGGGGACGCACAGAAATACTGCTGCGTCCCGTATGTTTGTGCCTAGGTAGGCATCTTTCTATACCTCCTCTACAGGCATACTACATAGGGTGACCAGACGTCCCGGATTTCCCCGGACGGTCCCGGTTTTGGGAGAAGTGTCCCGACACTATCCCCCAAATTAAGAAAATGTCCCGGTTTTTGTGTAGTGCCCGGGTGTAGCAGAAAAATGTCCCGTTTTTTTTGTTTAGTGCCTGAATTGAGCATACAATTGGAGCGCTTGTTGCAGAAGGATAATACTAGCGCGAAGGGAAATCCATTAAAGAGTCACATTTTCTCTCTGGATTTCCCTTCTCTTTCTACAAAGTCTAGCCACCAGTGTGACCCTGCTCTGTCTGTTAAAGGGAGCGAGCCTTGAATGTGTGCACGCATGCCTGTGTGTATATATATATATAGATATATATATACACACACATTTACAAGTCTACTGTATATAGGCACATATTTACTAAGCCTGGGCGTAGTTCGCGAAGTAGCGCTACGCGAAGCTACGCAAAGTGCAGTTCGCACTACGCGAGCTACGCGTAGCACTACGCGAACTGCGTAGTGCACTGTTCGCAATGATTGCACAGTGCCGGATGCTTGTCTGCACTGTGCAATCATTGAAAACGGCATCTTGCACAGTGCGAGCTGTCTTTTACTGCCGCTCGAGTAGATTTTTACTCGAGCAGCAGCTTTCTCAACGCGGACTGGTAGTTTCTCATCGCGAGCGGTCGCGAGCATACGCGACCACTCGCAATGAGAAACCTGACCTCCCCGCGTTGAGAATCTCGCCGGGAGGTTTATTTTCCATGCTTGCGATCGGCAACTTGATGTTGCTGATCGCGAACGAGGAAAAGGTCTCGCCGGGATAGTCATTTTGCTTGCTCGCGGTCGCCAACTTGACGTTGAGGACCGCGAGCAAGCAAAAATGACCGCTGCACTACGCTACTCTACGCGTGTTTGCACTGTGCTACGTGCAATTCGCGTTGTGCGAAGTAGCGCAAATTTCGCAAACTACGCGAGCGTAGCGTAGTGCTTTGCCCAGGGTTAATATTTACAAGGATAAGCAAAAACCGGGACATGCCAGATATAGAAGTAAGACTAAAGTCTTTAGTCCTACTTTTATTCCTAGCCTGTCCCGGTTTTTGGTCCTCAAAATCTGGTCACCCTAATACTACAGCATTCATATTTAGAGCTCAAACCAAATTCTGATAGAAGGCCCGAATCCCTTGTGTGGAGCACATTGCTAATCGCATGCAGCGCTCCTCGTTGGCCCTTCACTGAAGATGGCATGCGAGCACTTGGTTGCTTTTCTTCTTTTCGCTGAACTTGGTATCCAGCTCGTCTCTGTGTTCCTCGTCTCTCGCAGGTGGAATCAATACTTTGTTGTTGCGCTTTCACTTCCAAAGGGCACAAATGTCATGTTTACTCAGGCTGCGGCAGAGCTTCTTAAATAACATCCTCATCTCAGCTTTGAAAAGGTGACTTTGTCACAGGCAGACGCAGGGAAGTTAGAAAAACTGGGCACTGCGGTCATAGGCAGGCGATGAGGTACCAGGTAGGCAAAGATGAACGGAATAGGTAAAGGGCATACAGAGCAAATTCCCAGTGGTTATGGACGGTGATAAAAAACACTGCCCCATGCGCGACTTTCACACTATAATAAGTATGTAAAAGGAGGCCGTTTTTAAATTGTTCCTCGATTGAAATGTTGCTTGTTTGTTGGAGCCCAGAATTCAAACTAAAGTAATACCTGAAATATAGATAGATGCGGTGTTACAATAAAATACGCTGGTAGTGCCCACAACATCGTAAGTGTAGTTTGACGGGGTAAACTGTAAAACAAGGGAGCTAGTCATGCAATATTTTGAAAAAAATGTCTGACACTATGGTGCGCAAACACCCTAGTACGGAAAGGGTTCAATTGGGTTTCTCAACTGCAGCTACATATGTTAGGTGCGCCCTTAGCCAAGAACTTTTGATTTTACTAAAATTCTACCTATAATGTGCTTACTGATAGGAGCTTTCAGCCAGCCCTCTTCATCTAGTGGTCTGTTACTGTGTCAGTGTTGGAAATTTGCCCTATCTGAAGGGTCACCCCAAAGTTTTCGGCCTCTTTGCTGAACCCTCTTTGCTGGGAATTGAATTCTATGAACTTAACCCCTTCTGATCAATGGCAAGGTGCTTTTGCTCCTCCATTCAACCTGATGAAATGGGTATACCCCTAATTGGCATATTTAGCTTACCTAAAAGACCCTAGTGTATGGTACCTAAAGTGTACCCAGGGCCTATAAGTCAAATGTCACCAGTGGGCTGCAGCACATATTGTGCCACCCAATGCAGTAACAGGACAAACATGACTGAAGACCTGCCATGTGTAGCACAGTGGTGCAGGTTTTCACCACAAAATAATTTTGACAGGTCTAAACCTTCATTTGACATAGTTATAAGTCACTTCTTCGAAGGCCTTATAGCCCACAGGGCAGGGAACATGGTATTTAAAAGTTGGGCATGTAAAAGTTTAATGTTAAAAATGTGTTTACAGTGAAAATGCACTTAAAACAATTTTCATTGAAGCAGAATTGGCTCTCCCATAGAAAAGCACTGGGATACAATATTAGATTTAATTCATTTTATCTCTGCCAAGGAAACAGCAACAAATTTAATTATTGGACTTCATCAAACATTTGCAAGCCCAATTCACTTGTGAAGTCAGATTGTAATAAATATTTTTTAAAAGATGACTTTTAGAAAGTCACGTTTACCCTGCTGAAGTAATTGGAAGCTAAATGGGTATTTTGCTCTCTCACTTCTGCCAGTCAGTAATTAGCCTTTCAATGGGAGTGAATAAGGTGTGAACTTGATCCTACAACAGGAAATAAAGTCCTTGGGAGTGTGAGGTGTTGTTGCAGCCTTGACAGGATGGCCTGTGGGCTGAGCCCAAGCACTTGATTAACTTCAAGGAGGCCTACCCTGTCATAAGCAGGGGTAATCTGAACCATTGTTTTGTCCCTCAATCCAGACTGGCATCTATTACTGTGGGCCTCGGGTTGACATTACAGTGTCAGGTCCTGCTGGAATGTCAAGACCTGCTTGACAGGTCTGCTGGAGCTTTTCATATGACATTGGGGGTGTACTTCAAAGCAGGGAAATGGAATGCCAAAACAATTGGTGTGTATCCTCTATTTGCTGAAAGGTCAGCTTTTGTCCTGCTAGATTTCTGTCTGTGACTTTGTTGGGGGTACAGGAACTGCCTAATACTGGCTTTTAGTGCTACATGTGGGAGGACATCAGGATTACCATAGTACACTGCCCACACACTCCCACTTCTCTCATAGTCCATACTTAGTGTGGCTAAAACCTTCTTGAAAATGTCGAAAGTGGTTAGTGTTAGCCCCGGGAGCCTTTACCCCATTGGTCATGGCATCCCCAGAGGTCATTCTCACCCACTAGGGAATAAATGTGGCATCTCCAAGAATCCACTTCAGAACACTCCTGGACCTGGTTAAGATCAGATGAAGACTGAACCAGCTGCCTGAGACCTAATAACAGCCTAGAAGACTGAACCTGCTCTCCCTCTTGTGCACAGGACAAAAAAGTGGAGTTCAAAGGTCATAAGGCTGACCTCCTGTTAAAGCCACAGAGGCCTTTTCCCACAACTTTCCAGCTGACCAGTGGCAACTAGACCTGTACTTGGCCCTGCTTTGGTCTTTGCCTGACACTCAGGGAGTCTCTAAGTGCCTCCCATGAGGTCCCGGGGGCTTTAGAAGTGTACTCCTGCAATAAATTGAACCATAAAGGACTAAAGTCAGAATGTAAAACCTGGCACGTGCTCCATCATGGTCAGCATTGGATCACACCTAGGTCTTGTTCTACCGCAACCACTGACTATCATTGGCACTTTGCGATTCTTGGCACTGGCTCTACTTAAAACTTTAAAAATTCAACAATTCATATCTCTGGTTTATTGGATTTTTGTCATTTTGTTTATTAATTTTTGCTCTATGCTTCTAATTCATTTTGGGATTTTTACGGTTTTACAGGTTATTACTGAAATTACTAAAACTTATTGCATAAATACTTCACACTTTGACAGTAAGTTAAGCTTAACTGCTCTGTATCATACCTATCATGTTTACTTAGTGACTGATGTGGTTCACCCTGTCAAGGATTGTGATTATTACTTAAGGTCTGTACTTAAACCCCTCAACTAATAACTCAATTTCTTACAGTCTTTCACATTTTTCTTCCACACGGTACAGCATCCACCATGAAGCAGTTGTTTAGCCCACGTCAGACATTGGCTAATTTCACTGTAAGTATCAGCATTTAGTTCTACAAGGAGCAATTCCACACATAAAGTAGTTGCCTTCTGCGCCAGGGACTACTATGGCAATATATATGTTTTGAGACCGAAACATGTTATTGCTTTTACCAAACGTTTGACATAAAGCATGGAAAAACAAAACAATCATTGACAAAACCTAAAAGCTGGCAGCCAATGCCAGACCTATTTACTTTCCCGAAGCTTGTTTTACTTTTTCACATGAGCTCACATATGGAAAACTCCCACTAGAAACATTTCATTTTTATAATTCTAGGTAATATTGTTGTAAGTGTTCTATGCTCAGATGTTTAATTTAGGTGTTCCATACACAGTGAGACTAATCCACAAACTAATTAGAATAACAGAAATAACATGGTCTCAGGCTGAATCTTTAAATGTAGTACAGAAAGTACTGGCCTCTTTTAGTGCTGCAATACTATACTAGTGGCAGTGTGCACACTACATAAACACGTAACATGTAACATGCACAGTCTTTGACTCCAATGACATCACACAAACTAGTACTAGTGCAAATAAGGACACCACATTCAAGGCATGTGATAAGTATGTTATATTCTGGGTGTTTCAGCACATCTTGTTGTATGTGTATAATAAATATTCCTCATATTGCTTGTACATGGGCACATTTCATGCTTCATGTGCCGTGTGTACACCTCATGCTCTCCAGATTGTGGATGCATATTTCATTTTTCTGACCTCTCACTCATGTACAAGGCACACTTTAAGGGGGAGGAGGTACAAAATACACAACATGGCAATTGTTCTTTGGCTGAGATGACTCATATAAAATTGCAACCTAAATGGTCTGTCATTAACATGTTCGCCACCTTTCTGACTTTCTACTTAAGTGTGGCTGAATTGTCGTATGCTTTTGTGAGTCACAGCATGAAATCGGTCATTTCATTTGATTTCGATTAAAAAGGAAATAAAATGAGGATCTGAACATAAAATAGCTGGAATAAGGGAACAGTGAATCATCTATGGGCTGCTAGCTAGAATGAACATAGGTAGTCCACAATATCTTCGGAAGACTGTCAGACCTTGCGCTGACTCAGTGTCAGTCACTTAGGTGAACATTTACTTCATGGCAGTGTCTACAAGGAGTTATTTTTTTACTTTTACAGATCAGCTCAATTTATTGGATAGGATAACAACTTTTCCCAACAGCCTTGCAGGGAATGGGCACAGTTGTGAAGCAAGTGAGCATGAGTGTCCAAAAGAGGGTTAGGAGGGGTTCTACCCCAAAGATTATTTTCTAAAAAATGGAGTAGTGTGTGGGTAGGTTTTGGTGTGGTCTGATGTGCTGGCATAGCTGTCAATTCACCCGAGACATTTTAAGTCATGAGCTAAGTGGGCAATTGCCCAGGGCCACCATCCAAGGGGCCAATAGCAAAACAATTGAGGTAGTTAGAAGACTCTCTCTCACGCTCCATTTCTCTCTCACTCGCTCTTCCTTCTCTTTCTTCCTCCCTCTCTCACTCACCTCCTCCCCTCCTCAGTTTCTTTCTTTGCCACCACTCTGCCTAACGCTGCCTCTCTCTATTGATCCCTAACTCACTACTCTCTACTTTTTATGAACCTCTCTTTTCTTACCTCGTGTATCTCTTGTTCTCTCATCTCTTTCTTCCTATATTGCACACACTATTTATCTCTTTCTGCTTCTCTATCTACAGTCTCTAACTTGCTGTAATTTACCACCTGCTGTCTTCCGTACCTCTCTCACTACCTCCCACCTCTCGTTCTACCACACATTTTCTCTACTTTATCTCTCTCCTCCTCACACATCAGTAAATACACACATTTTGCTCTGCCTTTCTCCCCCTCTCATTACCTCAACTCTATCAAACTCACCACTCATGAGAGCTTCAATTAGCTGAAAATGAGTAATTGATGTAATTGTTTTCCGAACGGGGCGATGGGAGGGGGGGCAAAGTATGTTTTGCTCAGGCTACTAAAAACTCCATAAGATGACACTGAACTCACCTCACTTCTTGATCCGTCATGATATTGAGGCCGAATGTAACATGCCTATCTATGCTCCTCCTAAGCCGTAATGGACGGGAAGGCAACTTTCTTCATTAGTAAATAGAGCATGCCATTCCCTGGTGTTAGCGTGAACCTGATGACGCATTGCACTGGAGTCTGACATCACACTTGATGCATAGATAGGCAAGCAGAGCCCATCTGTTGACGAAGTAAGTACTAGTAAATCAGCCGCGGTCCGTGCAGGTAACAGCAGTGGGGCAGTGGGGCCGCGTTGGGGGGATTTCGAGGGACGATGCAGAGGGAAAATTAATTATTTATTTAATTTTCCCTTGGCATCGTCCCTCGAAATCCCCCCCAACGCGCCCCACTGCCCCACCACTGTTACCTGCACGGACCGCGGCTGTAGTAAATTATAGCTACCGGAATAGCCTAAGTCCCGCTCTGCGATATTGAATGGATGAATGGAGTGCTCCTATGATAAATAAAAAGATGGTCTGACTAGTGGATGTGGGGGCATGAATGTATCAACTGCCAACAAACATTAATTTAATAGGCTGTTTATGTGAACAATGATGTGTTGGAAGGATCACTCTGTGTGTCTGCTGCATATATACCATTGGATTTGAGGACTTTGTTTTTGTGATTTCATAAGTAATTTCAAAAACTGTTGTATAAGGGTGTTGATTATTTGATAGAAGCCATGCACCAGGATTTATTTGTACTTTGTATTTTTGATTTTTAAACTTTATTGTGGTGGGTGGCCTGCAGTTTCAGTACGTGCCTAGTTATTTTTTTGCATGTAATTTTTCTTCTTTTATAAAGCAAAAATGTTGCACAATTCAGTACATTTTCTCCATGTTTTTTAATAAATTTGCAATAGTCATTTAATTTACTATGTGGACTAGTCTGCCAATGTGCCTTCCAGCTAGTAAGCCCAGTAATGGGTGTATGAAACAACTGTTTTTCTGGTGTCTGTTGAAATGAAACATCATTTAGGCCATGGACGGTATTGGATTAAATTACAAAATTTGTTTTTTGGGGGTATTTCATTTTTTTTCCTGCAAACAGTGTGTAGGTAGGGTAATATAGTTGATGCCTCTGGAGGATGTTTGTTGTAAAAATAATTATCCCAGTTGATTTTTGTTTTGCCATTGCTGAATTAATTCTGTTTTGTCCTGTGTTACCAATGCCTCCTTTGTCTGGCCAGTGTGTAATTGTGTGTTTGCCATAGGCCACCATTTGTCTTTGTTCCCCATGCCATGTGGCCGGGGGGCATTTTGTAAAGTCAGTGCCCATAGTTCTGCATGTGTTCTTTGTTTTCCATGCCTCCTTCTTGTTGTTTGTCCATGTGACTAGTGGCCATTTTGTGTAGGCAGTCGTGTGCTTTTGCCATAGGCCTGCATGTGTTCTTTGTTGTGGCTATGCCTCCTTGCTTGCTGTTTGATCATGTGGTCAGCAGCCATTTTGTATAGCCAGCCAGTGTGCTTTTGCCACAGGCCTGCATGTGTTCTTTCTTTTTTGTGTATAGTAAATAGAGAGAGAACCCTTGTGCAACCAAGGGAATAATGTTCTCTTCACAAGTAAAACAGAAATGTTTCCCCTTGGATCAAAGTACTAACACACTTAGATAGTTGCTGGATAAGAAAAGCAACTACTGCTTATCTACTTCAAACTTGTACTACTTATCCACTCCAATCCACATCATATAACATCAGATACTGACTCGTATAATTCAAATATTAAAAAACATGTTTTAATTAAAATCCTGTTATCACAAAAAATAAATAAAATCTGATTTTTCAATCACAATAAAAACATCATCAATATATTTCATACACTTGGTAAAATAAATTCAAACAGATACCACAACGTTACACAAAACACAAATGACACTATACCCCCACATACAAGAGAAAAGAAAATTATAGACACTCAATTTTGTCATTTTTCAATACATATCCTTCACAACCAAATATAGGGACACGGTCTGAATGCCCTTCTAATTAAGCGATTACAGAATCACGTTCCTCCAAGGATTATGTAATAAATTTGCGTCGACGCGTTTCGATGGTTAGAAAATTTTAGTCCATCTTTTTCAAGACACTTGTATACTTTTTCTCTGTAATATTCCTTGGTTTAAAAATCCTTATGTATGGATAAGCTATGTTCGAATGAAAATCTCTTTAAATCTTGAATGCCACAATTCTCTGAATAATTTACTCAGTCCGATTTACTGCCAGGGCTGCAACCTCGCTGTATGGAGGGTGTTTATGTCACCCAGGTCGACAATATCTCATTAACTTGAGTCAAAAAATGGAATTATAACTCTCGTGGTACCAATCCTCGCACCTCATGGGTCATAACTTGCTCCCAAATCGAGGGGCAATCACGTCCTCCTCTTTCCCGGTGTGCTAAGGGATTACCGCCGAGGTATCGCACATCCGTCCTGCTCGTTCTCATCTATCGATTTTAATTAAAACATGTTTTTTAATATTTGAATTATACGAGTCAGTATCTGATGTTATATGATGTGGATTGGAGTGGATAAGTAGTACAAGTTTGAAGTAGATAAGCAGTAGTTGCTTTTCTTATCCAGCAACTATCTAAGTGTGTTAGTACTTTGATCCAAGGGGAAACATTTCTGTTTTACTTTCTTTTTTGTGGCCATACCTCCTACCTTGCTGTTTGACCATGTGGTTGGTGGCCATTTTATATAGCCATGCAGTGTGCTTTTGCCATAGGGCTGCATGGGCTCTTTGTTGTGGCCAAGCCTCCTGCTTGTTGCTTGACCATGTGGCTGTATATAATGTGTTTTATATTATTATATACTTTTTTTGCATTTTTCACCTATACCACTCCTTGCCTCCCAAATCCCAGTGGGTTTCTCATGGTAGTCCCCTTTCCCTAGTACATCAGCAATAATATTTTTTTAATATTAATTTTTTTGTAATTTTCCAATTTTTTTTTCTTTAATTTGATTTTCGTTTTTTTTTAATTTAACTATTTTTTTTAATTTAAAAGAAAATCTAATGTTTATTTTTCCCATTTTCCTAAAATCCAGCATCAACCCCATGTCTACCATAGACACAACAGCTTTCAATTTCTAAGGATTATTCCATTGTCACTTGCACTTCCCTGAGTGCCACATCTCAACTTGATGCACATAAAACAAACATTTACGTCTATATGTTGTTGCTCTTTCTTATCCTTCCTGAGTGTACATGAAAGTTTATGTTGGTGTGGTTTTACGAATGGATGGATACACTGTATTGTTGACTATTTATACCTTAAGTAACCACACTAAATGACATTGTTTCTTTGTACTTCTAATTCCACTGCAACAATGCCACACTTCATTGATGTTCTTCTTGCTTGTTTACTTTTAGGTGCACAAGAGAAGAGACATCACCCACAGTACTGCCAGACAGAAGGCCTGAGCACGATGTGACGCATGGCCACACAACACGAACATCTCTTCACCTTATGAAGCTAAATGCCACTGCCAACTAACAACTTCAAGATGACCCCAAAGAAAGTTGCTACTAAGAAATCCTGCTAAAGTATGTCAGTATCTGGGCAACAATGTAATAGCTCTCTATCTTTCGGTAGATTCCCATGATCAGTGGACCACGGGAGAAGAACGTAGCTTTCTTCAATTGGTGGTTTTTGCCATTTTAAGCAAGAGACGACTTCTTTTGGGTCTCAATATAATAATTTTATTCGGTAAGGTATTTTTCATTTCAGTTACTCTATTTGTAGGTTTTCAATGGGTAAACAAGTGGATTGATAACTAAAAGGATCATGTGATGTATGCACAAAAAACTTTTTTTGATGAACTTTGTCTAAAGATTCTCTGTAAAAATCAATTTTTATGAACATGGGTTAGGAGGGATTCTGTATATCTGCAATTGTAGGTGGATTGTTTGAATAGCCAAAATAAATGTGTAGTTAAAATATAGTTTATGTTGCTGTTTCAAGGATTGTGTTGAAAATACAAAATGTCTGTATGTACTCATGGTTTTGCAATTAAATGTTTCTTATTGTCATCTAGATAAAATGAAATAATTTCTGTCCTGAAGAAGGCGAAGAAACTTTTTTGCCGAAACGCCGCGTCGACAACTTTTCTGTTTTTAATGTGATATTTTATAAATTTATATTTTTCATTTGTTGTTCGAAATAATGAAGTGAATATTAAAAAAATGATACCAATTTGTTAAGAAAATCACTGTTTTGAAATATACTGGTGACTACACGAATTTGCACTTTATAAAACTGCACTTGTAGGATTTCGAGACAATCTGGTTTTTGTTTGTGTTTTTATAAGGGTTTTAAACAAATAAATAATTGAAACTTGAGTACATTATTGATCATTGAGTAATTATTGTTACACATTGCAGCAACTTGTAATTTTATCTAAAAGGTTTTGTTATTTCTCTCTTTAGTATCAATATTAGTAGTTTTTGGCCTGTGATACCACAAGTACTTATACCACATGAGCCAAACCTTGGGTGGGTTTTAATATCTACTTGCATATCCATTTTGTTTATATTTGATCTCTTGGAAAAGGGAATTCTTTTTCTTTGTGTTTCACGGACCCGTCCCTTTTCCTAGCATCAGGGTACCTCCCTTATATTGTTGGAGCTACTAAGAAAGTGACCAGTGATAAGAAGGAGCTTACCACCATTGGTTTGTTGACCCAGACCTTTTTCAGGCAAAAACTTGTGCTTGCGGGGAGCAAGCTGGGAGCAGCACTCCCGCATCAGCGGCCCCAACCCAACCTAGGCCCAAGCCCATATCTGGCACAGAGGCAGGCACTCTAATCACGCAACGCCGATGAGCAGTGATGTTGAATTGGAGTTATGTCTTTCGCAAAGTAGTACCCAATCGTTGCCAGAAACTCAGCTAAGTGGACAACAACAGCCACAGCCAGCAATAGTTGCAGATCCTCCCGAAGTAGGAGCACTTCAGGAGATTGAGCATCATGCTGAGGAAGTAGAAGAAGCCCCTTTTTCAGACGATCCATTGTCTTCCAGATCTCCAGCAAGAAAAAGAGGTACTCCACCATCTTCTTCTCCAAGCCCCCCTTCTGATTATCAAGACTCCACTTGAATGCCGCCTCAGTCTGAGACATGCCTAGAGGCTAGGGAAAAGGAAGGTTCCTGAAAGCTTTAGAGTTATGGACCAACAGGGTACACCTATATCACTTTCAATGAAGGTGATACAGTACCTATTGTTATATGGGGTTATGTGGCCCTAAGACACATTGTCGACATTTCTAAGTTAGCATGAGTTTTGCTTGCCCTATGCTGCTGCTTTTGCGCACGCCTCTGCCAAGAGTTTGTTTTCGCGACACTTTGCCTCTGCCCTGTACATGATAACAGATTGTTTTTCACGTTCTCAGCTTTCCCTTCAATTCTGTCTGAACATAATGTGCAAGGTCGGTCAACAATGTCTCTTGTTATTCTGTTCTGGTCAGGCCCTATTACCTAGACAAAACATGTTACCAACAGCTGCAGTATGGAAGAATCGAGCTTTCATATGGCGTTGTTGCATGTTTTTGAAACACACTCGAAGAAAGCCGTTCCATGGAGCTGAGCTCTGCTGTTCCTATGATGTAAACCTTTGCGTTTAGGCTTTCAGGTAGGGGTCTGCTAATAATGCCTAGAGATCTTCTGTTATATAAAATAACTTCTTACTACCAAGGGGAGGGTGATTAGGCCCAGTTATTTTGCCTTTTTCACAGTCTTTATAAAATGACGACTCCTTTTGTATTCTATGGTATTGTAACAATGCTAATGATTCTTGCCTTATGCATTTTGCTGCTAGTTGTGGTTCGCATACTGTTTTATGAATCACTATAGTCAAAATAAAAATTTTGAACTTATTTAGTGACTCTGATTATTTTTATTGTGGACACGTACATGAGAGCGAAAGAGTGTCTTGTTCCCGCGACTCTGAGGTGAGTCGGGAGTGCTCGTGTTCTGGGTTGTCTAAACATTCGTAGCTTCTTTATATTTGTAGGAGACCGAATGAGACACTATTGCTAGTCGGTTGGGATTTTGGGTTCTAAGGTGATAGGAGGTACACCCCTATTTACTGAGGTACTGTTTTCTTGTGCATAGTTCTGTGTATGAGCAGAATCCCCGCAACATGGCGCCGCCAACGTTTGGTCTGGTTCTTATCTGCGAGACGCTTGAGTAGTGCTCGTGCTGATCCACAATACCCTCACTTCTTTTTCCGGAGACAGCTGTGACGGAGTAACCTCCTATATTGACATTTTTATAGGTTTATTCAAGCTTGAAGTTTTAAAAGGTATTTCTTTTCTTATAACCCGAGTTTGCGCTGCCACTCTTTAAGTTGTTCTACTGTCTTCTCTATAATGGCTGTGGTTGATATTCCGGCTCATAGCAGAGGCGCGCTGAGGGCACACTTGACTCGTTATGCAGTCCCTGATGCTGGGGCCGCGCTTATTTTTGTGGTGGAAGCCGATCCGGCTCACCAGTTTGAAGTTTTTTACTCTTGGGTCACCTTTCCGGCGGTGGATGGGACTGATGATATGTTTCACACATATACTCCCACTGCCGTTCCTCAGCAGTATCAGCCTTATAGAGCTCTTGAGATTCCGCTTACAGCTTGGCAACACCGTATTTGGTTTAATGGTGCCATTCCTCACCCATTAACGGCAGTCCGTTTAGGCCCTTTATCTATAGATGGGGCCACATGGCCCGTTTTGGCTGGGTTTACCCCACACCCACGTGCTTTTACAACTGCAACTCTGGCAGAGCTCTGCGTCTTACATACATCGTTAGTACGTGTATATAGAGCGGTAATACAGTACGTAACACGCACCGTCCAGGTGGGACCACCTGGCGCTGCTGTACAACCTGCGGGTCCTGGTGGCGTGACCATCAGTCCCCTTATGGTTAATGCTGTTATGGGCAAGCACCCACAGAATAAGGATGATTTCCTTATTGGCTTGCTGAAAAATTTGGACGGATAGAAGCTGTCTTTCCTAATACCACTCCTGTGGAGAAACACAGGATCTTAACTATTAGTTTACCTAAAGACTTAATTCCCGAATTGGCTGATTGTAACACCTGGGGCAGGGTGTTTGCAGCGGTATATTCTATGTGTTTCGGCACTCCCTCCATGACCGTACTCCCCTCTGTGATTAAACGTATTCAAGATGAACACGGAGCAGAAGTGGCTGTTGAGCTGGGGATGAGACTGGTGGGAGTGTTCGACGTGGTTGCTGATATGATCCTTGCAAATGTCAAGGGCGATGCCGTTAGCTTTCAAGTAGCAAACCGCTTAGAAGTGGTCGCGGAGGCTGACAGACCGCGAGAATTACCAAAGATTATTGCAAAGGCTTATAAAACCATAGGCCGCAATAGTCTGGGAAATAAGCCTACGACTCAAACACAAACACAGTCTCTAAGTCAACAGAAAGCCCAGCCTGATAAGGATGGGCACCCTTTCTTTCCTAAAAAGAATTGGCAAAGAAATAAGAAACAGGGTTCCCAACAGCAGAAGCAGGGTTCGCGTGCCAGCTCACCGACCCCTGAAGCTTCTGAACGACCTTATGACTTGCGCGATCGCGCTAAAATTAAGTCTCCTGATAGATTTCAGGTTCCTGATCAGCGTTCTCCCCGTTCTTTACAGGAAACATCAGGCTCACAAGCCGGTGGAGGTGATCGCCAGGATCGGGGTACAAGTCAACCTGCGTCACAACCTCGTGAACAGCCTCGACAGTTTGAAGTCAAGGACAAGCAGGGTGATTTCGCTCGTACCCGACCTCCTTTTCAAAAGAAAAAGGTTGCCGCATTAACAGCAAGATATGCCACAGACGGTGAGGACGCGACTCCTGCATTGGACATGGGCAGTGACTCTGCTCGACAGCGCGGCGGAAGTTACCATAGTCAGGGAGGGTCTACGTCCCCGTCAGGATGTGACAGCAACTGACACATTTGTTACAATTGAGACTGCAGATACCCGGGTTGCCCCCCCGGATAGACTATACGAGGTCATTTTCAAATTGAAGGTGATATCATGCGTCCCATTAAAGTTGTTTTTTGGGAGAATCTAACGGCTACATATGACATTTTATTGGCGGAAAAGGATTGGCCTCCACCCTTTGTGTTAGTCTCTTCTAGAGGGGAAGATGTGATACTTCCGAGTTTTTCACGTTGTGTCCCTGAGGAACAAGCGCAGGCTTTCGCAGAGGAATAGGCTTTGGCCTTGGCCCCAGCAGTGTATCACAATCAGGTGGGTTGGGACGTTGATTCACCAGCTCATGAAATACCATTGCGCTCTATGTCACAACCTCAACCTCAATATCTCATCAAACGAGAAGCGAAGGCTTCGGTTTGCGACATTCTAAGACAATTGGAGTATCAGGGGGTCATTGAGTCATGTATATCACCTATGAATAATCCTCTCTTTACTGTCCCTAAACCTGATGGTTCTTTTCGGATTGTATTGGATTATAGAAATTTGAACAGCCATTGCCGCACCTTTGTGGTGCAAAACACAGTTCAGCGCTGGTGAATAATATTGTTCGTAAAAAATACAAAACGACACTTGACAATTCCAATGGTTTCTACAGTCACAATCTCGACCGTGCGAGTGGTGACCTGACAGCATTCAGTGCCGTCGGAAATCAGAAAAATGTACACGATTGCCTATGGGGTATAAGAATAACCCCGGGACATTTGCGGCACGCATTGTGTCTTTGTTGCATGACATTGACCCTGAGGCCTTGTCGTACGTTGATGACATCTATTTGACTGACTACGACCTCGCCCCGCATCTTGACCGAGTAGACCACATAATCTTATCTTTTACCGATTTCGGTTATAAGTTCAATTTTGCAAAGTCATACATTGCCCATCTGGCAGTGCTCTTTTTGGGCTATGAGCTCAATAATGAGGGAAGGGTCTAGCACCTCACTTCCTAGAGAAATGTGCACATTTGCAGCCCCCTTCTTCTTTAAATAAGTTACAATCCCTGCTGGGTTTTTTAAATTTTGGGAGGACTTACATTCCCGATTATGCCCAGCGTATCAAGCCGCTTTACGCGTTGATACAACCTAAGTTTTCATCTGCCAGCTGGCTTCCGGAACATTCTTCCGTTCTGCAGTCTTTGCAGGCGGATTTGCTTGCGACTAACTTCTTAATGACTCGTGACAACACCACCAACCTGGTAATACGTATCGTTTCAGGGGCAGTGGGTTTCACTTACTTAACATTCAATGAAGGTGACACAATACCTATTGCATACAAATCACACTTGTACACGGCGGCTGAAATGCATTTTTCCTCTGTTGAGAAAATCTTGACTGCAGTGCAGATGGCGATTCTAAAGGAACGGTCACTGGTGCAGGGCAAACGCATTCTTATGGTCACTCCCTTCCCTGCTTTGGAAGCAGTGACTAAAGCAAGTGTACCTAACTCGAAGGCATTACACCCACGTTGGATTCAGTGGGCTACTTCTTTGACGTCTTCGGATGTCACATTTGTCTTTGATCCATCTCTTCAGACTCAGGAGTTTTTACAGTATGAATTTGTTCATCCGCCTCCTTTGTCGCTTCATCCCCTGAGTGAATACAAATGCATCATTTATACCGATGGCTAGGCGCAACCGGCCATGGGTTCCAAACATGCTTATTCTGCGGCTTGCGCTATTGTGGCTGGCTCCATTGAAGATGGAGAGTTTAAGTCTTCCATTGTGCACACTCAGGCACTAGGTGACTGTACCGCGCAATTGGCGGAGCTGCGTGCTCTTGTACTTGCTCTCGAGTTTGCTGATCCTCTTGTGAATACTCTTATTGTGTGCGATTCTTACTATTGTGTCCAGTCGTTCAATGACAACTTATTCTTTTGGTCTCAAAATGATTACCGCGATTCTAAAGGCAGCGCAATTAAGCATAAAACGCTTTGGGTTCGAGTGGCAGATCTTAAACAACGTCTGCATCTCACACATGTTATTCACACTCTTGGCCACCAGCGTGTCGGAACTCACGCTCTTGGTAATACTTTGGCTGATGAAGCAGCCAAGTCTGCAGTAGCCACGTGTTCCGTAGCAGCAGTTACAAGATCTATGACTAAGATTGATAATGAGATTCTGGCAGCGGTCGCTGCAACTAGGGAGGGAGGTAATTATCCTGCGGGTTTCCCTTCCAAATACTCTTATCATGTAACTCCCGAACAGGTTCCTTATGCTACCATTCCTTCAGTTGAGGATCGGCTGATTCCCAACTCTGACCGCAGACAAGCTTTGATCAAGGCCGCACACGAAGGCATTGCTTCGGCACATGCTGGTGTGTCGGCAACAGTCTCTATTCTTCAGCAACGTTACTGGTGGCGTGGTTTATATAAACAGACTCGTAACTATGTTCTTTGCTGTGATGTTTGTCAACAAATCAAGCCTTCTACAGTCCCACGTCCGCCACAAACACAGCTATTTATCTCTAATAGACCTTTTGGCTGTGTCTATCTTGATCACTGCGGTCCTCTTTCTTCTGATACTGCATACAAGTATATCTTGGAAAATGCGAGAGAAGGGTTTGAATTAATGCGGTATGCGATGGCGCCTACTCGTGTGTACGTGTGTGTAAACAAGGGTTCTTAGTGGAGTACGGTGCTACAGGCAAGGGGATTACCCTGAACCCCTCAACAGACACAAGGTCACTTAATTTTACACCAGAGGCCTGTGCACACGTAATGGTAATTTGCAGAGCAAAGTCTGCGTCAATGGAAACAAACAGTATTCAGAACAACACAGTTGTACAAAAAGTTTTGATATGAAAGAAGAACACTCCAGGTATCACGTGTTCTTTATTGAAGATCGATTGCCCAGCCAACATGTGTTTCATCAGGGTTGTTAAACCCACGACTTCTTCAGGGCTCTTAGGCACGACAGTAGAGACTTGATCGATCTCTCCGCCGGTTGTACTTCCGTCCCGGCTGTATCTGGGAATGATGTATCCAAAAATTAATTGGAGAAGGACTTGTGTACGTGTCCGGTGGGATATCACTTGAGACACATAGTTTTATGCTTCGCAACGTACATGAACATCAGAGCTGAATAAAGCTCGGTCCACGGTACGAAATTCTCCTAGAACTCCGTGAGGAACAGTGAGTACGCTGCTGCTTCTGACGGAGCACGGCGATCACCGGAATCCGTCAGAAGCAGCAGCGTACTCACTGTTCCTCACGGAGTTCTAGGAGAATTTCGTACCATGGACCGAGCTTTATTCAGCTCTGATGTTCATGTACGTTGCGAAGCATAAAACTACGTGTCTCAAGTGATATCCCACCGGACACGTACACGAGTCCTTCTCCAATTAATTTTTGGATACATCATTCCCAGATACAGCCGGGACGGAAGTACAACCGGCGGAGAGATCGATCAAGTATATCTTGGTTGCGGTTGATTCGTGCACTCGATTCCTGTGGGTCTGGCCACAACGTAGTGCTGACGCTCGAAATGTCATCAGGGATTTGCGTGTCCTTATCGGGATGTTTGCCTGTGGTACCTTCCATTCTGACCAAGGTCCAGCGTTTGCCTCTAAGGCTTACAAGGATGTGATGAAGTCGTTGGGGGTACAGGTGCAGTTTTCGTCTCCATACAGGCCTGAGGGCAATTCAGTTGTGGAGCGAATGAACCGTGACTTAAAGCAATCCTTGACAGCTAGAGTCTTAGGTACTGGCAGGGACTGGCTGTCCCACTTGTATGGGGTCCAATGTGCACTAAATAATCTCCCTAGAAGATCTCTGGGTGGGTGGACCCCTTACGAAATGCTCTTTGGCTTTCACATGTTTGTTCCTGACCTTGATGGTCTGGACATTGTGGCGGCTGCCTCTAAGTTTGACGTAGATAATCATTCTGCTATGTTTCAGGATCTACAAAAGACATGTGATACTTTGGCAACTGAGCATTCACCATTTTCGCCTGCTGATGCACTACTGAATCCTGTTACCGGTTGGCTTCCTAAAATTGGGGATCTGGTGAGAGAGAAGATTGAAAACAAAAAAGAATTTGGTCCCTCTTACCGTGCTCCTGTTTCAGTACTTGGGCTGAAAGGTACTCGTACAGTCATTTTGCCACCGTTGCCAGGTCGCAAAGACAACAGGTACATCTCAGTGTACAATGTCAAGTTACACCGTGTGGCCGATTCTGAATAGTGTGACACCTGCAGTTTCGTGCAACGCAATATCCTTAGCACCGTTAACTTTGTCGTCACCTGCTGCCACAAGAATGTCTGCTCATATGAAGGACACTGTAATTGATCTTGAGCCCTTGCGACAATCATCTTCTGCAATGGATATTGTGTGCCCTTTTCCGGTAATTGGTTCCGTGAGTGAGATGCCATCTAGCCCACGAGTACGAATGGACGATTCGACGCTTTCACCTTTGCTTGCAAGTCCAGTGAGTGCCTGTGATGGAGAACCGGCACACCTTTCTTCTGGCTCGTCCTCCTCATCGTCCAGTTTGCCTGATGCACCTAAGTCTAAATTGCGCATTATTTACTCCTGGTTCAAAAAGACATACTTCGTTCCCCCATGGACCTACATTTGGTTGGTGCTTATCCTGATATTTCTCTTCATGTCAATTGGATTTGTGACAGTGTTCTTTTTACTTATAAATGGCCATTATCTCCCTGAACGCTCTGCAGTAAAAATGGTCGATGGAACTTTGGCTCCTCACACATCATCCCATATCATGAAACGTGACCAGTCTTTTGTGAATATTTCAGCTTTCCCAGTTCCTGATGGCATAGTTTGGGACAAAGTCGCTTACGAAATTCATGGCCCGACTGAGGTCCTTAGAGTTCCGTACGTATTTCGCGTCTCATTAGGAGATGTGGTGACACGGCACATACATTCGGATGATTGGGATGTGCAGGCAGTTCATGCATTGTTTTCTGATTTAAAATATTATGCTGCCTTTGATGCTGAAGATTTGGATTTAAATTCTGCCAATTATGGTGATCTCTTTTGCTATCAACATTATGGGCATCATTTTGTACACAAATCAAATACCATGAGACCTGTTTTTAATTTTACCCAATGGGAACATTGTCCAACTCCCTTACAGGGGAATTCTAAAACGCTTAGGGATAAGTTCACCTATTTTTCTAATTATGATTTGACTAATCCTGAATCCTATTATTTTAGGCTTCAAAAATCTCCTACATCGAAGTACCTGTTATCCCACACTAAACTAATTTACTCCAACTCGTTTAGAACACAGTTGGCCACACACGGTTATGACCATTGGAAACAGATTATAGATTTAAAATCAATCTGGGGCACAAAGCCATGGCAGGTTCAGGGCACTGAGGCATTACATCGTGCCTGCCTGATCCCGACTCAATTGCTGTTTTTAAATGGAACCATTTACCAAACATCCTGTTATGGCCTTGCAACTGTCAAAAACATAAATACCCCCTCCATTCCTTCATTAGCTGAATATGATAATTGGTGGTTACATAATAACTACACCATTGAGGCTTTGCAGGCTCTCCTTCAAAATGCCTCCTTTAATGTTTCTGAGGTTGATTCATTAGGATGGTTGTTGTGGCAAACTAATGCTAATGCATGCAAGTTGCATTTCTATAATGTTACACCTGGTTTCGTTCAGACTAAGCCTGACCCTCGTTATCCACCTCATCATTCTGTGACTACATACTCGGTAGGTAAATTGTGCCAGCAGTGGCTAGAACACTCTACCCTTGCATCTGTCAAACAGCACCTTTCAATCCTATCGAATGATATATATTTGGCTGATTTTCTCCTAGGCCCACGTAATCCAAGGGCCAAGAGATTTCTTTATGCCTCTTATAATGAAATTTGGAAACTGTCACAGATGGAAGCCGCCTTCCGTCTGCGTCAAATTGACAAGGCAAACTTGGAAAAAGTCCTTGCTGTAGTGGACAACAGCATTAACATGCTTTCTTCACGCATCTACACCTTAGACAATATTGTTTCTTCTGTAATAGATATTGTGCAAAGTGATGTTTCTGTGTTATATCATGGTCAGAATCAGTTACGGTCGGTCATGCAATTTGCTTGGACGTTGCAGACACTGAAAATGGGTAAAGTGCCTTGGGATTATTTGAATGCCACTGCTTTACTTTTGCCTTTTAACCTGACTGATAAACAGAAGTTTATGTCCATGAAAGATGCTGTATATACGCTGTTACATGTTGAACAATTGGAGCCTTTGCCGTTCTCCGTAGCGGAAACGGACTCTGCTGTTTGGTTAATTCATGGCGTTATCACTTTGCCCTTTTCGCTTTTTCAATTTAAATCATGTATGCAACACTTTCCTGTTGGCCGCTTTTAAGCACTTGGCAGTGCTTTTCTGCATGAATTATGGGTCCTGCCCTTTGCTTATCGGTGTTTGAGGGAGGATAAAGAAGTTTTCCTCACTGGGGAGGAGTGTGATTCGGTAGTGGGTCACTCTCTAGTGTGCAAACACGTTAAATTACACGGCGAGTGCAACGTGTCAGCGCCCAATCTAGCTTGCTTTTTAAAAGGGACCCCAGTACCATCCGTCACGCCTGTCTTTACATTGCTTACTAACAGCAGCAATCTCATTTTAAACAAATAAAGACTTCTGTGGTTTGCGGGCGGGTGTCCCATACTTGGTAACTGTTTCCCAGCGCGTAACTTGCTGTAGCAATGTCCTTTTCCCGCCCCGCAAGGGAGTTTAGATTCTTCGCTTTGGCCTTCCATTCCGACTTTGAAAACAGAGTTCAACAAGTTGAGCAGGCTCAAAGCCCTTTTATTCCAACAAGAGGTGGCCCTCACTTCCGCCCGTGAAACATTCAGATTGCAGGTGGCTCGGACCTCAAGTGAGATACAGTCGCTTCTTAACACTAACCTCTCACTTCATTTTGGGGAACTGGTTCACCAAATATTTAATGCATCTGATATGACAGGCCTTGCCCATTTTTTTAAATGTGTGGGATCTGGCCTGGTCTCTTCCTTTAAAACTATATTCGGAGTAATACCGGCTTTTATTCATTCTATATTTTCCAGCGTTTTTGGAGGGTTCCCCTTAATATTAGCGCTGGCAGCTGGTGTCCTGCTTCTCCTCCTTGTGCTTCGTAATGGCTGCTCACTTTGTGGCTCTTCACAGACCGGCCCAGCTACAACTGTGCCGTGATCGCCTATATGAGGCTTTTGGATGCTTGCCTTTAGCAATGTTTGGCGTGAGTTACGACTTGACATTCCGCTTTGCCTACTTTACTTGCGTGCAGCCAGTGCTTCATTGCAAGAGATGTCATTTCTCCTGGGCGATGGAACTTTGCTTATCGAACACGTGGTGTCCAATCCCTGATTTCAGCCGGTTGATGTGTCCCTTAGAGGCACATGACGAGGCTTGTTCTGTGGATGGTCAAATGACGCGTGCAGCTTTACTTGGACTCTTGGATCAATGGGATGTCTGTGCGGCTGCACAGACTTTCCTGCAACAAAGTTTCATTGAATATCATGCAAGTTTCCCATTTATACTGTTGGATGCTCCTGCGTGTGAGGAACATGATTGTTCCTTCGCCTTACTAAATTGGATGTCATCGCTTTTTTCCAATAACACGGATGAACTATTGGAAGGAATTGCATTCCTTTGCACCCAAACCTTCATGGATTAACTACTTGGTTTGTCCCTACTCCACTATATGGAATACAGACTCTTTTTTCAAGCTCACAGTGCCTTTAGCTTTTTTTTTTCGTTTCGAACTTTCCCTTTTTTTTCCCATTTTTGTAAAAAAAAAAAATTTTAAGTCCCTCACCAATTTTCTAAACACTACCGGACTTTTGAACTATGTTTTTGTTCTTCGGTCTATGACCTACAGACTTACCAGGGGGAGGGTGTTATATGGGGTTATGTGGCCCTAAGACACATTGTCGACATTGTTACGTTTGCATGAGTTTTGCTTGCCCTATGCTGCTGCTTTTGCGCACGCCTCTGCCAAGAGTTTGTTTTCGCGACACTTTGCCTCTGCCCTGTACATGATAACAGATTGTTTTTCACGTTCTCAGCTTTCCCTTCAATTCTGTCTGAACATAATGTGCAAGGTCGGTCAACAATGTCTCTTGTTATTCTGTTCTGGTCAGTCCCTATTACCTAGACATAACATGTTACCAACAGCTGCAGTATGGAAGAATCGAGCTTTGATATGGCGTTGTTGCATGTTTTTGAAACACACTCGAAGAAAGCCGTTCCATGGAGCTGAGCTCTGCTGTTCCTGTGATGTAAACCTTTGCGTTTAGGCTTTCAGGTAGGGGGTCTGCTAATAATGCCTAGAGATCTTCTGTTATATAAAATAACTTCTTACTACCAAGGGAGGGTGATTAGGCCCAGTTATTTTGCCTTTTTCACAGTCTTTATAAAATGACAACTCCTTTTGTATTCTATGGAATTGTAACAATGCTAATGATTCTTGCCTTATGCATTTTGCTGCTAGTTGTGGTTTGCATACTGTTTTATGAATCACTATATTCAAAATAAACATTTTGAACTTATTTAGTGACTGATTATTTTTATTGTGGACACGTACATGAGAGCGAAAGAGTGTCTTGTTCCCGCGACTCTGAGGTGAGTCGGGAGTGCTCTTGTTCTGGGTTGTCTAAACATTCGTAGCTTCTTGATATTTGTAGGAGACCGAATGAGACACTATTGCTAGTCGGTTGGGATTTTGGGTACTAAGGTGATAGGAGGTACACCCCTATTTACTGAGGTCCTGTTTTCTTGTGCATAGTTCTGTGTATGAGCAGAATCCCGCAACACTATAGCATACAAATCACATCTGTACACAAACGCTAACATGCGTTTTGCATCCACTGAGGAAATTCTCACAGCTGGTCAGACTGCTGTAATGAGAGAGAGAGCCCTGGCTCAGGGAAAATGCATAATTGTCGCCACCCCAGTATCAACCCTAGAGGCCGTTACTAAAGCGAGCAGTCCAGATGCTAAAGCTCTACATCCAGGATGGATTCAATGGGCTAACTTTCTCACTGCAACAGATGTAGATTACAGATTTGACGCTACATTACAAACATAAGCATTCCTGCAGTACAAACAAGTATATCCTCTGCCGAATGAAATTATGCCTCTAGATCAATATGAATGTATCATTTATACCGATGGATCTGCTCAACCTGCGTTAGGATCGAAACAGCAATATTCCGTTGCATGCGCAATTGCAAAAGGGCACATGCAGGACAGAAAGTTTCTTCCTGAAATAACACACACACACAGTCCCTAGGGGACTGCACAGCGCAGCTGGCAGAACTAAAAGCCTTGATACTGGCACTACAAAATACAGATCGCGAATTTCCCACACTTATCGTGTGTGATTCTTTTTACTGTGTCCAGTCTTACAATGAATACCTTCACTATTGGGGCCAAAATGGGTTTCGAGATTCGAAGGGTTGTACAATCAAGCACAAGATGCTTTGGCAACAAGTGGTGAAGCTGAAAGAAGGCCTTCCACGGGCTCATGTAATTCATTCATGGAGTCATCAGCGTGTTGGCATTCACGTTGAAGGGAATTCAATGGCGGATGAAGCCTCCAAGTCAACAGTGCAAACTGCTGCCGTTGCTGCAATCACTCGTTCTAGTATGAGGATAGATGGAACAACTATGATAGCTGTCAATGCCACAGGCAACAGCTCAGCACCGCCAAAAGGTTTTCCACTCAAGTACTCCTACAAGTTAGATGCACAAAATATTCTGTATGCTCAGACTCCAGGAGTGAGGGATAGAGTAATACCAACCACTGATCGCAGATTGGAATTGATATTAGCTGCACATGAGGGTCTGGGTTCAGCACATGCAGGGATTACTGCTACAGTTTCACTACTGAAGCAGCTCTACTGGTGGCCAGGTCTCACCAAACAGACCAAGGACTTTGTCCTCAAATGCGACATCTGCCAGCAGATGAAAGGCTTCACAGTAGCACGTCCACCGCAAACATCTTTATTGATCTCAGATAAGCAGTAGATTCATGCTCTAGATTCCTATGGGTTTGGTCCAAGCGCTCGGCTGACGCCCAAACTGTTATTAAGGATTTGCGAGTCTTTATCGGGACATACGCAATTGGCACACTACATTCTGAACAGGGTCTGGCGTTTAGCTCTTGCGCTTACAAAGAAGCCATGGGAAGTTTGGGTGTGGCCTTGCGGTACTCCTCCCCCTACCATCCTGAGGGAAATTCGGTCGTTGAGAGGAAGAACCGGGACTTGAAGCAATTCTTAGTAGCTAGGGAACCAGGCTTGGGTGACAGTTGGGTCAATCACCTATACGGGGTCCAGTGGTCACTTAATAACATGCCAAGAAAATCTCTGGAGGGTCGTACACCCTATGAGACCCTGTTTGGGGTGAGAATGTGGATACCAGACCTCAATAGTTTCAGCACAGTGGTGGCTAAAACCCCATTTGACCTCAATGATCATTTGGATGTTTTACAGGACTTAAAAGAATACAGAGCTTTACAAAGCAATGTCCAAGTGAAACGCACTGCCACTGGGGAAGTGAAAGCAGCATCGACAAGACCTGCCTGGGTTCCGAAGATTGGGGACCTGGTGAGAGAGAAAATAGTGGACAAGAAAGAATTTTGGGCCATCTTACAGAGCGCTTGTACCTGTCCTGGCTGTTGAAGGTACTAGAACTGTACTTCTTCCGCCTCTTGCCAGTTACCAAGACAAAAGATTTGTCTCCATCGATCTGATAAAACCACACTATGTGGCCAATTCTCAAAAGTAGCCCGCGTGGGCTCCTGGGAAGCCACCGATCTCTTCTCGCTGCCATGCAGGAAGTTCAGATGGAAGCTTTAATACCAAATGAAGAGTCCTCTTTCCAAAGAGAAGCAGTTAACAACAATGAAATGATACTTCTCCCTATTGAAAAACTACAACTGTACAATCAACCAGTACAGGGATTTCAATTCGAAAAACAGAGGGCGTCTATGTCAATATGCCACAGATCGAGTCATCTCCCAGTTCTACAAAACCTGCTGAGCTGCCAAAAAAAGACCGGACGGCGTCTGGCTACTTCGTGCATTATGACGACTTTACATTGGATCCAAGTGAACCTGAACTGCCAACACCGCCACTCCCTTTCAAGGTACGAGTTTATTTTCTCTATCTTTTGCCAAAAAAGACATACTTTGCTGCTCCCTGGATACATCTCTGGGTCACAATTGCATTACTTTTCCTGGTACTCTGGATTTGTTTGGTGACTGTCTTTTTTCTACTTCTGAATGAATATTATCTCCCAGAACGCTCTGCAGTCCAACACGTGAACTTGGTACTAAAACCACATGCATCATCGCACCGTGAACTGAAGGATCTGTCCCTGGTGAACATTAAAGCAGTTCCAGTTCTTGATGGAATAGTTTGGGATAGGTTATCGTATGATGTGTATGGTCCTACTGAACTTTTGCAAATTCCATATTTATTTCAAATTTCTTTAAATGATATCATCACCTCTAGTACATTCTCTGATGATTGGGACATTGAAACTGTGCATAATTTGCTTTCAGATCTAGAGCAATCAGCAGCATTTTCTAATGATGAATTGTATGATGGTGCAAGTAATTTTGGTGATATGTTCAGTTATCAAAATTATGGTCACCATTTTTTACACAAAGCTGGTATCTAATGTGCTGTGTACAATTACACTCAATGGGAACACTGCACAACACCACCGAAAGGTAGTTCAAACACATTTGCACAAATGTTTGCATATTTTTCTGGTTTTGACAAATCAGACCCAGCCTCTTATTACTATAGCCTTGCACCTACACCTGCAAAGAAGAATATGCTCACAAACACCAAGCTGATTCACTCAGCTGCCTTTATTTCCCAACTGTCTATACAGGGTTTCGACTTTTGGAAGGACACAATAAACACAAAATGTGTCTGGAGAACAAAAGATTAGCAGGTTCAGGGAAAAGAGGCGTTATTTAGAGCAGGCCTTATTCCACATCAAATGATTTTCCTGAATAAAACACTGCAACAGACTTCCTGTCTTGGTTTAGCTAAGGCAAAATATTTGAACATACCTCGCATTCCCACATTTGCATGCTTTGAACATTGGCAACAATACACAACATACAGTAAAGATACATTAGATGCCATGCTCCACAATGGCTTAAGGTACTGAATACAAGCTTTACTTGAAAATGTGCACCTTCAAGGAAAAGAAAAAACAAGAAAAATCAAGAGAAATATCACCCACTGAATCCTCAAGAGACTGTCTGTTTTATTCACAGAATCATATTCAGCATGTAGACAAATTAACCACGTAGTACAGTAGTAGTAGAGAGGTTGCTCCAAAGAAGGGGAGGGGGGTTTGTGAAATGGTAGTGCTCAAGTGTGGCAATAGATATAAGTGAAGAGAGGGAGGGGGAATTCACAGAGTGAAGATAGTTTAGTAAAAAATAATTCCAATAATTCCAATAGAAACTGGTTACAAATAATACAAATACCAGTTAGTTGTGGCATACCCTTTACTGATCATTCATATAGTTAATCTTGGTCATTTCCAATGAGTGTAGAGAGGTATCATCCATTTGTTTGGGTGGGATAATGGTGGTATAAGGTACAGGCCCACTCGGGGGCTGGATGTCGAAGTTTCAATCAGACTTAGTGCATGGAGGGTAATTATATCCTCAGCTTGCGGGTCTTCCTCTGGACAAGGGAAGTGCAGGAGACCTCTGTGCCGGTTGCTGATGAGCGAAGTACTGAGATCCCGGGCTGTTCTAATCAAGTTTTCCAATATTCCATTAAGGGGTGATTGGTTCCCCTTGGATTGAAATTCATTTCATTTCCCTTACCAGTACGAAGGGCTGGCTATGACTTGGTTGTGCATACCCTCAATATGGATTAATCTCTATTACACCGCAACCATGATGCGGACTACCCAACCCCGGGAGCTGTGACCAGGGCCATCAACCTACAGGCTCCCTTAGTAGGTTGCCTCCTGCACTTCCCTTGTCCTGAGGAAGACCCGCAAGCTGAAAATAAAATTACCCTCCATGCACTAAGTCGGGTCGAAACGTCGACATCCCGCCCCCAAGTGGGCCTGTACCTTATACCACCATTATCCCGCCCAAACAAATGGATGATACCTCTCTACACTCATTGGAAATGACCAAGATTAACTATATGAAGGATCAGTAAAGGGCAGGCCACAACTAACTGGTGTTTGTATTATTTGTAACCAGTTTCTATTGGAATTATTACAATTATTCTTTACTAAACTATCTTCACTCTGTGAATTCCCCCTCCCTCTCTTCACTTATATCTATTCCCACACATCAGGACTACCATTTCACAAACACCCCCCCTCCCCTTCTTTGGAGCAACCTCTCTACTACTACTGTACTACGTGGTTAATTTGTCTACATGCTGAATATGATTCTGTGAATAAAACAGACAGTCTCTTGAGGATTCAGTGGGTGATATTTCTCTTGATTTTTCTTGTTTTTTCTTTTCTTTGAAGGTGCCCATTTTCAAGTAATCCTTGTATTCAGTACCTTAAGCTGATTTTTTACATGCCTAAATTGTGTTATAAATCATAAACATCTTCTAATCAAGTATGCGATAAATAAGTCTAGGACCACTTGTTCTCTATACTACATGATACCCAGGTCCGTGGACAATGATTGGGTTACCCCATTAATTTATAATGGATGCTCCACAATGGATCATACAATGCATCAGACACCGATCAGTAGGGTTGGTTGGTTTGGACTCTAGACACAGATAAATGTCAGTCTAGATTCCTGGGTAACACAGGAGGGTTTAAGATCAACAGGCCTGACCTACTCTATGGACAAGCAGAACACGCAGGGGTGGTGACATCATATAGTGTTGGGAAGTTATACCTAGATTGACCTGAACACTTTCCCAGGTGAAGCAACACTTGTCCCTTCTTTCTGATGACCTGGATCTCAGGAATTTCTTACTGGGTCCCAGAAATTCACGTCAAAAGTGCTTCTTGTATGGAATATACAACGAGCTATGGGAGATTTCTCAGCAGGAAGCTACAGAGAGATTGCGCAAGATCGACAGGGTTAATATGGAAAAGGCTTTGGCTGTGGTTGACAATGGTATGACCACTTTATCATCCACAATGTATTCACTGGGCAACATTGTGTCTTCTGCAATTGACATAATTCAGCAGGCCAAGTCTATTTTACAACATTGACAGTCACAATTACGTTCCATCGTAATATTGAGCTGGACGTTGCAAACACTATGTTCTGGATACGTGCAGTGGAGTTACATCAACACTTCCAGTCTGATTTCTGAATACGATCTGATGGAAAGACATAACTAGGGCACGCATAGATGTGAAATACATCATGTTGCACATTGAAAAATTAGACCAATTACCTTTTACAGTGGCAGAGACACCATCCACAGACTGGATTATCCATGGTTATATCACCCTACCGGTCACGATTTTCCAATTCCAATATTGTCTCCAAAACCAACAGGTAGGCAGATACGAAGCACTAGGGGAAGGTTATGTGCATGAGTATTGGGAATTACCTTTCAGGTTTAAATGCAGGAAAGGGGACACAGAAGTTTTTCTAAGTGCTTCAGACTGTGAGGAAGCCTTAAACAGGTCCTTAGTTTGCAAAGACATTTCTCTTCACGGGGCATGCAATGCTTCTGTTGCGAACTTCTCCTGTTATCTTAAGAGTTCTCCAGCTGCCGTGATATGTCCGGTCTTCAAACTGCTCTCAAATGGGAGCTACTCACAATGCGCTGGACCCCCTGATAATCCTGCGGACAATGTGGGAGTCCGATGTGGGTACTCTTGAGGACTAGGAGTGAACTGATGCGTTACAAGGGCCTAGAGAAATAGCGATCAGGACTAGATTTAGGCTGATACAACTCAGAATCCTACATCACTAGTACCATCCTCGTACACTATTGCACAAATGGGGCAAGGTACAATCAGCGGACTGCGTAAGGAGGTTCCAGACAGAGGGGTCATTCTTCCATATACTTTGGGACTGCCCAGTGATCGCGCGTTATTGGCAAGGAGTGGCGGCAAAAATGTCCAGGGTGATGGGAGTAGAGATACCGGTGGAGGCCAAGGGTCTCCTACTGATGATTAAGGGTGAGGACGACTGGCCTAGGCACACAAGAATTTGGCTCACCCTTGGAGCCGGGGTGGCCAAGCGCAACATAGCACGCAAATGGGGGTCCTGCGTATCCCCCACTGTAACCGAATGGGAGGCAGACCTTGACTGGTGCTATCAAGCGGAAAAAGTGATATATGATAGCAGGGGATGCAAGAAAAAATTTGAAAAAATATGGTCCCCCTGGGCGACGTATAGAAACCTAGAAGGGACCATACTCGGGGATGAGCCAGGGGAAATAGGTGAACCTTCTGCATAGAGGCAATTCCGAGTACAGACTGTCTGTCCTAGCTATGGTAAAAGAGGTGATATCCTGACGAAACTGGGATGTGATTTAAATGTGGCGCTGGCTTTGAAAAATTCTTTGGACACCAATGTATTGAAATGGTTAATTATGTATACATGTAATGCAGTAATGCATTGTACGAGATTTTGTGAGCCTGTTCAATAAAAAAATATTTTCAAATGGGAGCTACTTGATGCTGAATGATCAAGGTTGCTGTGGAATGGAACGGGGCATCGCTTATCTGGTGATAGTTAATTCCTTAGTCACTTGTTGTACACAAGTACTGTTTCCACCTGCCTGCAAAATTAGGGAGGCAGCACTGTGGCCTTCGATAAATGTTTCCAACATATGCTTTGATTCCCTTAGCAGACTGAAAGACATGCTTTTTCAACAAGATGTGGCATTAACTTCGGCCAGAGAGACGTTTGATCTCCAGGTTGCAGTTTCCTCGTCCGAGATACAGACACTACTCCACACTAACTCCCTGCTGCATTTTGGGGAGCCAGTCCATCGTATCTTTAATATTTCAGAGACGAGAGGAATAGGGCATTTTTTTAAATGTGTTGGCTCTGGACTGGTTAGCACCTTTCAGACAATCTTCGGAGTTATTCCATCATTCATACACTACGTGCTAGGAAGCATTTTTGGAGGGCTTCCGGTTGTCTTGCTACTTTTGACAGGAATCCTGGTTTTATTTTTTCTGATCCGCAATGGACGTCCCAGTTCGATTCGGAATAGGGACAGCATTACTTGTGCTATGATGCCGTTAACGCATGGTTCACACTTTGACACACTTCGAATTCGAGAACTGGACGAGCACTGGTTCTTGTCCTGCAGGTCTGTTTGGCTTAACTGCATACATTCTGTATTCTACTGCCTGCTTTGTGGCCATGAATGCATATTAGAAATATGCCTAGGATCACAACCGGTTGCGCCATTGGACACTGATGTACTGCTGGACCCGTTAACGGCCCATGGGTATTGTTGTCCCCATCGTCTTCCGTTGCTGATTAATGCATTTCTTGTGTCACCATGGGATGCTTCGGCTCCTAGTGACTTGGACAACGGCTCTACGATACGCATACAGGATGCAGTCCCTCCCTCAGCGGCTGCTGTGGGAATTGGATGGAATCACCTTTGTTCCATAAATCTGCTTTGAGGTGTGCTTCTGGGATCGTTGTCTGCAGTTATGGACAACAACGTTTTGTCTGCCACTCGGGACACATGAAATAATTGCCCTTTTTCCATGTGGGAACAATTCGGATTATTTTATAAGCTAAATTCTTCCAAAATAGTTTTGTTTTCTTTTATTTTTCTAGGCACCATGGCTTTCGGAGTGCTTCGGATTTAAAATATTACAATGACTTCAAAGCTTTTATGCATGTTTTAAAGGAAAGCTTGCTTTTAGATGATGTTAAGAGTAGTTTTTTCCTTTTATTATGGCTATTTTTAAGGGAAACTTGCTTTTAGACGATGTTAAGAGTAGATTTTACCTTTTTATGATGCTGGCTTTTTATATAGCTTTTATATATTGACCCTTAGGATGAGGAGTGAGTGTTATATTCAAGCCCGGGCGGAGTTCGCGTAGCTACACTACGCGGAACTCCGCAAAGCAGTAAAAAAACTCTGCAACGCTACGCGGAGTTCCGCAAGCATGCGGAGTTGCTTGTTCCGCATGCTCGTGAGACGTTTCTGACGTTCGGCAACGCGGATTGCATGTTCGGGGGGAAATATTGCGTGAACTTCACCACGCGGTCGCACATGGGCGTGGATATCTAGTTTTTCTTGTCTGGTTATGGTTCTGGGGCCTGTTTTTCAATCCTCCCTAAATCTTTCCAATCCTTTGTCACTAAAACTTTTTTTCAGATCTTTTTTATTTAAAATCTATCCCTCTCTTTTGCCAAGTGTAAATTTTGCGGGTTTTATTCTACTTTTTGTGTGTTTTTCTGCGTTTTGTACTGTTTTTCTATTACTTGCTTTTTTTTTTTTTTTTACTGCCCTTCATTTTTTCCTGACTTATTTTTTACTCCTACATTTTCTTTTCCGCCCCCGTCCCACAGAACCATGGCCAAGACAAAGAGTGCTTTCTCCAGTTCCCGGGGAAACAGGAGGAGCCGCCTTCCTTGCGGAAGGCGGCGCCCGGAAGGGGTGCAGCCCCGGGCCTTATTTTCTGAGGTGGAGGTGGCTGCACTCGTGTTTTTTTGTGCAGCACCACCTCCCCTTAACCCTGGCAGCAATTAGCAGGCCTGGTTTCGGGTACGGGATCCAGGAACGTCACGGCCGGTGGGCGAGGGTGTGCTGGGCAGTGTTTTGCTGCTCTGAGGTCCGGCGCACCCATAACCAACTGACACACCGGTAGTCGGACACCCTGGACCGGGAGAAGGACCTGCTGAACCTGCTAGGTGTTGAGGTTGTGGGGCTTGGTGAGTAGCTAATTATATTACTATTGTGTGTTCTGTTCTGTGTTATTGTAAATATTATTTTTTTCCCAAACAGCAAGAATGCTGCTGCTGCTTACATGCAGGTAAGTTACGTTTAAAAATCTTATATTATGTGATTGTTATTCTTTTATACAGGTGCTCGGCGCTACTAATCTTACTTGTTTGCAACTTTGCGCTCGCTTGGGCTGATTATGTAAGAAAGGTTAGAGAACTTAAGCTAAGTAATGCAGACTAGAGAGACTCCTTTCCTTTGTCCTGTCACTAAGATAGTGGTAGGTAGGTAGTTAGTTACTTAGTATTAGTTGGTAATTATTTAGCGGTCCGCGTGACACGTCCTTCTCTCACGTGCTGCTGACTCCTTAGTAGAACCTTTTGTAGTTTGTTAGTGAGTGAATAATATAGCAACTCAGCAGCCAACCAACAATTTGGTGTATGCAATATGCTTGCGTCCATCTATGCATTTTTGAGGACTTAGAGAATTGGCCCATCAAAGGGGGTTGATGATTGCGAATGAGATCGGAACTTAGAAGAAGCAAATATAATTTTTGGGCAATTCATTCCAAAGTCTTTGGAATAGACGGGCTCGGTGGTACTTAGGTTAAGGATTCTGGAATCGGAATGAAACTGTGGAATAATAAAGATAGGACGGTCCGCGACCGCGATACTAGTCTACTACTAGTCGATCTGATTAGATAGGTCAATTTTATTGCAATTGCCGTTTCCTGTCAAAAAATCTTTTTGGAGCGATTTTTTAATATTTATTTCACACCAATCAATTTTTGTCTCTTTAATTATGTTTTACATGATCAACATCCAGGGGCAAGAAGAAGACGGGGTGCCGAGGTGGGAGCTGGAGGTGCCTCCCAGGATTGCTCCTCTGCAGATGGCTCTGCTGGCCCCAGTAAGTCCTCCTGTTGTTAATTTTAATATATATTTCCCTAACTTTTACCACACGTTATTTTTTTCGAACTGTTATTTCCGTTTCCTAATTCTATTTTTTACCAAATCTCCTTCGATCTATCTGTTTCTAAATTCTTGTTATCTCTGCATTACCTACCAACTTAGTTATTTATATTTCTAGTGTCTGTTTTTTTTACATCAAATCTAACTGCCTCTGACTCTGTACTATTAGTATGTCTGTAGCTTGCTTTATTCTGGTTTTTCAGTCAGCTTTCCCTCTCCCCTTATATTTTGTGGACTGCCTAGTGGTGGTACTACTGTAAGACTCAGAGAACACATTGGTCCTAACTACTACTAGTACTACTACTCTGCTGTGCAGATTGCATGCCAAACTAAGGTATTCTAAGCATGTTTGTTGAGATCAGAAAGCTTTTTTTTACTTTCTTTCTCATGCTCAATCAGTAAATATAATGATGGTCACGTTGGACACCCCAAAGTGGTGTATTTTACTTTTTATTGTCTAGGCCTAGTACTATTATATTAGCAGCAGTTGATGGCGAACAACTGATTACTGTGCACCATGGCTGGAAGGAAGTATGAGGAGGAGGAGGGCACAATTATATTTTTCAACCTAGAGAGAGGACTCGAGAGACCTCATGTCTGATTGTCCACCCAGTTGGCCACTCTTTTTCTTTTTAAAAGTTTTAAAACTCACATTCACCAATAGCTCTAGCCACTGAGTCCAGCCCTTTGGGTTGTCCTCTTCTTGAGAGGCTTTTCGAAAATTGCCACCAACAAAATGTCCAACCAGATATTTTATTATACTGTCTACTTTCCTATTCTAGTGCCCGATTTGTACTAGTGATGTGTGTGGTGTATGTATGTATTGCATTTTCAATCTTGTTAGTGAAAAAAAAAAAATAGGGGGAGGCGTATATGGCATTTAAAAAATGTGCAATGTTTTTTCTAGGTGAACCGACAACCAGTGCCGGGGCCAGCGGCGAAGGCAACGCCACTAAGGAGTGAGCAGCAGATGCGGCAGCTGCAGGGGGTGAGCCAGCAGCAGTGGCCGGCGGTGGTAAGTTATATTCCTTAATATACAATACACTCGGTGCAAGGGTATACACTGTACTGTTGAGAGAGACTAAGTTGTTGTGAACAACGGTTGAAGAAGATACCCTTTACTTAGCATTAGCAATAGCACTAGCGGCGGGAGTTGAGTAACTAATGGCCTCTTCTGTCTGACTTCAACTCAGCTGGGAAAGTTTTATGAAGAAGACTAAGAGTCAGACAACCTTGATGGATGGGTTGAACAAAAAGGTAAAGAAGGAGGGAAGGAGGAAGGACGGGTGAGATGCAATATATGACTGGCAGAGAAGGATGCGTGGGTGAAGGAAGAGGGCCCGGGATGCATAGGTGGCTGATAGGATGCATGGGTGGTTGAAGGATGGCTGATAGGATGCCTGCCTGGGTGGGTGAAACTGTATGGGTGAAAGGAATCCTCTGGGGGGTTTGATGGGTCAAACTGAAAGACAAGCAAGGATGCATGGGTGGTGGTTAAAAAAATGACAAATGTATGTTGTTGGTGAAAGGTTTGTTGAGATTAAGAATGATAGCCATGTTTACTTTGAATGGATGGATGCCTGGATGGTATTCAATCACAGCATAGGTGGAGACTGGATGAAGAGAATGTAAAAGAAAAATAAACCGTGCCAAAGTAGCAAAGACAAGGGTGAAGATTAGAATAAAAAAATAATGCTAGAAGAGCAATGCAATGATAAATGGAAAAATTGATGGGAAGAAACAAGGACTGTTTTTTTCCAAGGTTTTTGATTCAAGGTTGTATTTCAGAATACTCCCTTTACTCACAGTAGTTTGCAAGCACAACATATATATTGTGTATGTATGTACCCACCCATTATCAATCGCTCCCCTCCGACTCCGAGGCCCACCCCCACTCCCTACCTCTGTCATTTTGACCGTGTCAGCCATGGGAGGCCTATAGGCTGCATGGTTGCACAATCAAACAATAGTAGTACTTCACGTTGTCCCGTATATCATCATTCATATTGATAATCAGATATCATCTGCCTTGTTGTATTAGTCAGGGTGAAAGTGAAATTGAGCAGTTGCCATTGATTTAACAGAGTATGGCCATAATAGCAAATAGATAGTTGTGTAGTACAGCTGCCCCACCTGCAGACAATAATAAAGTAATGTGAGTCTGCGACACAAGAATATCTGTCTAGGGCGCAAGCTGACTGAGCTGGCTTGCCAACAAGGTTAATTTAGCTAAACAAGAGAGAGAAGAAGAAGACTTGTCTACTCCATAGTTCCTAGTAATGCCTGAAACTCACATAAATGTTAGGGGCCGAGGAAGTGGGAGGATACCACAAATGTTATGTACTGTGCCTGCTAGTGCTACTGTGCCACTATAATTTTATGGTATAATTTTGTGCTACTGTTTTGCTAAGAGTATTGGTTACAATTGTCTTTTTTCTTTCTTGATATAGCTTCTCCTTCTCAACTAAAAAAAACAAACCACCAGGCAGGAGTTAGCAGCCAGGTCCCGGTACCGGAAGCTGGAGGCCATCCAGGATGAATATCGGTGGCTGGTGGTTCTGGCGGAGGAGGAGGCAGCAGCTACAGCCTCCTCCAATGCCCCGGGCCCCAGCCAGGCCCCCCCAGTGCCTCCGGTGGAATGGCGCTGTGGTCTGGCAGTCACCCAAAGCACTTCAAACACTGCTGCCCACCCCTGTTGTTCATGCAAGACATTTCAGCACCTTATGCTCCTCCGTATGGTGCGCCTAGAGGCCAGGATTGAGAAGCGGTTAAACACCCTAGAGCTGAAGATCCGGCGAGCCCGCCGCTAGACCTCAGTCTTGACCCTTGTCCCTTTTTTAAATCTTTTTTTTGGTGGGTGGCAATTGGGCGTTGGGAAAAACTTGGGGTTTTTATGGACATTTTGATTTTTTAATTTATGGACAATTAGACTTACTGCTGGACATTGGTTGGGGTATGGGAGAGGGGTGGGTCAGGTGTTGTGTTTTTTTTAATTCTAGTTTATTTGTTAGGGGAATACATTATTTAGAGTTTACATTTCATGTAAATCTTTTGTGGGGGGTTACTCTTTTACTTCACACTGTTGCCTTTGCTGCAGGGCCACAGCCAGTTTTTGATAGAAATCTGCCGATAGTGTAACACACCAACAGATAGATGCAGTACCCTCACTTGTCCTACTAGTACTGTCAGTCTCTCCTCTTAGTCTATGCAGTTTGCATCTAAAACCCCTATGGGCACAGAAGGGTGTGGGTGTGTGGGTGTGTGGGTGTGTGAATTAATTAATTTCCATAGTATATACATTATGCCTGCCCCACACTTCTTCTCTTACCTGTGATTGATATTTATACTTTTTAGGCAAAGCGATGGCTGCATGGTGATGGTTTGGTTTCCCAAGGTGCCATGGTGGTGGTAGTAGTAGTAGACACTGACAATAGCATTTGCAAAAAAAGAAAATGGGACAGTCAGTCACCTGCAAAACTATGATGATAAGCAATGCTAAAGTAAAACAGAACAGAAAGGAGGGCTAGCCTAGTACAAGTAACAAACTGAAGTCGACTTGAGCTAAGAAGTGGACAAGCAGCTGCGTAACCTTTAGTGCTGGAACTAGGATGATTGATGACTCGATGCTGGCAATTATATTATGATGGATTATGTTCCTCTGGAAAAAATTTGAATATCGAATACTGTGCATGGGTGGGCAATCTAATCTCTATATATTGCCAGTGTGGGCTATAGTATATATACTTAGAGCAGAAGAAGATCCTCGCCCTGCCTTGAGTTAGTGTTGTTTTCACCACATCCGCCCCAGCAAGTGTGTGATCAATAATTGGTGTAAATTTAATTTAGTCACACCTCAATATAAATCACACAGCCCGGGGTAAGAGGGTTAGGGTTTGATGAATGGTTGGGAAGGGGAATTTGAGGGAAAGGTTTGACAAAGACAAACACTACACATGGACAACACACATTCATCTTGGCAGCCAACCATCATAAATCTGTTAAGGGAGAAAAAGTAAATGCATGCATGATGATGACTTGATGAGTAGTACTAGACTAGTACAGGGCAGTATATTATTAATTATGCAATTGCCTTGCCTGTCTGCCCCCAGAGAGACCCAAGTTACATACATTTTATGTTCGGTTGTAACAGGCTTCCTTTGAAAGATAGTAAATAAAATTAAAAAATATCTATAGGAGTCAAATAAAAGCAAACATAAACAACAACACACACAGTTGTAATGATTGAAGAGAAAAAAATAATCAAATGAAATGATACTATAATTATTGTCAAATTGGGAGTTGCATCTTCTCATTCCTCTTGGTCCTTACTTGGACTATCCGCCCGTCAATCTTGGGTGCCTGGTGGATGCAGTTTGGTAAGGTAAGTGTGAGTTGTTTTTCCCAGTATAGCGCAGGGTAAAGGCCGGCCTGTAGATGGAAAAACAAAAAGGATATTGAAAAATCAAGGAGAAAAGTTAAACTGCATAATTAAGGAGGAGTGCAACAAGAAGACTTTTAGAGGCGGCATGGCTAAATCATGTCTGTTTCCAGCAGTTACCTCCAACAACAGGAGCAGGCCCCCCACCCAACCTCCACTTAGCTTCAAATTTGAGCCAGACAGCACCGAGCACACTTACCCACACATCAACATAGCATTTTCTAAATTAAGTAACAAAATCAATGCACTGCTGTCAGTCACACCACCACACTCGCCTCGACCACTACACAGACATGTAGATCTGGTGTTGTTGTTTACCTTTTAGGCCACTTCACGCCCGAGTTATTCCATCAATCATCTCCGAGCCTACTGACTCTGACTGCGAGTATGGTATGGTCATGGTGTCCAACTCTGTGCCAAAAGTGTCCCGAGTGAGTCCAGACTCGTCCAGATTCAAAATGCAATGGATCGTCCTGCAGTAGTACAATTTTGTTATTGAACAACAAGAAGGGAAAGATTGACTTGAGTCACTTTTTTTGTGTGTAGAATACTAATATACATCATGCACAACAAGCACCAATAACTCAGCGTGCAATGCATGCCATAATTTACCTGTTCTTCCGGGGCAGTCCCTCTAGGCTCGGAAAGGATAGATATATAGTCAGGTTTGGACTCGAGGCAGGCACACATTTCACATTTGTTGTGTGTATTTTCCATCCAATGTCTGGCTTGAGGGAAATGGATTTAGGGCGAGTCAGGAGTAGTGGACTTACTTCTTCACTGACTCCACACAATTGCAACTCCAATCCGGCAATAAAAGAGTAAGATGGTGGTGATGGATTTGTTGTCATTCGAACCAGAAAGACAGTGACACACACAAATAATAAAGTAAATAATATTCCTTAGCTATATCTTTTTTGGGGGCTTTTTTTTGGGCGTCAAAGGAAGAAAGAAAGTAACTCAAAAGCCTAATTGTCAGGGAAGTAGAGCTCGTCCTCAAACTCTGGTGGTTCACCCAGAAGAAGGTCACCTAACACACTACTTCCATGACCTGAATCGCCGTCATCATCTTCCTGCTGTGCTACTTCAGGTATGGTGTAATCCGGTGGTATAAAGTGCTGATTCATTTTGATCATGGTTAACCTCTCCAAGTTTTTGGGCAAGAGACTGGTCCTTCTCACTGTCAGAATGGCACCAGCAGCACTGAAAACATGCTCAGCAGAGACACTTGTGACAGGGCAAGCCAGATAATTTATCGCCAGCCTGCTGAGCACTGGCCATTGGCGCCTTTTCCCATACCAATATAGCAATGGGTTTTGATCAAAGTAGACCTCTGTTGGGTCATGCAGATAGGCCTGGACCATCCGCTCAATGTTCATGGGTACTCCGCTTTGCTCTGCCTCTTTTGCCTTTGCCTCAGCACTGGACTTAAGCCATGCCTGTAGAAACCATTCCTGTGCCGATTTTGGGGCTGATGCTCCTGTTCTTGTTGTTGTTGATGTTGTTCTTGGTGATGTTGGTGGTTTTGGCTGCTGTGAGCCAACCGCACTGCCCTCAGGCTCTGAATTTGAACTTGAAGGCTGACATGCAATACTTGTTGTGCCCTGGAGGAGCGGGCCTCTAATAGGCAGACAATCTTTTTCTAGCTGACTGGCTTGCACAGCTATCCAAGTTTTGTAGCTGGCAACATCCCTGCCTGAAAAAGGAATGAAAGTGTGCAGTAATGGTTTGTATCGTGGATCAAGAATTGTGGCACAAATGTAATGGTTGAATGACACAATGCCTCTTTGCACCCTTGTATTTTCAGATAAGCGAAGGGTTAAGCTCTCCACCAACTCATATGCTTCTTTTTTTTCTCCACACCTGCGTACATTGCAGACACCTCCTTCAGCTGTTCCTGTAGCAGGTGCAACAATGGGATAGCTTGGCCCATAGTACAGTCCTCCTTGCTGACTTGACGCGTGAAGACCTCTCAAGGAAGTAGCTTCTCTGTCAGGCATTTAACTAGGCCCCATTGGTCCATCTCAACGATCATGCCTTTCACAGTAGCATCCCCTCTTTGCATGACATATTCATTGATTGGTCTGTACTGCTCAAACAGATGTTCAAGAATGTAATAAGTTGAGTTCCAATGTGTTGGCACCTCCTGGATGAGTGCTTTAACTGGCATTCTATTATCACGTTGAATGATCCTCAGCTGCTTCCGGGCTTTAAAAGAATGGCTGAAATGTGTGCAGAGTCTTCTGCAGGTGGTCAGTAAGTTGCTGACTCGGTCTTCTTTTTTCATAAAGTCTTGATCAATGATGTTAGTGCAGTGCACAAAACACAGGACCCTGAAATAGCCACCATCGGCCATGGCCTTAACTATATTACTGCCATTGTCCGTGGCAACAAAACCAATGTTAAGCCCTCTTGGTCGCAGCCATTCAAAGACCTTGTTGTCAAAGTCTTCCAAAATGTGTGCAGCAGTATGAGATTCCTTCATGGCGAACATGGCTACAGTTGCATGTTTCCGAGCGGCATTAAAAATCTCAGCAGTGTCAACACCTGTAGATATCTTTTCTCTAACCCCCACAAAAGAGATCCAGTGTGCAGTGATGCACATGTAATCAGTGACTTGGCAACTGGTCCACATGTTTGTTGTCAGGTGGATAATGTGAACAGCACTCTGCTGCAAAGCTTGTCCAAGCAATTCCAGCATGTCGTGATGTAGTGCTGGAACAGCAACTCTGGCGAAATAGGACCGGCTGGGAACCTTCCATTTCGGGCAGATGGCTGCCACAAATTCAAGAAAACCCACCCCTTCCACAAAAGAAAAGGGGAGGAGGTCCAGCGCTAACATTTTAGCCAGCTTCACGTTGTACAAACATGCCGTTGGGTGGTTGCGTTCATACTGCCCCTCCGACCTAAACATGCTGAGAAGAGTAGCCTGGATTTTTTTCTTTTCTGGTACCACTGATGCAGGTGACTTCTTGAGACCAGATATTGTTAGGCTTAATGCGCGCTTTTTCGTCGCGGTACTCTCTTGCCTTGGACCCCATTGGTGTCTCAGCCTGACTCTTGTGCCATTGCGATGTTGCTGATGATGATGTGGGCGGTACCACTGCACTGCTGTGGACAGGGCTGCTTTGTGTCCCAGAGAAAATATCTCCCTCTTGTTCACCTTCCAATGTGATCGGATCTTCTTCATTCACTCCACCGACAACCCTTACAGTTTTTGGGCCGCTAAAATGCACCTCCCATTGGATCAAGTGGTGTTTTTCAGATGGGTTGTTTGGCCTCCGGTACCATAGTTTGTACCAAGCTTACCCTGACTAACACTTGCTCCACAAATGGTGCATATAGCAATGCTCACCTACTTCCTGCTAACCAAAAAGAAGTCCCATACTTGGGAGGTCAACTTTCTGATGCTGCTGGTGCCACTTGCTATGTCTGATGACCTGGTAAGTGGGCGTGACTTTTGACTCTCTGCAGTACCTACTTCTACTGAGGTGGTTGTTGTGGTGGATGTAGGTAGCTGCCGGGACTTCATAAATATGGCAGCTGTAGGTGGTGTTGGTGGTACCTGTATAGGTGGTATCTGTGCCACATCCCTCACAGTAATTTGGGATGGGGTAATGTCGGTCTCCACTGGCGCGGGGCTAATGTCCATGATGACTGGCTCATCATCCTCCTCTTCTACATCTACCGCCATAACTCTAAGGCTTTCTGGAACCTTCCTTTTCCCTAGCCTCGCATGGCGTGTCTCACTCTCAGACTGAGGTGGCTTCCAAGTGGCGTCTAGATCATCAGAAGGGGGGCTTGCAGAGGAAGTTGATGGACTAACCCTCCTTGTCCTTGCTGGGGATCTGGAAGACAATGGGTCTTCTGAAAGAGTGGCTAGCTCTTCTTCTTCCTCTGCAGGAAGCTCGATCTCCTGTACTGCCCCTACTTTGGGAGGAACAACTACTATTGGGGGTGGTTGCGGCTGTTATTGCCCACTTATCTGAGTTTCCTGCATTGATTGGGTACTACTTTGCGATAACTATAAGGCAATTTCAACGTCTCTGCTCGTCGGCGTTGTGATTAGACTGGCTGCCTCTGCGACAGACATGGGCTTGGGCCTAGGTTGGTGGGGTGGGTCCACTGAAACAGGGGTGCTGCTCCCAGCTTGCTCCCTGGACACCGCTGCTGCAGGCGCAATTTTTGGGTTCCCAAAAAAGGGCTTGGGCGACAAACCAGTGGTGATAAGTGGTAGTGCCTTCTTCTCACTGGCAACTTTCTTGGTACTGGACCTGGTATCTTTGGGGTCATCTTGAAGATGTCAGCAGCACGCAGTGGCACAAGTTGAAGAGATGTCTGTGGTCACACGTCACGTGACGTCGTGCGCAGCAGGTCTTCTGTCTGGCAGTACAATGGGTGATGTTGTCTCCTACTTTTTTGTGCGCCTAAAAGCAAAGAAGCAAGAAGAACATCAGTGAAACGTGGCATTCATTGTTGTGGTTCAATTACTACTAGTACAAACAAATATAATATAACTTAGTGTGTGGGGGGCGTGGCCAGCAAGATGGCCGCATAGGACGTGTCTGTGCGGTGCTCCCTCTGGAACGCAGGGAAATCCATTAATATCCTGCGGTGCAACATCAGCACCGATCCCATGAACATCGGCCTGGCCAGGAGTCACCACCTGGCACGGAAAAAGCTGCTTTGACCCAGTGACAAAGCGGAGAGGACATCAAGAACCTAATGTTGGAAGGACGAGTCCGCCATTTTGGGCTGACGCGGGCGCTTTCGCAGCCGGAATCGTGAGCGGAGCGCCGGCGGCTGGAGACCCCATCTCTGGCAAAGTGAAAGCTGTGTGGCGTCTGTACGCGCTCCCGGTGTGGGGAGTGCGGATTCCGAGACAGCGGCTGGCCCGAGCAGAGAGTTGGACGGCTGCGGCCCTGTGGAGCCCCGAGAAAGACAGACCGGATGTGACTGTGGTGCTCGCGGTGCTGGGTCCTGCCTGTGATGAAAGGAGGTGAGTCGCTGGCCGGGGCGGGCCCCCCACCACGGGAGGTTGATGCTGAATTGAGGCCGGGACGTGGCCCGTACGTGGATGGGGGCTTGGCTGTGAGCTTCGTCAGTGCTGTGTGACGGGACGGGTGCCGCCGCCGGCCTGTACGAGTTCCAAGGCCTGAATTAAGAGACTGGAGCTGGACCTGCCTGTCTGTGGACCGGCGGGGAAGTGGGGGTCCCCCTCTCGGCGGTGAATACTCTGGACAGTCAATTACCTGTACTGGGAAGACTGGGCCCGAGCGGCCAACTGACACGTGTGCTTCGTGTGGGGGTGAGCTTCACCTGGGACCAGGGGTTTGCTGCGGCCGGGGTGCCCCCCGCCCTGCTGGTTGACATTCTGGGGTCTTTTGATCACCCGACTGGGGCGCAAGATGGGCCCACTGCCGTAGGGAACTAGTTTCGCCGACCCCCTGGAATTCACTACCTATTTAAAAGGAAGGGCGGCCTGGCCAGCGGGACCAAGATAAGCGAGGACGGTGGGGCTCCGAGGGCAACACACAAACGAAGATAGTCACAGTGGAAGGAGGCAACAGGGACCCGGGGTGCCATTCACGCTGCTCGGGCCCTGGGGTCCTCTGGGAAAAAGGAGCCAATATGGTTAAAGAAAAGGCCAACCACGCCCAGGCCAAAAAAATCCTAAACTTCGCACAGCCCCTACCTCAAGGACCAAACCAACATGATCTAAGGGAGGATGACGCCGCGGAGGGGGCCCGGCGGGAGGCCAGCGGGACCCTTCATTAATTGATATCCTGGCTGCTATACAGAATACCAGAGATGACATGGTGACAAGGATTGATGTGGTGGCGATCAATGTCAATCTTCTCCGGTGTGACCTGCGCAAGGTCTCCGACAGTCACCACGATGGAAAAACATGTGGAAACACTCCAGATGGATATTAAGTCACTCAGAGAAAGGGTCATGGAGCTACAAATAAAAACGATCAAACTTGACGACCGAGCCGAGGACCAGGAGGGACGCTCGTGAAGAAATAACCTACGGTTTGTGGGATTCCCGGAGAGGGCGGAGGGACCCTCGGCAGAGTTATTTTTGGAGGACTGGATCACGAAAGTACTTGCTCCCGGGAGAACGTCCAAGTTCTTCAACATTGAAAGAGCCCACAAGGCGCTGGTCCCCCCAGCCATGGCCCGGGGCTCCGCTGAGGGCCATTACAGCCCAGTTCTTTAATTATCGTGACCGGGACGTAATCCTGCAGGCTACTCGCACAAAGGACGTCTTGCAATTCGAGGGTCACCCTATTGCAATTTACCCAGATTATACACAGCGGGTGCAGGATAAGAGGCGCACCTTCCTGATGGTGAAAAGGCGAATGAGAGATGCCAGGATAAAATATAGTCTTCTTTTACCAGCCAAACACCGGATTGAACACAAAGGCAAGGCCCTGTTCTTCTTTTTGGCGGCGGAGGCCTCTGAATGGATGGACACTATAGGGAAACATGGCAACCGTCGGAACTCGCAGCCTAACTCAAGGAAAGGAACGGATTCAGCAGACCCTAATGCGAGACAGCGGTGACTGTCTGGAGGGAAACAGCAAAAGGACACCGGCAGCTCTGGAAGGGTCAGGGTGTGTGCAGATGTCACCTTCCAGGTGGCGGAAGGGCTATCGGACTCAGACATGACATCATCGGACATTGTGCCTGATACTAATGTTTCCTAAGCTCATGCTATATGGAGTAGTTGCAGGTTCGCTGACCAATACAATCAGATAAGTGGAAATGGGGGGGCCCGTTTTAAAGATGGGTCTCTTCTTTTTGTGGGGAACAGTAATGTACGTATACACTGTGGCCAGGGAGGACCACGCCCCTCAGTAGAGGCTGGGGCCTGACTGGGGGGCTAGAGGCTTTGCCCTCTCACCATGTCAAGTGCCTAGTCACTTGCAATGCACTTCTTTAATGGGACATGGTTACTGCTTATTACACGATCTAGAAACAAGTAGAGTACAACTGTGGTTTAAGTTGCAGTGGATAAATATCTTGCTTGAGAAATCCGTGGGGGGTGGTTTGAGGCGGGATAGGGGGATGCTCGCTCTCTACGATGTTGTGAGGGATGGACCCGTTTCACTGCACAGAGGGTGGGGGGATGAGGAAATCAATCAGTTCTGTTTGTTATTCAAGGGTTCTGGGAGGGTTCAAGGGATCTATGTCTGAAATGTATCTTATCGATGTGTGACCAATCTCGATATGAGATGGATAGGTGGGGAACCAAGGACACAACCAACCACGAACTGCCATGGCTTCCTCCATGATGAAACTGCTTACCTGGAATGTACGTGGTATGGCAATACTTGAAAAATAGAGGAGGGTGTATGCCTACTTAAAACGGTACAGAATCTCTGTAGCAGGCCTTCAGGAAACACATATTTGGGATGACACGCTACCTTACATAAGACGTAGATGGAGAGGACAACTATACGCCACTTCATTTTCGGGATTTGCTCGGGAGGTTCTCATTTGGGTGGCTCCGGGGACCCCTTTCCAGCACTTGCACCATGTGATTGACCCTGAGGGGTGTTATGTGATCCTGTATGGCAGACTTGATGGCCAAGAGATTTGCTTTATCATTGTACATGCTCCTAATTCAGACACCCCGGGCTTTTTTCCTGAGGTGATGGCCGCAGCGGCTCCATATTTGGGGGGGGTGTAATTATGCTAGGGGATGTCAACTGTGTGTTGGATGAGACATTGGACCGGGAGCCTCACTGGGCAAACACTAAACCAGGCATGGCTGGGGCCCTTGGGGACGCCCTGAAGGGGTTGTGACTGTTAGACGTGTGGAGGGTGAGACACCCAGACAGTAGGGTCTTCTCTTGTCATACCCCTGCAACGGATACATTTAGCAGATTGGACCAATTTTTCGTATCTGCGGACCTGGTCTCTAGGGTGGGAGAAATAATGTACCTTCCGAGATACATCTCAGATCATTCCCCCATGATGTTGACCTTAGACACCGAGAGGCCCAGGTCTGCGATCCCGACATGGAGGCTCCAAACCGAAGCACTCATCCATCCACCCTTTGCTGCTAAGGTAGATATTTTGAAACAAATTGGTGCTCGGCGTCCTCAAGAGCAGTGGAATGGGAGGCAATGAAGGTGGTGATCCGGGGGATCTCCATTAACACAACCTACGGTGTCTGCCAGCAGCTCGAAAGGGACAATAAGGTGCAGGAAGGGAAACTAGCAGAATTGGAGGCATCGCTCCCGACGGCCCCCCATCTTCTAACTGAGTGGCAGATGGCACAGGAGCAGCTGTTGGCGGCATTATACAGACTAGAAAAATGGCATTATACTGCATACCGACAGCTTCTGCATGTTGAGGGGGACCGATCCGGGGCCCTGCCCGCCATGCTGATTAACAGTGAAACGTCTGCTTCCCCCATAGTGCAGATGCAGTCCAAGGAGGGGAACACAGTATATAGCCAGCAACAAATCCTGGACATTTTGACCGACCACCTAGCCAGGGTGTACTAGGGGCATCCTCCTCCTGGCTCCGGAGATGATGACTGAGTTCATGGCCGCCCTGGACTTGCCGCACTTGGAAAGAGAGGCTAGTCAGATGTTGGATGACTTGATAACCAAAGAAGAAATGCTGGGAGCCATACAACCTCCAAAGCAATCTAAAAGCCCCGGGAGTGACGGTTTACAGTCCGAATTTTATAAAATATTTGCACCCGTTTTGGTAGACCGCCTTTTGGAAGAATATAATGAAGCGCTTCGGAAACAAACATTGCCAACTTCGATGAGGGAAGCGCTGGTAGTTATGATACCCAAGGCAGACAGGGATGCCCGGTTGCCGGGCTCATACAGACCAATCTCCCTTCTGAATATAGATGTAAAAATCCTGAGCGGGATCCTGGCGGCCAGACTTCAGCCACATATGCATCACCTAATTCATTCTGATCAAGCCGGCTTCATCCCTAAACGTAGCACTGCCCATAATTTATGGAGGCTCGCCCATATATGACACTCCCCTTCTTTAGACCAGGAAGATTACGCCCTGGCGTTGCTAGATATAAAACATGCGTTTGATTCAGTGGGTTGGGCATACATCAGGGAGGTCCTACGAATAATGGGGGTGGGGGTACAATTTCTTAAATGGATACAGCTACTGTACTCTGACCCTCATGCTAGTATACGTATGGGGAGGTTGGTCTTGGGGGCCTTCACGTTGCAATGTGGCACCAGACAAGGATGCCTGTTATCACCACTCCTTTTTGCAACATCGATGGAGCCGCTGGCGGCAGCTCTGAGAAAGGAACTGGCTCCATTTGGGATCCCGCTGGGAGCGACTAATCACGTGGTATCCATGTATGCGGACAACACTCTTGTGTACCTCCGACAAGCGGTTCTGATATTATCGGGCGTTCTCCGACGGTTCGGGAGGGTCTCTGGACTACAGATAAATCCTGGGAAATCGAAACTAATCCCGATGGGAAGGCTGGCTTTACACTCGGATGGGGCACTCCCTGAGGTGGGGTTTCCGTGGGCGGGGACTGATCCCAGGTACCTAGGGATTAAATTGGCTAAAACGGCTGAGCAATACCTGACGCTTAATATAGGGAAAGTAATTGAGGGAATACTGGGTTCGGTGCGCTTCTGGCAGGGATTACCTCGGCCCCTTATGGGAAGGATAGCCATAATAAAAATGATCATTCTACCGCGATGCCTCTATGCAATGCAGCACTCCCTCTATAGAATACCTCGACAATTTTTTGTAACCCTAGACAGCTTATTAGTTGAGCTATTATGGGGTGCTAAATGTAAAAGGGTCAGTCTGGCCACACTGCAGAGAGCGTGGCAGGCTGGGGGCTGGAGGTCCCCTGCCTGGAGTTTTATTATATGGCGTCTCAGCTGCAGCATGCTGTGCACTGGCTAGACAAAGCTGAAAATTGGTAGAAGAATCTACTGGCGGGAACTTTTGGTGACCGGTCGCTAGCTGAATTGCTGATGCTGGGGAGGAATGTACCCCAGACATGCCCCTACATAATACGACACGTCGCGGAAATATGGGAACTCATGGTTAGGAAGGTGCTGCGACAAGAGTCGTATGCCCAGGACATGCCCCTATGGATAGTACAACCATTCGCTAAAATTTCGACTTCTATGTTTGTATGCAGATGGCAGGAGGGGGATGCCTAACGATTGGTGACCTGTATGACAATAAACAATATATTACACGAGAGCAGGCGGTGGACAACTTTGGTTTGGGCAACGGGCAGTTTCTGCAATATGAGAAAATAGCTCATTTGGCTGGGGAGTTGTGGCCCTCGTTTCCTGAGGAACCTTCCGCTGCTAATGTGTTACAGGTCTTGTTATGTATGGCCCAAGGACGGAGATTTGTGTCGCATTTATATCGGGCAATCAGGGAGGACAAAATGGTTCCGACACTCCCTGTACAGGAAAGGTGGGCCGCAATAGTGGAAGACCCCATAACAACTAAGGATTGGATTAAAATTCATGAGGGGGTGAAACAGTTGAGCTCGAACACCCATTTTAAACTGATACAATATAATTTTGTTCATCAAATATACCTTACTCCCAAGAGATTAAACAGGATATACCCAGACTGCTCGGGGCAGGGTCCACAGTGGGGGGTCGTGGACGCAGATTTCATACATATGTCATGGTCCTGTCCGAGCATGGGTCCTTATTGGATCGAGGTTCTGGCTACGTTACAGGCGGTGGCAGGGTGGTTGATACCCCGGGAGATCCGTACGGTCCTGCTGGGTTTACTGCCCCGGCCTAAAAATAAGAACCTCCGTAGGAAATTCGTGCTCTTGGGACTGGTGCTGGCAAAGCGACAGGTAGCCATCTCGTGGCTAAGCCGCGACCTACTAAGGGTGTCGCAGTGGGCGCAGGATGTCAATGAATGGGCCACGGCTGAGACGGTCCGAATGCAGCGGATCAGACGTGACGAAAAGGTGGAGGATGACTTACAGGCCTGGAGGGCAATGCTGAGGGATATGCAGACGGATCAGACACCTGCTGGTTCCCAGTCCAATAACTCAGAGACTGAGAGGCTGCAAAGATAATAGGGCGACCACTACATGAGGTAGGACGATACATGATTTTGAAATGAGAAATGGCATACAAGGATAGATAGAAAGAAGAAGGTTACACACACAGACATGTTTGGGGTGTGGCATGGGTAAGGAGGGGGATAGTTCAGTTTAAATAAAAGGTTTTGTTGTAAAAGTGACATCAGTCAAAACAGTATGTTATATTGAATGAGGGGATAAAGGGAGGCAATAATATGCTAAGTGCTGTTACTATGAGGTATGAGGCACTATGTGTACATTTCTTGTGTTTTTAGTTTTGTTTTTCTTATTTTTCCTTTTTTTCTTTCTTTTGATTCATTGGCCTCCCTTTGATGTAAAGTTTCAGAATATGTCGAAGGTGATATACCCTATACTCTTGTATATATATACATATATATATATAACTTAGTGTGTGGTCACACTTGTTAGTGTTATTAATATTATTAAATGCATTACCTCAGTTATTAAAACAATTAACAATACAGTGTAGCCATTTGTGAGACTTTGACAACAACAAGGGCTTTCATGGTGTACGGTACAGTACACTCAGGAAGGATAGGAAAGAAAAAGAACAACAACAAAAATACAAATGTAACAGTTTGCCTTTGTGCATCACGTGGGATGCAGCATTCAGGGAGCTGCAGCTGACAAATGACAATGGATGGAGGCAATAAGCCAAGAGGAACAAAGGAAAGACATGCAGGCTTATGGCAAAAGCACACTAACTGCCACCAGAAAATGCCCGCCAGCCACATGGTCACTCAGTCACAACAACAACAAGCAGGCGGCCTGGAAAACAATGAACTCAAGCAGGCCTATATGGACATAGACTTTACAAAATGGCCCCTGGTCACATGAGGAGGCTCAGCCATGGCAAATGCTGGCCCACTATTACAAACACAATCACACACTGGCCAGACAAAGGAGGCATGCTTAACAACACATCTTTAATGCAACAATGCCAAAAACTAAAATCCACAGGGCTAAAAAAAGGTTTGCAAGTTATTACAACCACACACATCCAACAAAGGCACATGAAAAAAAAATGAAATACCCCAATAAAACACATTTTGTATTTTAATCCAATGCCATCCATGCCCTAAATGATGTTTAAATTCAACAGACACCACAGAAACAGTTGTTTCATGCACCCATGAGTAGCTCTGGGCCTATTGGTTGGAAAACCCTTTTGCAGACTAGGCCACATAGTGAATCAATTCAAATCAATAATATTGCAAATTTATTAGAAAATGTAGTGAACTATGCTACATTTTTTGCTGGATAAAAGAAGAAAAAATTGCAAGCAAAACAACAACCAGCAAGAAGGCATGGCCACTACAAAGAAGGCATGCAGGCCTAATGCAGAAGCACACTGGCTGCCCCTTCACAAAATGGCTGCCAGCCACATGGCCAGGCCACAACAACAAGAAAGGGAAGACAGACAATGAAGGCCTATGGCAAAAGCACACAGGCTACCATCACAAAATGGCCGCCAGCCACATGGCCAGGTCACAGCAGCAAGAAAGAGAAGAAAGACAATGCAGCCCTATGGCAAAAGCACACTGGCTGCCTTCACAAAATGGCCGCCAGCCACATGGCCAGGCTACCACAACAAGAAGCAAGAAGCCAAGAGGAACAAAGGAAAGACATGCAGGCCTATGGCAAAAGCACACTAACTGCCTCCACAAAATGGCCACCAACCACATGGTCATCAGTCACAACAACAACAACAAGTAGGAGGCCTGGGAAAACAATGAACTCAAGCAGGCCGATATGGACACAGACTTTACAAAATGGCCCATGGCCATATAGGGAGGCTCAGCCAAGGCAAATGATGGCCCACTATTACAAACAAACACACTCACACAGGAGTGCATGCTAACAGCACATCTTTAATGCAACAATGCCAAAAATGAAAATCCACAGGGCTAAAAAAAGGTTTGCAAGTTATTACAACCACACACATCCAACAAAGGCACATGAAAAAAAAGTGAAATACCCCCAAAAAACACATTTCTTATTTTAATCCAATGCCATCCATGCCCTAAATGATGTTTAAATTCAACAGACACCACAGAAACAGTTGTTTCATGCACCCATGAGTAGCTCTGGGCCTACTGGCTGAAAGGCCTATTGGCAGACTACTGGGGTACATAGTGAATTAAATAAATATTGCAAATTGATTTTAAAAAGTTGGAGAAAATGTAGTGAACTGTGCAACATGTTTCCTTTATAAAAGAAGAAAAATTACTTACAAAGAAACAACTAGGCCCCTACTGAAACTACAGGCCACCCACCACAATTTTAAAAAACAATGAAAAGTATAAATAAATCTACGTGCATGGCCCCAATCAAACAAACAACACCAATTTTTAAACTTACTTGTGAAATCTCAAATTCAAAAGTCCTCAAATCCAATGATATATGGCGCAGCAGACACAAAGAGTGATCCTTCCAGCTCCAAATCCAAATGAAAAGTGACCAGGATATGGACAACGCACTGGGAGGAGCCTGCTGGACAGGAACAGGAAGTTGGAGACTCTGGGGCACTTCCTTCCTCTTCAAAAAAAAGTAAAAAAAGAAAAAGGACTCCTTGCACAAAAAAGTACAGCCAAATGTCAATTTGAGGAGTTTTTTTAATCCAAATAGTCATTTCGAGAACGTTTTGATGCTGTTCGGGAGAGAACCTTCTCCAGATTGCAGTCGCAGTAGATTCTGCGTGTTTGGGATTGCGTTCGTCACAAAACTTCCACCGGAAGTCTGATGGCGCGTCCGAATGACGAGTTCGCGACCGCAAACTCTCGCGGGACCATGTGGCCCCCAGCAAATCTCATTGCGCTCGCGAACGGCTTGGGAAATCTCATCAGCGATCGCGTCGTTCCCGCGCGCAACAACAACAACAAAAAAGTCCGCTCCTTTGCGGAGTGTGGAGTTTTTGGGCAAATCCGCAAACTCTGCGAGGGGAGCGGAGTTTTACGCCCAGGGTTATTATATTCCCCGGTTAGGCCCATGTAGCTAGTCAGCTTGTTCCTTACATTGTCCTAGAAAGTAACATTTCAGCGATTAACTTTTGCACACATTTGCATGCACGACAATGTTGGATTAGTTTCTCTGGAACTACTTTGTTTACACATCCACCTTCGCACAATATTATCATGATGCCTTGAACATCATGTACTAGGCCTCTCTACGCACTAGGTACAAAAGTCGTCCTATCTTCATCCACGGGGCGACAGTACTATCCACATATCCATAACATCACTAATCTAGCGCGCACTTCGCAAAGGCTGCTTTTTATTATAAATAATAGGCACCCTGATAGTTTAGTAGAAGAGGCACTTCTGCTGACAACGAAGGTCTCTGCATGCTGAGAAATCCCCACGCATCGGTCTGACATTCCGTGAGGGGTGTCATACTCGAGACCAAGACAGGGTCCTTCACACTCTCCCATTAGGCAATGGGGTTGAATCGTCCCTAGGGGGGATTCTTGGCTCTACACCTACACACACTCTAGGTACACATAGTAGGGTTCACATTGTAGGAGTATGTTAGATTACCATATTGCATATATGCCTACATATATTCATTGCTTCAGCACCATGGTAGAAATGTATCTACTGTTCACTCTTTTGGTACTTGTAAACTCCTTTATTTGCTTCTGTCTCCTAATAATTGCAGCACACGTAGTTGATGCAAGAATAACGTTGGTTCAATAAATATTATTGGAAACGTCCCACTGTGTATTCTCTGTATATTTCTCTTAGAACAAAGTGAGTACGAGTGACTGAGCGAAAGGTTCTGTACTGTTTCAATGATCCCTGAGTGATCAGGGTTGTTATGTTCAGTGGTTGCCAGAAACTGTTCGCTTCCTGGTAGGTTAGTGGGGCTTACGGTGGCACTGTGAGATAGCAGGTCTATGGACCAACATATCCTGTGGGGGTGTCCGTAAACAGTCTTGACATCAAGCCCTTAGTTAATGTTGTCCAAACAATGTGCAGATCCTATGGATTAGTAGAAACTATACAACAGTAGCATTTAATTTACTGGCCTTGGGCACAGGTAGTGCACTCTACTAGGGACTTACAGATAAATTGAATATCCCAATTGTGGATAAACCAATGTTACCAGGTTTAGGGGAGAAGCACATACACTCTAGCACTGGCCAGCAGTGGTAAAGTGCTCAGAGTCCAAAGGCCAGCAAAAGGAGTCAACAAAAAGAAGAGGTAAGCAGGCAAAACATTTGGGGGAGACCACCCTAAGGCTGACAGGTCTAACGTATCTGAATAAGTGATCCAAAAGGCAAGGCAACCAGAAATCCAACAGCAGTCGATCCCTGTTCCTGATGTGCCTAGAAAAGAAAAAAGAACAACAATTAACACAGATGAGCACAAACCTCATTTATTTGAGAACATGTGGAAGTATAGGTGTATGTGCAAAATGGAAGGCAAAGACTAATCTCTAGTCAAAGTGAGAATTTGTTAATGAGAGAGTATGCATGTGAATAGCTGACTAACCGAAAGTTATAACAGACAAAATTGCACATCATTGTTTCAAAGTAAACAAACATTTGAAAGGAAACTAAAAGCAGATTTGATATAATCAACAACAGAAACACCAACATAGGGGTCGATTCCGATCTCGGCCGGAAACGCACCGAATACGATTCGTCCGGAAAAAATACGAGCCGAACGCGTTTTTTCCGAACGATTCGAACAGTCGTCCGAGCGAGCAAGTACGATGCGCACTCCGTACGCGCCGAACTGGTCGCTACGTCCGGCACGTCAGAGCATCCGGGAGAGCTGCACATAAGCTCCGATTCGCGCCACAAGACGATCCACGGCTACGAGACGAACAAGCCAGCTACGAGTACGAGTCAAAGCCACGAGAAACCCGAACGAGACGAACCAACCATGAATCCCATCGCGCAGGTCCTACCAATACTGTACATCTATTACCGGAACCGGTACGGACGCGTACGGCGCAGACGGTAAGTCAGACACCCACTACACAAACAAATGACACGTACCCGACATATGTCACACACACATAGGGATGCAGAAATGACGTACACTAGCAACAGCAGAACCATAGGGGCGGGATGGCTATCACCAATGCCATACACACCCATAGGGGCCTGATGGCTACCACTACCACCACCCCTACTCATGGGGGGCTGGATGCCTAGCACTACTACCATCCCCACTCATAGGGGGCTGGAGGCCTACCACTACCACCACCCCTACTCATGGGGGACTGGATGCCTACCACTACCACCACCCCTACTCAAGGGGGCCTGGATGCCTGTCACTACTACCATCTCCACTCATAGGGGGATGGATGCCTACCACTACCACCACCCCTACTCATGGGGGGCTGGATGCCTACCACTACCACCACCCCTACTCATGGGGGCCTGGATGCCTGTCACTACTACCATCCCCACTCATAGGGGGATGGATGCCTACCACTACCACCACCCCTACTCATGGGGGCTGGATGCCTAGCACTACTACCATCCCCACTCATAGGGGGATGGATGCCTACCACTACCACCACCCCTACTCATGGGGGGCTGGATGCCTACCACTACCACCACCCCTACTCAGGGGGCTGGATGCCTGTCACTACCACCATCCCCACTCATAGGGGGATGGATGCCTGTCACTATCACCACCCCTACTCATGGGGGCCTGGATGCCTACCACTACCACCACCCCTACTCATGGGGGGATGGATGCCTAGCACTACTACCATCCCCACTCATAGGGGGATGGATGCCTACCACTACCACCATCCCCACTCATAGGGGGATGGATGCCTACCATTACCACCAGCCCTACTCATGGGGGCCTGGATGCCTACCACTACCACCACCCCTACTCATGGGGGGCTGGATGCCTGTCACTACCACCATCCCCACTCATAGGGGGATGGATGCCTGTCACTACCACCACCCCTACTCATGGGGGCCTGGATGCCTACCACTACCACCACCCCTACTCATGGGGGGCTGGATGCCTGTCACTACCACCATCCCCACTCATAGGGGGATGGATGCCTGTCACTACCACCACCCCTACTCATAGGGGCCTGGATGTCTACCACTACCACCACCCGTACTCATGGGGGCCTGGATGCCTACCACTACCACCACCCCTACTCATAGGGGGATGGATGCCTGTCACTATCACCACCCCTACTCATGGGGGCCTGGATGCCTACCACTACCACCACCCCTACTCATGGGGGCCTGGATGCCTACCACTACCACCACCCCTACTCATGGGGGGCTGGATGCCTACCACCACCCCTACTCATGGGGGGATGGATGCCTAGCACTACTACCATCCCCACTCATAGGGGGATGGATGCCTACCACTACCACCATCCCCACTCATAGGGGGATGGATGCCTACCACTACCTCCACCCCTACTCATGGGGGCCTGGATGCCTACCACTACCATCACCCCTACTCATGGGGGGCTGGATGCCTGTCACTACCACCATCCCCACTCATAGGGGGATGGATGCCTGTCACTATCACCACCCCTACTCATGGGGGCCTGATGCCTACCACTACCACCACCCCTACTCATGGGGGCCTGGATGCCTACCACTACCACCACCCCTACTCATGGGGGGATGGATGCCTAGCACTACTACCATCCCACTCATAGGGGATGGATGCCTACCACTACCACCACCCCTACTCATGGGGGGCTGGATGCCTACCACTACCACCACCCCTACTCATGGGGGCCTGGATGCCTACCACTACCACCACCCCTACTCATGGGGGCTGGATGCCTACCACTACCACCACCCCTACTCATGGGGGGATGGATGCCTGTCACTATCACCACCCCTACTCATGGGGGGCTGGATGCCTACCACTACCACCACCCCTACTCATGGGGGCCTGGATGCCTGTCACTACTACCATCCCCACTCATAGGGGGATGGATGCCTACCACTACCACCACCCCTACTCATGGGGGCTGGATGCCTAGCAATACTACCATCCCCACTCATAGGGGGATGGATGCCTACCACTACCACCACCCCTACTCATGGGGGGCTGGATGCCTACCACTACCACCACCCCTACTCAGGGGGGGCTGGATGCCTGTCACTACCAACATCCCCACTCATAGGGGGATGGATGCCTGTCACTATCACCACCCCTACTCATGGGGGCCTGGATGCCTACCACTACCACCACCCCTACTCATGGGGGGATGGAAGCCTAGCACTACTACCATCCCCACTCATAGGGGGATGGATGCCTACCACTACCACCATCCCCACTCATAGGGGGATGGATGCCTACCACTACCACCACCCCTACTCATGGGGGCCTGGATGCCTGTCACTACCACCATCCCCACTCATAGGGGGATGGATGCCTGTCACTACCACCACCCCTACTCATGGGGGCCTGGATGCCTACCACTACCACCACCCCTACTCATGGGGGCCTGGATGCCTACCACTACCACCACCCCTACTCATGGGGGGATGGATGCCTAGCACTACCACCATCCCCACTCATAGGGGGATGGATGCCTGTCACTATCACCACCCCTACTCATGGGGGCCTGGATGCCTACCACTACCACCACCCCTACTCATGGGGGCCTGGATGCCTACCACTACCACCACCCCTACTCATGGGGGCTGGATGCCTACCACTACCACCACCCCTACTCATGGGGGATGGATGCCTAGCACTACTACCATCCCCACTCATAGGGGGATGGATGCCTACCACTACCACCATCCCCACTCATAGGGGATGGATGCCTACCACTACCACCACCCCTACTCATGGGGGCCTGGATGCCTACCACTACCACCACCCCTACTCATGGGGGCTGGATGCCTGTCACTACCACCATCCCCACTCATAGGGGGATGGATGCCTGTCACTATCACCACCCCTACTCATGGGGGCCTGGATGCCTACCACTACCACCACCCCTACTCATGGGGGCCTGGATGCCTACCACTACCACCACCCCTACTCATGGGGGGATGGATACCTAGCACTACTACCATCCCCACTCATAGGGGATGGATGCCTACCACTATCACCACCCCTACTCATGGGGGGCTGGATGCCTACCACTACCACCACCCCTACTCATGGGGGCCTGGATGCCTACCACTACCACCACCCCTACTCATGGGGGCTGGATGCCTACCACTACCACCACCCCTACTCATGGGGGGATGGATGCCTGTCACTATCACCACCCCTACTCATGGGGGCCTGGATGCCTACCACTACCACCACCCCTACTCATGGGGGCCTGGATGCCTACCACTACCACCACCCCTACTCATGGGGGGATGGATGCCTACCACTACCACCACCCCTACTCATGGGGGGATGGATGCCTAGCACTACTACCATCCCCACTCATAGGGGGATGGATGCCTACCACTACCACCATCCCCACTCATAGGGGGATGGATGCCTACCACTACCACCACCCCTACTCATGGGGGGATGGATGCCTACCACTACCACCACCCCTACTCATGGGGGGATGGATGCCTAGCACTACTACCATCCCCACTCATAGGGGGATGGATGCCTACCACTACCACCACCCCTACTCATGGGGGCTTGGATGCCTACCACTACCACCACCCCTACTCATGGGGGGCTGGATGCCTGTCACTACCACCATCCCCACTCATAGGGGGATGGATGCCTGTCACTATCACCACCCCTACTCATGGGGGCCTGGATGCCTACCACTACCACCACCCCTACTCATGGGGGCCTGGATGCCTACCACTACCACCACCCCTACTCATGGGGGGCTGGATGCCTACCACTACTACCATCCCCACTCATAGGACGGGTAATGCATGACACAACCAGCATACTCCAACATAAGGAATGTCAGCAAAAGACATCCCCCAACATCATGACAAGAGTGTGTAGTCTGTGTCAAATGCCTACAACACTGAACATGACATTGAACATACAATGTGACCCCCTATCACATGTGTCACACAAAAATGTGTGTGCCCTTCACAATGCAAGCAGACCATGACCACTGTGGGAATGGCGTCTAAACCCCCATCATCCCAGTGACCAAAAGGTAAGTGTGGGGTCCATAACTGAAGCACATTTTGAACATTGTGGCAATGGGGTCTAAACCCCCATCATCACAGTGACCAAAAGGTAAGTGTTGTCATGGAAAAAGCTGCAACTGCCAAACAGCATGGATGATTCCTGGTCACAGAACAACAAACACATCAGTGGCAAAGTAGTGGTTGTGTCCCATAGCAACATAGATTGGGTGAGGCAAACAGTGCAGTGCAAATAAAATATACCTTTGGCCACGTGCAGACAAACATCACCCATGGGGACTGACATTGTCTCCATTTATCAATTACACAATGCCAGAAGTGACCATCATAATGCAGACCCACATATCTGCACTAATGGACACACAAATGTAGATATCCTGTGGAGACTGTAGATGTGAGGTGAACAAATACCATAACATGGCAGCAATGGGACATACAAACCATGATTATTGTGCTGACTGATGACCTAGGAGTCCCAGGGACAGCATGGGAAATCCTCCAAACAACATACAGGCAATGGCACACTAAAGATATGCCAATGCAGTGGTGCAGATGCACAAACACAAACAGGCAGCCTCACACTGCATATCAAACACAACAGGTGATGGGGGGTGTGCCAGTGTCCCCAGGCAACCACACAACACATGAGGAGGCCTGAATTCCAATTACACAGATGTGTATACAGTGCCATACAAAAGTAATTCATGGATCGGATTCCCCTATGTGGGCAATCAGGCATTGTTAGATGAGAGGGAGCCCAAATTACACATGTCACACAAGCTTGTAGTAACAGCAACTAACACAGCAAGAGACAGACCCACCACAGCACTACCCCCAGGGACCCCACATTGTGGTGACACTAGCCTGCATGATAATCCCACTGTGATGACAACGGTAGATGTCGTTCACACTGTGAACCACAGCCATGTGTCCTGAGCAACAAACTACCATCACACCTACACAAGCACAAATCAATCAGCACGGCCTGTCAGCCAAGGCCAATATGGAGGTAGGGGTCTAGCCGTGCAACAACTCACATTTGCACACACTCAACACCACACACCTTGATCTCCACCAATGTGCAGCAGTGAAGCTCACATGGACTGGTGACATTGCACATGCACCCATGACAATCCCAGGGGTGGTTGTGGGAACTAAGGTCAGAAACCCATCACACCTGGCCAGTCAACAAGACTCGTGAATGTCTGACACACTGCACAGTACGCGGTACATGGGCATGACGTGAAATCCACCCCAATCAATGGGATCCCGGCCACAGTCACACACCAATGAAGAAGCCAAGGTGACCCACAAAGAACACACGTAGACAACTTCCAACATTGCAGCTCTGACCCTGAGGAGTGGCAGCAGTCACACACACAACGTGTCACAATCACTGAAAGCTACCACAAACTGTAAATTACATGACTTGTGTAACCAACAAGTGCCAAGGGGAATCCTGACTGTGTCCCATCTGCGTTTGCCCACATCCCCAGCCCTGACAACAAAGACAACTAGGGATGACAACCTGATGAACATTAGTTTTCCATGCACCCACATCACTGAGAAACCAGGTCCAAGATGCTGGATGAACACAGGACAACTCAGCAAGCATCACAAACAGGAACATCCGTAGGGACACAGCCTGTGTAGGAAAAGGGAAGGGAACACACACAGACATGCTTATACAACACACAACACGGGCCCAGGCAATGTCACGGGATTACACACTGCCATGAGGGCACTCCACTCCTGTGGAAGGTCCGCTGTGCCAAACCTTGTCTGTGCACGACTCAAACATGTCAGCAGAACACTCGGTCAGTGAGTCAACAATTACAACACACTGAAGGCTCTGCTCACATCAGCCTGGGTACGGGAGTGTCACTTCAGTCATCTGCATATACCCAAAACACGTGTCAAGCAAGTTGCACTGTATACACAGATGAGTCCTTCAACATTGATGTGCTAAACTGCATGTCCAGTGGAGATGGGCACACAGTCAGGGAAATAGAAACATTGAACAGTGGTAAGCCCACCAGATGTGCATGAGTGTAAGCCACAGATGTTAAATTACAAATGCAAAACGTACATCCCTGTGTCAAATGCTGAACATTACACCCTCAGACTGCAGCAAAGGATGCTATGGATCCAGACTAGATTAGGACACATATCCCATGGACCACATGGAGTCCATCACAGCATTTTCCTGATCTGAACACTATTACAACAGCAAATGCATGATGATACTCATCTACATCATGTACAACAAAAGCAAAACCACTAGTAAACAAAAAGACGCTTTATTCAGCCAATGTGAAAGAAAAATTGGAAGTCCAAAAGAAACTAAGGCCAATGGCCAGTCCACATTCACAGTCCGAACAGGGTGACATGTGACAACTTGTCACCCATTGCTTGTCTGCACTGGTACGGACAGGGGACATCCCCTCGGAGGGGCATACAAGGGGCAGGCCAGGCACCGCAGGGACAGGATCAGGGGATGCCAGAAGGAGGCAGTGAAGGGGTGGTGGGTGCAGGAGTGTCACCGGCAACTGCAGTGGAGGTGTCTGACTCAGTGGGGGCCGGCAACACTGTAGGGCACAAGTCAGATGGTGTGGGTGCTGGCACCACTGCAGTGGGCCGGTCAGATGGAGTGGACTGGGTCCCCACTGCAGTGCCCAAGTCAGACGGGGTGGTTGTGGACTCCACTGCAGTGCATAACTCCAAGGGAGTGGAAGGGGGGCAAATGAGGTGGGCAGGACAGAGGGGGGACCCGGTCTCCACACCAGTGGCACAAACAGGCCGAGCGTCTGGGTTGGGGGTGGAAGAGCAAGTGGTAGGGGGGAAGGGCCTAAGCAGTTTGGGGATGCGGTATCGGAGTGTGGGGGAACCTGGGGCAGGGTGTGGCGGGGGAACCTGTGGAGTGGTGGCCTGAAGGATGGAGGAGAGAGACTGTGTGGTAGAGCTGCGTGGTGGTGGTGGTGGGGTATTGCCCTTCCTGGTCCGGGGGGACTTCCTAATGGGGTCCTCAGTCTGCCTGTGCCTGGGGGAGGGTGTCCGGGTGTGAGGGGCACTCCCCTCTGTGTGTGGTGGTGGCCTCTTCCGCCTGTACGTTGGCTCAGATGGATCTGTGGGGAAGAGGCCAAGCTCACAGAGGAAGAGCTTCTGAGAGGGGGTTTGCAGGTGAGGCAAGGGAAGGGGTTTTGGAGGGAGAGGTATCTGAGGACTGTGGAGTGCTCGTGGATGCGTGTGTGTGTGTCTGGGCCCCATCCCCTGTGAGTGAGGTATCAGTCCCCTGACTGTGCGTGCGTGTGCGTCTGGATTTTGGCGTGTGTGTCTGTGTGCTGCTTGTGTCTGTGCTGGTGCGTGCCTGTGCCGGTGTGTGTGTGCTTGGGACAGGTAGGGTGCTGGGGATTGTGGATGGGGCAGAGGTAGGAGGGGTGAGGGACTGTTGCAGGAGGGACACTGCTGCCGTCAGTGAGGAGGCCATGGACTGATTGGTCCGATGTAGGGCAGACATGCCAGATGACATGCCCTCCATGAATGACACCAGTTGTGTCAACAGACCCGTGTGTGCATGGAGGACACTCAGCATTGATGTCTGCCCTACATGGATCTGTTTCAGCAAGTCCACAGACTCCACACTCAGGGCAGCAGGGGAGACAGAGGCAGGGGGTGCGGTGCCTGGCATGAAGGAGACACGCTCCCCTACATGGGAGCCTCCACGGACATGTGGGATGGGAGCAGATGGGAGGGTGGAGATGGTGGTGGTGGCGGGGACAGACTTGCTCGATTTTGTCTGTGGTCTGCTGACACCCGCCTCCACAAGGGAGTCCTCACTGGAAGCGCTGTGTTCCTCAGCCGAGGTGGTCGTAGCTGAGGTCTCCTCAGTGTGGCTCCCATCACCCTCCGTGCCACTGGGTCCCTCGGTCTCCTCTGCAGTGGACCCAGTCTGGCTCTGCCGCTCCTCTTGGTCCGTGGAGCTGTCTCCTCCTGTGGCCGTGGATGTATCTGCAAACAATCAGGATAAACAGAGCAACATTAGTCACCTGTACTGACCACACACACCAGAGTAAGTACAGCACATCACAGAGCAAGCCCTGCCATCATTTGCTAGACATTGCAATAAGTGCTGACACTGATTTGAAGAAGCCCATTGTCTGCCTGACAGTCAGTCATTCATGCCACTCATATCCTACCTGTCCATGCACCCATCTGTCTGGTGCCTGTTGTATGCGACTAATCATATGTGCACACATGCACCACATACACAGTTGTTGGACATCCAAGAGAACATATGGAAATGTGTCACTCCAAACACATGCCATCTCCTGCCACTGACTCAGTACATGTGTCAGGAAAAGTGATGGGCAGAGTCTCTGTCGATATGCGGGTTTTGGTTCCATCCCCAGACACAATGATGTCCTCATGTCCTGATAGACAATGCGACAATGGTGTGCATGCAGGACATATCACACTACTGCTGGATCACCCTTTGAAAGTTGAATGTCATGGCACAGGCCTGTCTGGCAAGTCAGTCATAACTGTCTCCTGTCACAGGGGCAGTGCATACACACAACACCAGTCTGCACTGTGTCACATTCATGGAAGTTTTGGGAATGCAAGCCCTGTAGCTGGCAGGTGCACATGTGCACCCCTGGCCACCCACATCATGAGGACTAAGATGATCCCACTTCATTCAAATGAGACATTTGAGTGACTGCAAACACAAATCCATACACATGAGCACTTCACCGTCTGATGAGAATGAACCAAAGCTGCCTGCACCTCAATGTTTCAAACACCATTGTGCACAGTCAAGGGATCAGAGACCTATGCATTAACCAATGTGCAGATCCTATAGTCACAACTCAGATGGCTGGCCACCCCAAAGTGTTAAACACTCCAGGAGTCCAAAAAGCAAGGCCACACCACGGTGACACAGAGGCAGACACCTGAGTGCACTCTTCACAATGCCCAATATGTATGCTGACACACGGGAGTGGGAGAACAGAGTGCCTTCGATGTCCGGAGTAGGCATTACAGTCCTGGTCCATGTGCAACATGGTATTACCCTGAACACTAGGCAGGTGGCTATGCATGTGTCACACACATGGTGTACATACTTCTGAGGCTCCTACCTTGGTCTCTGCTGCAGCATGGGTGTGTGGCACATACCCCAGACATGTGGTGAGTCAGAGCAGCAATTGGAACACATATTAAAGCCATACCCAGAGTACATGTCAGATCACAGGCCTTGTGTGAGCAATTGTACCACCCATGCAGCCCACAACAAAGTTCCTGTAACTGATTGTGAGAAGTTGGCCTGGTATATGCTGTTCACTAATTAAAGTGGACACCTTGCACCAGAACAATTCGACTCTTATGGTAGATAGGTTTAAGACAACCTTTATAGAAAGCTTCCTAGTGGTAGCTGTGGAGAGCAGCCTTCAGGCTAAGTCTTGAAGGAATGTAAAGCAGCTTGTTTTACCACACAATCTCTTGAATCACCAAATGAAAAGACACCACACAGGTATATATATCAAATATATATGTATTTATTAATAAACAACTCTCTACTAATCTCTTTATGAGATTCGAAGTCAGGAACATATGTACAAATCAAATGTTATCAAAATAAGTTTAGCACAATCGAATATCACAATCTTAGTTTGGCTAGACCTAGGTCTAGGGCATCTAGAATCGAGGGACCCCCAAGAACCACCCCAGGTAGTTGTAGGAGACCCACAGGGGACGGACGCCATTGTCCTGGCACCGGTGCGAGTCCTGTGCGAGTCTATGTGCTCAGACGCGATTGAGATTTCAATGTTAAAGGTCCCTTGCGTGTTCGAGGCGAACACACCGATCGGTCCTTGTACGAGTAGAAGGACGCGGTTACAGATAGAGTTGCAAGGGAGATGGACGCGCTGTGTCTAACACAGACGCGAACCTTGTGCGAGTCAGTGCAATGGAGATCTCAATGTTACAGGCCCCTTATGTGTTCGAGGCGAACACCGATCGGACTCAGTACGAGTCGAAGGACACAGTTCTAGATAGTATTACAAAGGAGATGGACGCGGTGTGTCTAACACAGACGCGAACCCTGTACAAGTCAGCACAATTGTCGCACTTAGAAAATAAGAGTTTTAGGACACTTCTAGGGAAGCTACAAGCAAGTCACTCACAGGGTAAGTAGTTCTAGGGCCCACACCCACAGGAGCACCATAGTGCTGAAGTTACCTCACCCAGGGGAGCCGGGTGCATAGGTGTTCTTTGGTGTCGGGTTGCGGCGTCGTTTTCAATGGGAGCCAGTGAAGACTTGCTGCTTGCGGCGACAGGAGAAGTGTCCGGAGGAATCCAAGCCTGGATTCAGAAGATGGAAGACCTGAAAGCAGAGGGGACCGTGTTCAAAGTCACTTGGCAGTGACTCGGGGCAAGGAAGATGGATGCCCACCGTCGTTGCAAGATTAAGGTTGTTCGCAGGTGCCTTGACTCTTCAGCCACAAGGTCCAGGAGGCGTCGACGACAACCAAGAGCTGGATTTGGCGTGTCCCACGATGTCTGCAGCTTACTGCGGTGTCGGCGACTCGATTGGAGCCAACAAGCCTTGGTAACAGCAAGTCTCGGGGAAAGTGTAAAGAGGCAATGGCGCAGACCAGTAAGGTCTGTGGGACTCACCCAGCGAAGGTAAGTCAGGGCAGGTCTGGAGCAACCAGGGGAGCCCTTTGGTTTCTTTAGAAAGTCTTCTGGGGACCCACAAGCTGGCTGGCAAGGGATTGCGAAGACGCCTCGGGAGGATTCTCTCAACAGGGGCCCACGGTCACTCGGGACATGATAGGCCTCTGATCTTCGAAGGGATTCCTGCTGGAGGCTAGGACCACACGTGGTCCAAAGCACAAGTTCGTGGAACGTTGTGAAGGGGTTGCACTTGACAATAGTGCACGGTACCCAGGGGTCGCGGTTCCTCATCACTCTTGGGGTCCACTGGCCTCAGCTTCGCTGGGGACTCACGATGGCCTTTGAAAAGTCAGGAAATCCACTTCTTGGGCTGCAGGGACTTCGGACTCCGGCGGGAGCGGCGTAGTTTGCGACCGTCGGTTGTAGTTTTTGGTGCCTGCCAAGCAGGGGAGTCACTCCTTGACTCCAAGGGAGATTCTTCAGTCTTCCAAAGGTAGTGGAACGTCGAAGGTCCGGGATTCTTCTTCAGAGCGTCGTCCAGGGAAATCTAGGTTGCAATGCACAGGTTCCCCCTCTTATACTAAAAGAAAGGGAGGGACTAGCTCTATGACCCTACCTATGGGAGGGTCAGGGGAGTGGGCGGCTACACCCACTTCCCTTTGTCCAGTTTCACGCCAGAGCAGGGGCAGGTAGCCCATGAGCCGGTTTGAACTGGGGTATGCACAGAGGAGCCTTCTGCTCCCCCAGTGCAGGACTTCAAAGCACTCTAAGAGTGCACCCACCCAGCCCCAATACACTAAACCCTGTCTGGGAGGTGGTCACACCCCTTGGTACAGGATATCTATTGTTGGGCTTCCTCCACTGCGAGTGTTGGTCATCAGCAGGAGGGCAGCCCAGTGTCTGTGACTGGTGGCATCCATTTTGTGATGCCAGGGCTCTGCAGGATTCTACCGCGTTTCCACAGTAGGTACATGTCTATCCCTCTAGAAGGGTGGAATGCTACCCCCGCCGCCAGGACTGGCGGGGGGTAGTATTCCAAGATGTTTGACACCAAACACGACATGTTTTGATGCAGCCATTCCAAAGTTAGCATTTTACCGCGAGGATATAATGCACTTAAAAGTATATGGTTTAACCGCAACCACAAACAGCCCCCGAGAATGGACTCTGAGAGCTGCAGAGGGGCCCTGCTCAGGCAGAGGCACCCCCTCACACGGAAACTAAGCACCCTGCCCTCAGGATTGATAGGGCCTGCTTTAGGGGTGACTGATAAGTCTCAATGTGTGTGCAGGAGAGATATAGGGGACCTATATCTCAGTGAGGGGTGCTAGCACTTCCTCACCCAGGCTGCAGTAGCAGGCCTGTGGTGTCAGATTTAGTCTGCTTCCCAGGGGTGGCATAATACATGCTTCAGCCCCTGGTAGGCCTGTGAAGTACCTATGCCCTTGGTACCTAAGGTACCATATACTAGGGACTCATAAGGTACCACAGTATCCAATCACTAGTGCACCTAGAGTGCACTCCAAGTCGTTTAGAGAGAACAGAGAGGCTGGGGCCCTGATTAGCAGGGTCCCAGCCAGACTATAGCCAGAAACCAGTGTAAACATCAGAAAAAAAGTGGGGGCAACATAAGAGGCAGATCCTACTCTCCTACACAACCCCCCAAACGCAGGGACACTAAACTAACCTTGACCAGTTGAGTCTTCGTGTTCAAAGTGGAAATACCTTGAGAGTCCATCTGCATTGGCATGTTGGGTCCCAGGTCTGTGTTCCACTGTATAGTCCATCCCCTGTAGGGAAATGGACCACCTCAAACGTTTTGGGTTTTCACCTTTCATCTGTTTAAGCCATAGGAGGAGCTTGTGGTCAGTCTGAACTATGAAGTGAGTGCCAAACAAGTATGGCCTCAGCTTCTTCAGGGCCCACACCACAGCAAAGGCCTCCCTCTCTATAGCTGACCAACGTTTCTCTCTAGGGGTCAGCCTTCTGCTAATAAAAGCTACTGGCTGGTCTTGACCTTCATCATTCAGTTGAGACAGTACAGCTCCCTCACCCAGCCTTCTGCTAATAAAAGCTACTGGCTGGTCTTGACCTTCATCATTCAGTTGAGACAGTACAGCTCCCTCACCCAGCTCAGAAGCATCTGTTTGGACAATGAACTTTTTGGTGTAGTCTGGTCTCTGTAAGATGGGGGCAGTGCACATGGCCTGCTTTAGGTCTTCAAATGCCTTCTGACAGCTAGCTGACCACTGAACCTTTTTTGGCATTTTCTTTGAGGTCAGATCATTCAAGGGGGTCACTATAGATCCATATCCCTTGACAAACCTCCTATAGTACCCAGTCAGGCCTAAGAAGGCTCTCACCTGTGTCTGGGTGGTTGGAGCAACCCATTCCATTATGGTTTGGATTTTGCTCTGTAAAGGCTGAACCTGGCCTCCACCTACAAGGTGGCCCAGGTATACAACCTGACTCTGCCCTATCTGGCACTTAGTGGCCTTGATAGTGAGGCCTGCTTTCTGCAGGGCCTCCAAAACATTCCTGAGGTGGACCAGGTGATCCTGCCAGGAGGAACTAAAGACAGCAATATCATCTAGATAAGCTGAGCAATAAGTTTCCATCCCTGTCAGAACTTTATTCACCAACCTCTGAAAAGTGGCAGGTGCATTTTACAATCCAAAGGGCATCACCACAAAGTGGTAGTGACCCACCAGGGGTCGAAAATGCTGTTTTGGCTTTTGCATCATCAGCTAACCTGATCTGCAAGTAGCCAGCTGTCAGGTCAAACGTGCTTAGATACTTGGCTGAGGCCAAAGTATCAATCAGCTCATCTGCCCTTGGTATGGGATAGGCATCAGTCCTAGTGACTGCATTGAGGCCTCTGTAGTCTACACAAAACCTCATTTATTTCTTACCACCCTGGGTATGAGGCTTGGGTACCAGGACTACTGGGCTAGCCCAAGGGCTATCTGAAGGCTCAATTACACCTAGCTCCAACATTTTCTGGACTTCAGTCCTGATACAGTCCCTGACATGGTCAGGTTGCCTGTAGATTTTATTCTTGACAGACAGACTGTCTCCAGTGTCCACCTCATGGGTGCACCAGGAAGTCTGACTAGGGGTCAAGCTAAACATATGTCTGTACTGTTGCAGAACTTGTCTGCACTCAGTTTGCTGATGGTCAGTGAGGCTGCTTGCCAAAGCAACACCATCTACTGACCCATCATCCGGGTTCTGAGAGAGCAGGTCAAGGAGAGGGTCACTCTCCTCCTCCTGTTCCTCATCAGCTGCCATGAGCAAGCCCATGTCAGCCCTGTCAACATATGGCTTTAATCTGTTGACATGGAGCACCCTCAGGGGGCTCCTGGGAGTTCCAAGATTCACCAGGTAGGTGACTTCTCCCTTCTGTTCAACTATTGTATGGGGGCCACTCCACTTGTCCTGGAGGGCTGCTGGGGCCACAGGCTCCAATACCCACACCTTCTGTCCTGGCTGGTATACAGTCAGTACAGCCTTTGGTCATGCCAAGCTTTTTGTAATTCTTGGCTGGCCTCCAGGTTTTTGGTTGCCTTTTTCATGTACTCAGCCATCCGGGAGCGGAGACCAAGTACATAGTCCATCACATCTTGTTTGGGGGCTTGAGAGGTAACTCCCAGCCCTCTTTACCAAACACAATGGACCTCTTACAGGATGCCCAAACAGAAGCTCAAATGGGCTGTAACCAACCCCTTCTGTGGAACCTCTCTGTATGCAAACAACAGGCAAGGAAGAAGAAGGTCCCATTTCCGCCTAAGCTTCTCTGGGAGTCCTTTAATCATTCCTTTCAAGGTTTTGTTGAAGCATTCAACTAAACCATTGCATTGTGGGTGATAGGGGGTGGTGAACGTATAAGTTGCCCCACACTCCTTCCACATTGCTTTCAGATATCCTGACATGAAGTTGGTACCTCTGTCAGAAATGACCTCCTTTGGGAAACCCACTCTGGAAAAAACTCCAGTGAGGGCTCTTGCCACCACAGGGGCTGTGGTGGCCCTCAGGGGAATTGCTTCTGGGTACCTGGTGGCATGATCCACTACCACCAGGATAAACCTGTGCCCAGATGCAGTTTGAGGGTCAAGGGGACCAACAATGTCAATCCCTACCCTTTCAAATGGTACCCCCAACACAGGTAGTGGTATCAGGGGGGCCTTTGTTGTGCCACCTGCCTTACCACTGGCTTGGCATGTGACACAGGAGTGACAAAACTCCTTTGTGTCCTCTGACATATGTGGCCAATGAAAATGTGGAACAAGCCTGTCCCAGGTCTTGTTTTGGCCTAAGTGACCTGCCAAAGGGATATCATGTGCTAGGGTCAAGAGGAACCCCCTAAACTTTTGAGGTATTACCATCCTCCTGGTGGCTCCAGGGGCTGGATCTCTACCCTCAGAATATAGGAGTCCCTCATCCCAATAAACTTTATGGGACCCACTAGCACTCCCAGCAGCCTCAGCAGCAGCCTGCTGTCTGAGGGGTTCAAGAGAGGGGCAGCACTGTTGCTCCTTACTCAGATCTTCCCTAGAAGGGCCCCCTGCCCCCAAGAACTCAACCTGATCAGGCTCAAGTCCTTCTGGGGCAGTTCCTTCTTCAGGACCTGCTTCACCTCCCTCTGGGGGTGAATCTGTGATCTGAGACAGAGGGGAAGGCACTGCCTTTACCCTACTGCTCCTCCTCTTGGGAAGCATCTGGTCCATTGTTCCAGGATCCAGAGCTGGTTCAGTGTTATGCATTCTTGCTTGTGACCTGGTCACAGCAAATACCTCTGCAGGGATGCCCAACATCTCAGCATGAGTCCATAACTCTACTTCAGACCAGGCTGAAGTCTCTAGATCATTGCCCAATAGACATTCGACAGGGAGGTCTGCACTGACTACAACCTTCTTGAGGCCAGTTACCCCTCCCCAGGAGAAATTCACAACTGCCAGACTATGGTTGGTCCTGACATTGCTTGCATTGGTCACCTGGTACATTTCGCCCAGGATGATCTGTGCAGGGTCCACAAGATCCTCTGCCACCATGGTGACACTAGCACCTGTGTCCCTAAATGCCAAAGCCTGTTTGCCATTTATTACAGGCTGCTGTTTGTATTTGCCCAGATTACTGGGGCTTACTAGGAAGGACATATTAAGGTCTCCCTCACAAATCAGCATTGCCTGAGTGGGCACTCTGACTAGGTCAGAGTCCACTTCAGAACCCAGGGTCAACCCTACTACACCCTTATTCTGAGTACCACCTCCACCAGTAGCTGAGCTAGGGGGAACAGTTGCCTTAGGGGCAGGAGTGGTGGTTTGGTCTTTGGACTTGTTACAATCAGAAGTCCAGTGCCCTTTCTGTTTACAGAATTTGCACCAGGGCTTCTTTTGGCCTTTTCCCTTGTTGGATTGTGACTCCCCACCAGATGCATATTTTTGGGGCCCTTGTGAAGACTTCTGGTCTTTTGACTTATCCCCACCTTTCTCAGAGCCCTTAGGATCTTGCTTCTTGGTGTCACCCCTTGGTTCTGGGGTTTCTGCCTTACCCTGGTTCTGACCCATTTGTCTGCCTTCTTTCCCAATTCTTGGGGAGAGGTCAGATCTGAGTCCACCAGGTATTGATGCAACAACTGGTTCTGGCAATTATTAAGGATCTGTTCTCTCATCATCAGATTATACAATCCCTTGAAATCAGTAACCCTACTGCCAACCAGCCAAACCTCCAGAGCCTTGGTTGCACAATCTACAAAGTCAGTCCAGTCCTGAGTCTGTGCCTTCTGGGTGTCTCTGAACTTCAACCTGTACTGCTCAGTGGTTAAGCCAAACCCATCTATCAGTGCACTCTTCAGGACTTCATAATTATCAGCATCCTCTTCTCTAACAGTGATGAGCTTGTCTCTACCTTTGTCTGAAAAGGAGAGCCACAAGATTGCTGCCCACTGCTTTTGGGGGACCTGCTGTACTCTACAGGAGCTCTCCATCGGAGTTATCCACTTGTGGATATCATCCCCACTCTGGTAGGGAGGAACAACCTTGCTCAGGTTCCTATGGTCTGGAATAGATTCTCTGCCTCTAGGGACACTGTTGCTGCCACCAAGGGGTTCTAACCCCTCTCTTCTAGAAGCTCTCTGGATCTCCAGGGCTTCTCTATCCAGTGCCAACTGCTTGGTTCTGAGGGCAACTCTTGCTTCCTCATACTGCAGCAGTTTCCACATTCTTTCAGAGGAGGTCTCTCTTATGGGAAAGTATGAGTTCCTCTGGTGGACAAATTCTCTGCCAGAGTGATAAGAGTGGTCAGATTCCCTGGAAGGGGACCTATGCCTCTCCTCCACTCTGTCAGCTCTCTTAGGGAGAATTCCTCTGTCCTTTTCAGGCCCCTTGAGGCCTGGCCCTTCAATCACAGAGTCTTGGTCATTCTGATTTTCATCATCTGACCCAGATACTGTAATTGACCCACTCACTGATTCAGGCCCATTAGCTCCTAGAGCCAATCTAAGATCATCTGCTGTCAGCAGATCTATCAGGTGTAGGGTGGAGGGACTCTGTCCTAGCTTCAGGTGTCTTTCAACACACATGGCTCTCAAGTCAGAGAAAGCCATGTCCTTATACTGAGGCTGAGTGGATCCACTGGTTCCACCCTTTAAGGTCATTCTAGTGTTGTGCATTGTTGTACTACCTACACTAGTTTGTGGCCTACTGATACTAGCTTGAGCTGTAGAAAGGGTGTGCTATCCCTTTGCACACAGCTCTAAGTTCAGTAGAACTTATTGATACTAACCTTGACTTTATATGTACCTTGAGTACCTATAGTGGTTTTCAGTTAGTAATTCAAATAGAGATTTTCTGGTAAAACAATAGCAAGCTGGAATCCCACACGCTGCCCACCAATGTGAGAAGTTGGCCTGGTATATGCTGTTCACTAATTAAAGTGGACACCTTGCACCAGAACAATTCGACTCTTATGGTAGATAGGTTTAAGACAACCTTTATAGAAAGCTATCCTAGTGGTAGCTGTGGAGAGCAGCCTTCAGGCTAAGTCTTGAAGGAATGTAAAGCAGCTTGTTTTACCACACTATCTCTTGAATCACCAAATGAAAAGACACCACACAGGTATATATATCAAATATATATGTATTTATTAATAAACAACTCTCTACTAATCTCTTTATGAGATTAGAAGTCAGGAACATATGTACAAATCAAATGTTATCAAAATAAGTTTAGCACAATCGAATATCACAATCTTAGTTTGGCTAGACCTAGGTCTAGGGCATCTAGAATCGAGGGACCCCCAAGAACCACCCCAGGTAGTTGTAGGAGACCCACAGGGGACGGACGCGGTGTCCTGGCACCGGTGCGAGTCCTGTGCGAGTCTATGCGCTCAGACGCGATTGAGATTTCAATGTTAAAGGTCCCTTGCGTGTTCGAGGTGAACACACCGATCGGTCCTTGTACGAGTCGAAGGACGCGGTTACAGATAGAGTTGCAAGGGAGATGGACGCGCTGTGTCTAACACAGACGCGAACCTTGTGCGAGTCAGTGCAATGGAGATCTCAATGTTACAGGCCCCTTATGTGTTCAAGGCGAACACCGATCGGACTCAGTACGAGTCGAAGGACACAGTTCTAGATAGTATTACAAAGGAGATGGACGCGGTGTGTCTAACACAGACGCGAACCCTGTACGAGTCAGCACAATAGTCGCACTTGGAAAGTAAGAGTTTTAGGGCACTTCTAGGGTAGCTACAAGCAAGTCACTTACAGGGTAAGTAGTTCTAGGGCCCACATCCACAGGAGCACCGTAGTGCTGAAGTTACCTCACCCAGGGGAGCCGGGTGCATAGGTGTTCTTTGGTGTCGGGTCGCGGCGTCGTTTTCAATGGGAGCCAGTGAAGACTTGCTGCTTGCGGCGACAGGAGAAGTGTCCTGAGGAATCCAAGCCTGGATTCAGAAGATGGAAGACCTGAAAGCAGAGGGGACAGTGTTCAAAGTCACTTGGCAATGACTCGGGGCAAGGAAGATGGATGCCCACCGTCGTCGCAAGATTCAGGTCATTCGCGGGTGCCTTGACTCTTCAGCCACGAGGTCCAGGAGGCGTCGACGACAACCAGGAGCTGGATTCGGCATGCCCACAATGTCTGCAGCTTACTGCGGTGTTGGCAACTAGATTGGAGCCAACAAGCCTTGGTAACAGCAAGTCTTGGGGAAAGTGTAAAGAGGCAATGGCGCAGACCAGCAAGGTCTGTGGGACTCACCCAGCGAGGGTAAGTCAGGGCAGGCCTGGACCAACCAGGGGAGCCCTTTGGTTTCTTTAGAAAGTCTTCTGGGGACCCACAACCCGGCTGGCAAGGGATCGCAAAGATGCCTTGGGAGGATTCGCTCATCAGGGGCCCACGGTCGCTCGGGACGTGGTAGGCCTCTGATCTTTGGAGGGATTCCTGCTGGAGGCTAGGACCACACGTGGTCCAAAGCAAAAGTTCGTGAAACGTTGTAAAGGGGTTGCACTTGACAATAGTGCACGGTACCCAGGGGTCGTGGTTCCTCGTCACTCTTGGGGTCCACTGGCCTCAGCTTCACTGGAGACTCACGATGGCCTTTGAGAAGTCAGGAAATCTACTTCTTGGGCTGCAGGGACTTTGGACTCCGGCGGGAAAGGCATAGTTTGCGACCGTTGGTTGTAGTTTTTGGTGCCTGCCAAGCAGGGGAGTCACTCCTTGACTCCAAGGGAGATTCTTCAGTCTTCCAAAGGTAGTGGAACGTCGAAGGTCCAGGATTCTTCTTCAGAGCGTCGTCCAGGGAAATCTAGGTTGCAATGCACAGGTTCCCCCTCTTATACTAAAAGAAAGGGAGGGACTAGCTCTATGACCCTACCTATGGGAGGGTCAGTTGAGTGGGTGGCTACACCCACTTCCCTTTGTCCAGTTTCACGCCAGAGCAGGGGCAGGTAGCCCCTGTGCCGGTTTGTACTGGGGTATGCACAGAGGAGCCTTCTGCTCCCCCAGTGCAGGACTTCAAAGCACTCTAAGAGTGCACCCACCCAGCCCCAATACATTAAACCCTGTCTGGGAGGTGGTCACACCCCCTTGGGACAGGATATCTATTGTTGGGCTTCCTCCACTGCGAGTGTTGGTCATCAGCCGGAGGGCAGCCCAGTGTCTGTGACTGGTGGCATCCATTTTGTGATGCCAGGGCTCTGCAGGATTCTACCGCGTTTCCACAGTAGGTACATGTCTATCCCTCGAGAAGGGTGGAATGCTACCCCCACCGCCAGGACTGGCGGGGGGTAGTATTCCAAGATGTTTGACACCAAACACGACATGTTTTGATGCAGCCATTCCAAAGTTAGCATTTTACCGCGAGGATATAATGCACTTAAAAGTATATGGTTTAACCGCATCCACAAACAGCCCCAGAGAATGGACTCTGAGAGCTGCAGAGGGGCCCTGCTCAGGCAGAGGCACCCCCTCACATGGAAACTAAGCACCCTGCCCTCAGGATTGATAGGGCCTGCTTTAGGGGTGACTGATAAGTCTCAATGTGTGTGCAGGAGAGATATAGGGGACCTATATCTCAGTGAGGGGTGCTAGCACTTCCTCACCCAGGCTGCAGTAGCAGGCCTGTGGTGTCAGATTTAGTCTGCTTCCCAGGGGTGGCATAATACATGCTTCAGCCCCTGGTAGGCCTGTGAAGTACCTATGCCCTTGGTACCTAAGGTACCATATACTAGGGACTCATAAGGTACCACAGTATCCAATCACTAGGGCACCTAGAGTGCACTCCAAGTCATTTAGAGAGAACAGAGAGGCTGGGGCCCTGATTAGCAGGGTCTCAGCCAGACTATAGCCAGAAACCAGTGTAAACATCAGAAAAAAAGTGGGGGCAACATAAGAGGCAGATCCTACTCTCCTACACTGATGCTGTCCCTAACTTGAACCACAGGTAACTGCAAGTACACAGTACCCAAATTACCTAAGTCACAGACTGTAAGGGCCACACCTGTGTATCAGATGAGGAGGGGGCATGACACAAGTGAGGGACATGAGTCCAGGACGACAAGACAGTCATACTGTGGAAGTGGAACCAGGCTAAAGGAGTGCATAGAGCATGTTAGTCATAGTACCCAGAAAAGGCTAGCACTTACCCCCTCCTTGCTGCTGTCTGGCCTTCAGCTGCCCATCCAGGTCAGGGAAGACCACCGCCAGAATCTGGAGCATGTGGGGGTCAGGGTCCGGTGTCCGCCCCTCCTGCGAGGAGGCGACAGCTTCAGCTGGACCCTTGTGATCCTCCGGGTCCAGCCACGAAGGTCCTGCCACCTCTTCTGGCAGTTGCGGATCCTGCGCCTGTAGACCCCCACAGATCGTACTGCCGGGGCGATGGTCAGCCAGATCTCCTGCTTCTGGTGGGCATCAACCTGTGAGGATGACAAAGTGAAAAGGCCATTACTACACATGCAACATATCCGTGCATCACACAGTTGGATATACATGTCTCAATCACAGGGGCATTTGATGTACACAGGTAGTGCAACTATGGCTATGAACGGTTGTCCAGCAGTTACTAAATGGTATCATTGCCTGGGAAGTAAAACCTTGTTGGAATGCACTGTTACTGCACTATACCTGTTCAGTGCATGTAAATACACACTTTGGGGTGACAACTACTCAGTGAGCATGCTAGCCACTGGTGTACACACTGTAAGTCTTGCTAGTCAGACAACATGCACAATTAGTAAGGCAGTGGACAGCACACTCACCTGCTTCTCTGGTTTCCCATACAGCTTGCTGTACTGTGGAAGGAGGCTGTCCACCAGGGCCTGGTTCTCCTCAGTGCTGAAGGCTGGGGCTCTCTCCACAGTACGTGCCATTGCAGTAGCCAGAGGATGCAGAGACAGCAGCAGTGGTGGTGGCAGATGTCGTCCTGGAGCATGTAGTGCAGGCAAGTGAGCTCTCAGGGGAACAGCCAGCATTATATGTGTGCTGCAGAGGCAGATACTGTCCCATGTGTCCAAAGTGATAGGTCCAAGTCGTTTGCATCTTCTGAATCTGGCCAATCCATGGAATTGCACCACTTATACACGCCTACAGCATCCTTCAAAATTTCAACTTGATGACACCCATGAATTTGCAACATTGTTGTGGGTGGCCAACTGAATTCACTGCATCCGACTCGTAAAAGCTTCGAATACGCGTCCGTTACCATGTCAGTCCATAGCCAATGCGTGCACACGGATCGTTCCATTGCTGTACGACGCGTATTTCGTCACACAACACGCATCCGTCAACATCATATGCAATGGGCAATGCGTGCGCACGGATCGGTCCATTGCTGTACGATGCGTATTTCGTCACACAACACGCATCCATCAACATCATATGCAATGGCCAATGCGTGAGCACTGATCGGTCCATTGCTGTACGACGCGTATTTCGAAACACAACACGCATCCGTCAACATCATATGCAATGGCCAATGCGTGCGCACGGATCGGTCCATTGCTGTACGACGCGTATTTCGAAACACAACACGCATCCGTCAACATCATATGCAATGGCCAATGCGTGCGCACGGATCGGTCCATTGCTGTACGACGCGTATTTCGAAACACAACACGCATCCGTCAACATCATATGCAATGGCCAATGCGTGCGCACGGATCGGTCGATTGCTGTACGACGCGTATTTTGAAACACAACACGCATCCGTCAACATCATATGCAATGGCCCATGTGTGCGCATGGATCGGTCCATTGCTGTACGACGCGTATTTCGAAACACAACACGCATCCGTCAACATCATATGCAATGGCCAATGCGTGCGCACGGATCGGTCCATTGCTGTACGACGCATCCCTGTACAAGTCACTCGCATATGTCACCATGGTTGTCACAGGTGAACGTATGCCAGCCACAATTACTTGCCAGGGACTCAGGGGCACACCTACAACACCACAGCCTGTCCACACTGTATCCTAAGGCATGTAAGGCTGCATTACCTGTGTGTGTATGGGGGTCAACATGTGGTTTGTTGGGTGGCACTTGGGGGCAGCCACTCCCAGGCTGTGCACGTGTTCATGGGGACAGAATCCTTTGTGTGTTGTGCACATGACCACTGTGATGTGCAACTGTTCAGTTCAGAGCATGTGGCATGGTCACATTTCCAGGTTGTATATGTGTATGTTATGTCACATACACCCTGAGTCCCATGTGGGATGGTATGTACGTCACAGGGTGACCCATTGCCACAATTGTGATGGCCCTCCACAGTCTGTGTGCATGTTGTGTTTCAGATGTCTCTGATTCCATGTGCACAATGGGAGACAGTCTCCACATCCACGTTGTTTGTGCATCGACTTTGATGTTGTGCGTGTGTGTGTCACAGACGTCCATGTCTGTCCTGCAGAGGCAACCTGTGGGAGTCATGGTTGTTTTGCTGGCGTGTACATGATACGCCATGTCATGCCAGTGTCCATGTGGCAATACAGGGTCCCTGGGAATCTACCTGTCAAAGAGCTGTGATGCCTGGGGCACATCTGTCCTCACTTGTCACAGTGGTGTGTGTTTGGAACGTGACAGCAGTACATGGGTACTGTGACACAGCCTAATGATTTCCCATAGCACAACCTGGAACTTGTTGTCAACACATGTTGAACTGAGATGTTAGATGATGGCCATGTAGGTGCCATATATGTCCATACAGAACGGCACACACATCAAGTACTTGTGTCTCGTAATGATGTATCATGTGATATTGAGTATGGTCAATGCCACTTATGTGGGGTGACTGACAATCTTTCTTTGTTCACCTATGTACTGCAGGGCACCAGCTGTCCATAGACCATTCCCTGACCTTGCAACCATGGTGGAACGTGACTGCATCCAACGGTACCGCTTCAACAGGCCGCTGATTGAGGAATTAGCGGGGCGGATGGCCCCACATTTGCTACCTGGCCGGCCATACCCTACAGCGCTGACCCCCAAGGTGAAGGTGATGGCAGCCCTACACTTCTTTGCCACTGGTACCTTTCAACACACTGTGGCGTCTGCTGGTGGGATGTCACAGACCATGTTCAGCCATGTGCTACGCGATGTTTTGGAGGCAATGTTAACATACTTGAACCAGTACATCTATTTCCCTAAACGTCAACAACTCACTGACGTCAAGAGTGACTTCTATGCCCTGGGGAGGATGCCACATGTCATCGGCTCCATTGATGGGACACATGTGGCTTTGGTACCACCACAGGCACATGAGCAGGCATACAGGAACAGGAACATTTTCCATTCTATCAATGCTCTGGTGGTATGTCTTGCAGATATGAGCATCTCACATATGTGTGCACGTTTCCCCGGTTCTGCACACGATGCCTACGTGATGAGGAGTAGTCGCATCCCGAGGATGATGTCACAGATGCAGAACCAGCGTGCCTGGCTTGCCGGTGTGTACTGACTTTGTACCATTGTGTGTGTTCTGCAATGTTGTATTCCACCCTCTTTTCCAACTCAGCTAATGTGCAATTGTCTGTATGTAGGTGACTCCGGATACCCCAACATGCCGTGGTTGCTGACACCCCTCAGGAACCCTGTGACACCAGCCCAGATGCGCTACAATGAGGCACATGGTTGGACCAGGAGAGTGATCGAGCGGACATTTGGTCTCCTGAAGAGCCGCTTTCGCTGCCTGGACAAGACAGGAGGGGCCCTCCCATATGCCCCTGCAAAGGTGAAAGATTTTCATCGTCTGCTGCATGCTACACAACCTGGCAGTGCGGAAGGAGTTGCCTCTCATCCTGGATGACGATGACCAACATCCGCCACCTGTGGAGGATCCTGGCCTGGGCCACGATGCCAGTGATGATGATGATGATGATGAGGGTGATGTCCGCACACAGCTCATCACCAACTTCTTCAGCTGAATGTGAGTATACAGAGATGTTATGCCAATGATTTGAGTTTGCATGATATGTGTTGGTGGTGCTCTGTTGCTGTTTGAGTGTGGCCATGTGCTACTTGACTGGATGCGTGCAGCGATGTGTCCTTACAGGTAGTCTGTACTCCCCAACAGTGTTGACATGCTAACGCTATCTTGTGACATGTATTGGGCATGAGTATTGCAGTTCTGTCCTGTTCTTCAGTGCTTTTAACTGTGTGTCATGTCTGTCCTTCACAGGGTACTTTCAGAGTTGTTTGGTCAACTGTGATCCCCCGACACCATGATTCAACTTCCAGGGTGGAAGCAGTCGTTTCCCTACAGGTGATGTGCCACACACCCCTGGACTTTATTTCTTCAACACTTGTTGACTGTGTGGCCACTGCCACGTGGGATTACCCTGCATCTGTAGTGGAAACAACATGCTGCAAATGTGTAATAAACCTGTGCTTCACTTTGGGATGTGCGTTGTCTGTGGTCACACATCTGACTGACATTTGCTTACTGCACCTGTGGGCTAGTTAACACAGACTCTGAATAGGTGTGGTGTCTGTGCATTCCACTGTATTTCCTGGCAACATCAGTGTAGGCGATGAGTCAGATGGCCCTGGTGTGTATGTGTTGTGTTGCCCTAGTGGTGTGTCTCCCTCATATGTGTCACGTCGCCATGACTCACATGACGGTGTTGGAATTGCTGTAGCAGTTAGCATGCACAGTGTCATTTAGCAGATCATCATCTCCATGACAAAATACCACGTTGGAATCACAACAGAGGCAAGTATGGTGTATTAGTGAGTTTATTTACATACATGTGTGAGAATAGTGCACAGAATGGTGGGTGCTGTACATTGGGATTGGAATCCAAAGTTCCCGGATGAGTTGGAAGTGTTGGTAGCAGAAATTTCTTGAGTAAAGTCCACAGTCATCTGATACATTAGTCCAACTTAAACTCCCCATGTCATGTGGGAGAGTTGGGTTGCATTCGACAGGGTGAACAGTTTGCACACAAAGGAGAATTTCCAGAACAGGTGTTGGGTTCCTGGGGGATGTACATGGCCATCTGCCTCTCAGTTGTCCTTCCTCGGACGACCCCTCTTCTTTCTGGGGGGACCCTCACGTGCAGGCCTCTGCGGTGCAGAGGACTCTCCACCAGAGTCATCCTCCCTCCCTGTGGCAGTTGCAGTTGTTGCGGCACCAGATGTTGTGGGCACACAGGGAGGTGTGGACATGTTGGTGCTAATCTGGCGGAGGCATGTCAATATGTCCCTCTGCACCGCTGTCAGTTCTTCCAATGTGTCCCACTTGGACTCCATGCCAGACATGTGTGTCTCCACACGGGACATGTGGGAGTCCAAGCGGGCATGATGGGCAGCCTGCTGCTGTTGAATGTCCTTGAGGATCCCCACTACCTGGCTGACCTCTCCGGTGCTATTCTGGTATGCATCTGCAATGCGTACCAGTTGTGGGTCATCATGCAGTCCAGACCCCTCTGCAAACAGCGACCTCTGCCTACCACCCCTCCCACCACCCCTGGCCACACGTGCGGGACCTGTGGTGGCACGCACAGGTGACCCTAGGCCCCCTTGGGGGTTGGTACTGGGGTTGTTGTCCGTTGCTTCCCGGGGGGCCGGGGTCCCTGTGCTGCTGTCCTTCAGTGTCCTTGGTCTGTCCGTTTCCGGCGGGGGTGGTCTGTGTGTTGGCAGATGTTGGAGGAGTGGGTGCAGGGGGTGCAGATGGTGGTCCTGCTGGTGCTGCATGATGACTCACACCGGAGGGGCCAGGTAGGTCTTCGCCATCCGAGGAGGGCAGAGGCTGTTCCACACCAGAGAGCTCAGGGGCCACCGGAGCCTGGGACAGGGACTCCTCCTCATCTGCTGCTGTGTCCCCATCAACACCTGTGTTTGGAAGAGACACACAATGTATGTTATGTTTCTACAGGCATCAATGGTTCAAACACATGACAGTTGTGACTGTGCATCTGGATGCGTGCCTGTACATTGCATTGTCCTAAGTTGTCACAGCCAGAGGTTGATATTGTTGTAGCACATTGTCCTGCCAACCTGAAGCATTTCAATGTGAATGTTGAGGTGTGTGCATGACCAGCTCATGTATTGATTGGCTGTACATGGCCATTGCTACTCAAGGGCCATCACGTGCCTGACACAGGTGTGCCATCCTTGTCCACATTTGTCCTTTAACAGGGACATACGTACAATTCCACTTAGGATATCTTTCAAGATTGGGACATGTGTGGTGGCAGTTTTTGCCAGTCTTTGTGCGTCACATTGGTGTGTCTGGACAACATGGTCACAGTCTGGTATGCCTGGGATCTCTTGGGAGTATCTGTGTTGTTGTCTGGGTTCCTAGTTCACGTCTCATTTCATACAAGTGATGTTGTTAACGTAGCTAATGATGTTGTTGCTGAGTTTTGTACGTGCAAACGTGATTAATCTTGTCAATGTCCTCCATGGTGATAAGGATTAGGCACTGCAGCTCTCTGGCTTTTCCATTGTCATGACAGTAATGGCCAGTGGTGTGTGTTGCAGTTCTGCTGCTGTGAGTAGCATTTCTCCTCAAATGCAGTCCAGCTTGGTGCTTGTGTCTACAGTGTCTATGACAGTGAGTGGTGTGTTGTGTGAAGGATGCATATGTTGCCGAACGATGTGGGAGTGGAATGCAGATCACAACCGCAACTTGTGTGACTGACACCATGGTACAGTGTCCGGTATATTGGTGTGTCCATTGTATTCACTGTCAGGTGTCCCCTGTCAATGATGTCTCTGTGACTTCGTGTGTTTTGTGCTATATAGCTTGTCTGATTCTCCACAGTTGTCATCTGCAAGTCACACCTTCACAGCCAGGCCAGGGGGCACCCATGGACACTGCATCCCCTGACAGTGTGTGTAAACATAGAGTTGCAATGGCTGTGAGTGTGTACGTGTTTGGGTTGGCCAGTGCATGGGTGTGAATTGCAGGCACATCATTTCTCATGCCCATGTGTCAGCCATCTTGCCAGGGCTTTTACTTTGGGATTGACTGGTCCCACGTGTGCAATGTGTTTTTGCAGAGTAGGTGTGTGTATGGCCAGCATTGGTGGTATTTGGTTGACATCCGGACCTCCTTCTCCCCCCAGCCCAGTTATCCCACCATGAAGCATGCCACCCTTGCAGTGGGTGCAGGTTAACTCTCAGGATGTCAGTCAGTGGTGTCCTGCTGTTGGTTGGTGCACAGTTCCCAGCAGGGCCTTGTGCCCCCCACAGCTGAGCACCATTGTCAGACATCTTGGAAGTGGCTTTTCGCTCCCTGTGAGGTGTGCATGCTTCAGTGTGAGCTTGCCGGGCCATGCGGGTGGGGGATGTTGAGCTGTGACTACCACTCCCATCATGCTATTGCCTACACCCCCCTTCCCAGCATACCCATACTTCCTTCCTTTTGAGTCGACTTCACTGTGTGTGAGTGTGACAGCAATGGCAAGATGGCTGACAGTGTGGTCCTGTTGTTTGTTGGTGCACAGTTCAAAGCAGGGCCTTGTGCTCCCCACAGCTGAGGCCAGTGTCAGACATCTTGGAAGTGGCTTTTCACTCACTCTCTTGTGGAGCACGGTCCCAGGTGTGTTGTTTGGATTTAGTGGAAGTGGTGTGTGTGTAAGGGCCTGCTGGTAGCTGTAGTCGGAGCTGGCACTCCTCCTCCCCCCAGGCCAGCCATCCCACCATGAAACGTGCTTCCATTGCAGGGAGTGCAAGTTGGTTGTCAGGATGTCAGTCAGTGGTGTCCTGCTGTTGGTTGGTGCACAGTTCCCAGCAGGGCCTTGTGCTCCCCACAACAGAGCACCATTGTCAGACATCTTGGAAGTGGCTTTTCACTCCCTGTGAGGTGTGCATGCTTCAGTGTGAGCTTGCCGGGCCATGCGGGCGGGGGATGTTGAGCTGTGACTACCACTCCCATCATGCTATTGCCTACACCCCCCTTCCCAGCATGCCCATACTTCCTTCCTTTTGAGTCGACTTCACTGTGTGTGAGTGTGAGAGCAATGGCAAGATGGCTGACAGTGTGGTCCTGTTGTTTGTTGGTGCACAGTTCACAGCAGGGCCTTGTGTTCCCCACAGCTGAGGCCAGTGTCAGACATCTTGGAAGTGGCTTTTCACTCACTCTCTTGTGGAGCACGGTCCCAGGTGTGTTGTTTGGAGTTAGTGGAAGTGGTGTGTGTGTAAGGGCCTGCTGGTAGCTGTAGTTGGAGCTGGCACTCCTCCTCCCCCCAGGCCAGACATCCCACCATGAAACGTGCTTCCATTGCAGGGAGTGCAAGTTGGTTGTCAGGATGTCAGTCAGTGGTGTCCTGCTGTTGGTTGGTGCACAGTTCCAAGCAGGGCCTTGTGCTCCCCACAACAGAGCACCATTGTCAGACATCTTGGAAGTGGCTTTTCACTCCCTGTGAGGTGTGCATGCTTCAGTGTGAGCTTGCCGGGCCATGCGGGTGGGGGATGTTGAGCTGTGACTACCACTCCCATCATGCTATTGCCTACACCCCCCTTCCCAGCATGCCCATACTTCCTTACTTTTGACTCTGCTTCCCTGTGGGGTAGTGAGCCTGTGCTGACAGGATGGCTGACAGTGTTGTCCTGGCGTTTGTTTGGCTGCAAGTCCCAAAAGTGCCCCTGTGCTTCACACAGCATAACCCAGTGTGGTAGTTCTTTGTGGGATATTTAATTAGAGTGTGAGGCAATGCATTCTCCCAAGTGAGTTGTGTGGAGTTTGTGTTAAGGGGGTGTGTGAGAAAAGCTGCTGGTAACTATGGTCAGAGCTGTCAGTCCTCCTTCCCACCCAGCCAGATATCCCACCATGGAACGTGCTTCCATTGCAGGGAGTGCAAGTTGGCTTTCAGGATGTCAGTCAGTGGTGTCCTGCTGTTGTTTTGAGCACAACACCCAGCAGGGGCTTGTTCTCCCCACAGCAGTACCCAGTGTCAGCCATCTTGTCAGTTCTTTTCCACTCCCTGTGATGTGAGCATGGTTCAGAGTGGTGTTGATGGGCCAATTGTGAGGGTGACCAATATCTGTGACTACAACTCCCATCATGCTATTGGCTACACTCACTTCACCAGCATACACACAATTCCTTCCTTTCAGTCAGCTTCCCTGTGAGGTGGTGTTCTAGTGGTGGCAAAATGTCTGACAGTGTTTGTTGGTTAGATTTGTGCCACTGCCTTGCTCTATTTGTTGTTAGGTTTGTACATGTCATGACACAGTTACATATCACTATGAGATGGCAGGTATTGTGTTTGTCTGACTAGCATACACATCTTGGGATGATTATCTTTTGGTTACTGTGGCTTTGCTAACGGTGCATGGTTTCACTATCCCCTTGACAGTGATGTGTGTGTATTGTCACACAATATTGGGTATATTGGTTGTGTACTCACCAGGCTCTGGGATGTCTGATAGTCCATGTACGCTCTCTGGTGGTAGGATGGCCCGCACCTTCTCCTCCCAGGACCTGAGGTATACTGGTTTGGCAGGAGGGCCACTGCCGGTGCGATGACTCAAGGCGTATTCCTTCTTGAGTAGGTCCTTGACCCTCCGGCGCACGTCATACCACCTGTTCTGGATGTCTTCCTTTGTGCGCAAACATGGTGATTGTGCGTTCACCCTGTCGACGATCCTCTCCCACATCTTGGTTTTCTGCGACATGGGGGTCTGTTGGACCAATGTACCAAACAACTGTGGCTCTACTCTTAGGATTTCATCTACCAGGACTTCCAATTCACTGTCTAGGAACTTTGGATTCTTCTTTGGGGGCATGGTGATGGGTGGTGGTGGTGATTAATGTGTGTGTGTGTGTGCAAGTGAGGGTGGGTGAGTGTCAGTTTTGCTGGGTGTATGTGAGGGTGCTATTAGGGAAGTGCTAATGGTGTGTGGCTTGTGTGATGGATGAGTTGTGAGTGTGTCTGTGGTTGCTGTCTGATGGTGTTCTGTGCTGGCAGGTCAGTTGAATTTACAAAGGATCATGGTAGGGATTTGTGGCCTTTATATGGGTGGAGTTGTGGGTGTGTCTTTGTTCCATGTTTTTTTTCCCCAGTATTTATTGACTTTGTCATTGCTTGTTTGGCCCTTTTTTTTGTATTTTTGCCTTAGTATTTTTTGGGCATGTAGGAGACGTTCTTCTGACCGAGTCGGACGCTGCAGTTGTCTCGTGCGAGCTTCTCCGAGTCTTTCATGCTGTCTTTCTGCTGGGTTTCATGTGCGGCGTACGCGTCGGTCGCAGAGTATTGGGTTGCTTCGGCTCCCTGTTTTCTATGCGTGTCGGTAGTACGGCTCGAGCTCCGTGCGACTCGGTCTGGTTTTACACGCATTGCATCGTACTGCGCGGGTCGGAGTTTGCGGGTACGTATCTGTCGGGTTCATTCCTGGTGCATGTCGGTCGGTTCGATTCGCGTAGATTTTCCGGCCGGATGGCTGCTTTCCGTGCGGTTCGGTCGTTCGGCTTGTGTTCCGTACGAGTCGGTCGTAATTCACATGCATTGCATCGTACTACGCGGATCGGACAGCGCCGGTACGTGTCGGTCGGACTACATTCCCGTACCGAGTCGATCGGTACGTTTTCAGGCTTGAATCGGAATCGGCCCCTTAGTCTTTTCAGAGAACTCTTTGTACATTTGATTTTAAACATGAGTGAAGGAAATTGTTAGGGCAATAAGTCTCAGAAAGAGAACTATAGATTGAGTCTAGTGAAAGAATAACTGGACATTTTGGTGCAAAGTGTGTATAGAAGGGAAAAAGCAACAATAGTTGAAAATTTGAAATGCTGACAATGCTTATGTTTAATGATGTACCTTTCGACTTCCACAAAGTGTTATAGACTCGAATAACTGTGACGAAACACAACAAATCCATCATTCTCCATATCTTCTCACCAATCCCATTCCCCCCCCTGCTTCTGGCATCATCTTGAATTGAGTGCTGCTTTTACTTGTTCTGGAAGGTGGTGTGGGGCATAGGTTGCACATCGTCATGCATCATGCACCACTCTGTTGGGCCAGTGGAATACAGGTTAGGCAATCTCTAAAGACAATTTTGGTATTGTTGCAAATCTGTTTCTGACTTAAATGTAGCACCCAAAGTCCAGCACTTTCCACTATGTGCATAAGTTTGGAATAGGACTAGTTCATGTAACTTACATAAATGGTGATTATTTTGACTACGTTGGTTAATTTGAAGATAATCGTTTAATTTTATTTTGTTTTATTGCATTTGTATGTTTAATGTTAGATAATATGTTATATTCAAACTATTTTTAGGTACTTTAATTTATTTGTTAGTCTTACGTAGAGTATGTTTGTTTTGAGGGTAGAATTTTCTGTGTTTTCTTTTACAGTATTTTTGTTTGAAGTCGAGATTCTGTTTTTGAATGCTGAATGTGTTTGTTTTTATAGGGGAAAATAGTTGGGATTGTTTTTACAAACTGTTTATTTTTTTCTTTGTTTTTTGCAAGTTTCTTGGAGTGTTTATTTGCCTTTTTAATGTTTTTCGGTTTCGGATGGTTTCCCTGCATTTTTTGGGGCTACATTTTTTATAAAATGATCAATTGCATTTTGTTACGGATGTTGTAGTAATTATATTTTGTTATGGATGTTGTATGGATGTTGTAGTGTCTATAGAGTACTTTAGCTACAAAATTGTGAGTAATATATTTTTTCATTTATTTCGTGGATTGTGAATATTTAATTGTTCACATTTTGCTATTTTGTAATCCTGTGTAATGTTATTGTGTTATATTATGCACTGGTTTACATCTCTGTGTGCTTTATTTTATTGTTAGTTGTTTTATTCAGAGAAAGTTTTTTTATCAATAATAATTATTGTCTTTTTTATCATTCTCAAAGTATGCTTTTTGTTTTTTTATAGTTTTATTCAGAATGATAAGACAAAGGAAATTTATTATTTATACAATTCTGTAGGTTTTTGCAACTTATTTTATTTAAGTCAGGTTTTAGTTTGATTTATTTTCTGGTGATTTTATTAGAAAATTGTTCTGGCTACTGTTGCTCTTTGCTTGCTAGCATGTGGTGCATTTGTTTAGTTTGTTTGGATATTTTTGGGATTGCATTGTGTTAGGCATTGTTCTAGGCTTGGTTCTTGATAGCTTTGTTCTTTTTTGACTCTTCACACTCCAGCATCGACCACTCGCAGGGACCGCCAACGCGAAGCTCCAGCAATGCCTGCCCGCGACTCCGGCCGGCTCTTTGTGCTACGCCAACAGCCCCCCGAGATGCTTTTTGTGCTCCTCGCAGTCCTCTTCAACGTGAACAGGACTTTTGGCATGGACTTGAAAAGGTAAACTTCTGTGGCACTAACCTGGTGACTGTATGCAACCTGCCCTGAAAGTGTAACTTTGACCAGGTCCAGTGCTACCAGATATCCTAAGTTGGCGCTTTGCACTGTTTGGCGCTATTTTCACAAACTCTTTAAAAAATCATAACTCCAGTTCTACTGATTGTATGTTTTTGTTTTGGTATGTTTTTTATTACATTCTGCTATATTTTTCTAACTTGGTGTGGGATCCTTTTTGTGTGGTGTTTTTCACTTTACTTCTGTTTGAAGTGTTGCACAAATACTTCACACATTGCCTCTAAGTGAAGCATGGCTGCTCTGTGCCAAGCTAACAGAGGGTTGAGCACAGGTTAATTTGGGGTTGACTTCTACCTCACCCTGACAAGGATTGTGGTTGCTGCTTGACCAGGGACCCCACCCCAGTCAACCAATAACCCAGTTTCTCACACTCGAAATTTAGGATTTCTATATTTTTGTTTTCAATGTTAAGGTGTTTTTGGTATTTTTATGGCAATATTTTTGTAGTTGATATTTGTTGTTTTGTGTTTTATGTACAGGATGGTGATATTTGTATTTTCAATATATTTTAACAATATTTTTGTATGACAATATTATTAATGTTGATATTATGCCATAAAAGCCTAGGGGAGGACAGAAAGTCTGTTGGGGCCTTTAGGTGCAGGGGAGGTCAAGCCTGACGGCAATTTGGGCTTCCACGCCCCATTGATTTTAAATATAATCCTTGGTGTCTATTGTCCTTTCTCTCCCCTCCCCCAGAGGAAGGCATATGGGAATTAACCCCCCCCAATCTGTACATCTGCTAGGACAGAAAGATTGTTTGGGCCTTTAGGGATGGCGGTAAGGGCTGTTGCCATGGCATATCAGCAGAAATGTTCTTGTATTTCCTGTTGAATTATTGTCTGCCGAAGTTAGATGAGCTGTCTTGGAATGAGGTGCATGACCTGATCGTCCATGTAGCTGTGAGTAGGCAAAAATGGATTTTTACAGAAAATTTTAATTTGCATATTGATGATATATGTGACTGTAAAGCTGAAAAGTCTCTGGAAACAATTAGAGGTGCGGGCTACCCGGCACATGCTTTTAGTCACACGTGTAAAGGGACCTTCTTTCCATCAAATTTGGAACCTTGAAGGTCTAATTAAGATAAAATCTTAATTGACCCTCACGTGGACCAATAATCACTTAATTTCTCAATACTATGGGATACTACCTAATTTCACCAACATGCCTCTTTGACTAGACTGATACGGGTCTGGGGGAAGCATTATGTAGACCAAGCCTCAATTAGAATCAAACTGTTATTAAAGAACATATTTAGCTGACACTCTGCTATGGAGCATGGGACGGGTAATAAAGAGCTTCTCAAGATATTCAATGAAGAATTATGCTTGAGGTCTCGTAAAGGCCATAGTCGTAAGGTTACTAACAAGTGGTATACATGTATTTTAAAAAAAGAGAGACTTCTAGTAAGGAAAGCAAAGAGTAAATGGAGAGCCTGCAATAATGGAAATGATTTAGCTAGTTATAAACAAAATAGACTTACCAGAAAATAATATGAGAAGCAAAATCTAATACCTAGGTAACTCCACTTTGTATTCTCAGAACACAGCATTGGAATCTTTCAACACACTAAAGTCATTCATGAAATCAGAGTGCTTCACTGGCACAATAATACCTTCCAAGGAGCTTTGTAATGACTTGCCTTTGCCTTTCACAGCACAAATTAACTATATGCCAAAATTAAAATGAACAAGGAACTACTAAATAAAAATGTTAGCCAAGATTTGGTGATAGACCCTATGTCAAACTGGGTGGCTTTCCGCTGACTGATCACCCTGTTCCTGGCAATTAGTAAAATTGCAGAAAGGGTGGCATCTCAAGTGCTGACAGACCAGCTTTGAGAAAATGCTCCTTTTTGCTCCGTCCTGCCTTTTGTTTGCTAACGTTTATTGCTGGCTTTTAAACTGTGCACCCTGGGGCACTGCCTAGTGTATGTTCTCTGACCCCTAAAGCATGTAAGAATTGGTTAATCCCTCATTGGCATATTAACCTCTTCTGTAAGGCCATGTTATATGATGTAGAAACTACACCCATGGCATGGAAAGTTAAATGTCACCTGTTGACTGTAGCACTTATTGTCCTGTCATCCACTAGCATGACAAGTTTGCCTGCTGTAGTTTAAACCTGCAGTTTGACCAGTCAAAATAGCCCTTTTGAGAGGGGGAAAACATTTTTCTTAATTATTAATAAGTCACCACTGCATAGGCCTTGCAGCCCTAAAGATATAGTGCATGGTATTTCACAGCCAGGCATATAGAAATGTAATCTTGCCTTCTACCTGCAGTGACAGTTCCTCAAAAGTTATTTTCACTGTTGAAGGATCTGAATGCCTTATTAGAAAAACTAGAGTGCAGATTAATGTATAAAATTTTCTACCTCAGGTTTGGGACTATTTATTAGAACTCCAATTTAATTGTGAAGTTAGATTCTTAATAAATATTTAGGAAACGTAACTTTTAAAAGGTTACCTTTTCCCTACCTGGTGTTGCTGGAGGCTAATTTGCATTAGCCTGACAGCAGCTGCCCTGCCAGTGTTTAACCTTAATGAGGTGTACAAACTGTGCCCAGAGAAGAGACATAGGTTTAGGCCTTGTGACAGAATGGAGTGTGTGTGGAGAGTGTAATAGATATCAGATCAGGAAGGGCAGTCAGGGAGCTTCTATGAATTACATTAACTTAGAGAGAGAGGTGAACCCTACCCATTCATAGTTTAGGGAAGGGGAGACCTGATGAAGGGGAAGCCTTTGTTCTTTAGGCCCTATGTAGTCAGTTGGACACCAGCCCAGTGGGAGAGGAGTTTGTCCCAGAACCAATTTGGTCTTGCTTAGGAGGAGGGGACTGCTATTGTTCCTCAGCACACCCCTGCCCAGCACATATGCTCACAGGCAGAAGGTCTGTGACATCTTGGATTCCCCCCTAGAATAATGCATTCTGGGCCAGTCTGCAGTAAAGTACTTGGGATGTGCTGCAAAAGTGGGAAGGGTTTCCCCGGACACGTTTTCCCTATTAGTTAGGGAGTGCCAAGGAGTCACCCCCCTCACTGACTGGCTACTAAATTGTACAACACTGCACCTCACCACCAGCTCCTCAGAGGACTTTCTGGACCTGTGGAAGAACAGAAGAAGGGCTGCACCTGCTGTCTGAGGACTGTGAGGAGACCTGAAGGGCTGGGCCTGCTCCTAGTTGCACACAAGACAAAGAAGGGCAATCCAAGGTTCATAAGCTGGGAGAGGCCTTTTTCCTAAAGTTCTAAGGTGCCCTAAAGTGGCCAGTTGCCTCCCCATCAGCCAAGTGACCTCCCCATCACCAAAGTGATCAGTTGCAACTGGACCTGGACTGGACCCTGCTAGTGGCCTCGTCTGGAGGGACGTTTGGCCCCTAAGTTCTGTCCCTGAGGTCCCAGGAACCTTAAGTGAGCCTTACTGGACTTCTCCAACAATCCCTGAAAAGTGTGTAAGGCTTTTGCAACATCATTCAACGGTATCCAGCTTTGAGAAGACTTCCCCATATTCAGTCTGCAACCTTGCCCTGCTGAAGGATTTTGATTTCTATTTTGTAAGACTAAGTACTAAGGTAACATTTTTGATCGGGATGAATCCGCTTGGCATAGCTGAATCTCACTCTATGGTGGTCATCCTGAAATCGCACCTGGTACTGGTCGCTCATGAACAGTGATTATTGATTTGCGCTTTACTTTTTCTTGGAGATTTTTCTCCTGAATTTTTACAAATTCATATCCCCAGTTCCGCTTATTGGATTTTTCCCATAATGCTTATTACATTTTACTTTATTTTTATAAATTAAAGTGGGATTTTATTGTTGCATATTTTTGATTTTAAACTGGGACTTTTAAGTGCTGTACACATTTTGTTTAGATTAAGGCTGTCTGCTCTTTGCAATAGCTACAATGGGTTAAGCTTGGTTTTAAATTATTGAAAACATTGCCTAGACATAACAGGTTAGTGATTTTATTACTTGTAGTAGACTATCATCAACCCCAAATAATAATTCATTTTCATATATTGGTGTTCAGCGGTTGGATCCAGAATTTGTGTTTAGCAGTATCACTCAGTTCCAAAAGTTAAAATGTAAAATCCCTAAACTAAATTTAGAGCAAAAATTGATTTTAGATTACTAATTGGCATTAGGGGTGGGCGGAATGTTACATTCAACCCATGGAATTGGAGGAATTTGGCAAGCGTAACACTGAGTTCCAGCCAAATTCCACCAATCGCTGAGTGACAGAATTCTTTTTCCGCAAGGCTCCAGAAATGCAAGCTTGCGAGAATGTGCGAGATTTTGGTGCCCTCAAGCTTCGCAGGTGGTTGCGAGCGGTCACGGTCAGAGGATGCCTCTTAAGTAGATTTGCTGCCGCTCAAGTAGATTTTCTACTCAAGTGGCAGAAAAATTACCTCGAATGGCCGCACGCTCTAGCGCAGTGCATGATGCCATTCAAGCTGATTTTTCAGTGCTGCTCATGCTACTGGCCCTAAATTACAGCGCTAGATGTGCGACCTGCATATTTTCTATTTGAGTTCAGTTTTGCACCTTACGTCTGTTTGGGAACATGAAGGCAAATCTGTCTACCGTGAAGAGCCTTAGCATGGCAGTACTGAGATCCTTACACAAACAGAGGGGCTGAAGTTGAGCAGGGAATCCTGGAAGAGAATTTCCACAAAGCCTTCAGGGCCTAGCAAAAGGTTCGCCAACTACAAGACCACCTCACAAGAGGATGAGGAGACTGAGGAAACCAAAAAAATTAGGTGGGGATGATTTGTCTCAAATTGGACTCTCCAGTGCACCTTTCAGGGCTGGGATTGATACTGGCTCTGACAGTCTAAGAAATTCTGTGCTTGGCATCTGCCTGATGGATTACAGCAACAAACAGGCAGCAAGGGAGCTTCAGGCGAAATTGGCAGCTATAGCCTTGGAGGAGAAGAACCTCACACTGGAGGAAAAGAAGCTGGCCTTAGAGGAAAAGAAAGTCATATTTGGACATGTGGGGTTCAATGATGATGGAGCTGATAACTAGACTTGGGAGGGATACTGTTGTCGTGTAGTTCCTACAAATCTATATAGGATCTGTGCATTTTAGACAACATAAACTAAGGAATTGGTGCCCAGACTGATTCCAGACTCCTCCAAAGGATATGTTAGTCTGTAGACCAGCTAGCTCACAGTGCCACTATGAGCTCCTCTTACCAAAGAGTGAATAGTTTCTGGCAACTATTGTACATGTTAACCCTGACCCCTCAGGGATCGTGGAAACAGTACAGTACTTTTTGCTCAGTTACTCATGCTCAATTTGTCTCAGAGAGATACACAGAATAAACAGTGGGGACGTTTTCAATAAGTATTTATTGAACCAGCGACATTCTAGTATAAAATATATGTGCTGTAACAACCATGAGAAAGAAACAGATGTGTACGGATATAAGCACCAGTAGAGTAAGTAGAAGGAAGAATTCTAATATAGTGCTAAAACAATGAATATATGCAGGCATATAGATACATGACAATAATAATGTATACTCCTACGATGCAAACCCTAACTAGATGTACCTAAGTGTACCTAGCATGTATGTAGGTGTATAGCCAAGAATCCCCCTTGGAAAGAGCCAACCCCATTGCCTGATGGGAGAGAACTAAGGACCCCTTCTTGGTCTCGAGTTGGACACCCCACAAGGGATGTTGTACCACTGCATGCTGGAGTGTCAGCGTACAGGAACCTCAGCATCTCGTATCAGTGTGTTAGCATGGAAGTCTTTCCCCTCTGGTTTTCCCAGCGAAGATGTGGTGCTTATATACCCCAAAGGTACCCTCAGGGGTTCTACCTAGATGTGTCATGGTACTATGGGTATGTCGGCTAAGGATGATGATAGTGGTGACCCTTATACAGAGTTATTATGCAGAAGATGGCAATCCTGCGGTGATACTGATAATCCTCATGCATAATAAATGAGGCTAGTTTTCAGAGAAAACCACACAACATTTATTCAACACCTAACTAGGTAAAAAGTCGGCGCCAGAACCGTTATGTAGAGCAAGGTAGGACAAATGTAGGTAAAAGGTCATGCAACTACATAGGCCTATATTGGGGTACATTGGGGTTCATAACACCCACTCCTCATCCGACTTTACGATAGAACTAACAAATGCAAAAATATGCTTGTTAAAAGCATAAAAACATTGCTAAAATATGAATATAAATGCATCTAAAAACATGATATGTGTTCAAAAATGATGTAAAAGTAAAAAAAAACTCTATAAGTCCTCTAAATAGTCAATGTACTGCTAGGTCATTTGAGGACGCCGAAAGCTATAGTGCCCAGTGAGAGCAAAAGAGGAAAAATAAAACAAAAATTATGTTTTGGAATTCCAATTTAGGTTGTTTTATCAAAAAAGGCCGAATTGTTCCCAGCACATGGAGAGCCAAATGTTTATGTGTCCTGTGTGGGAGACGCAACATCACTGCTGCTTGCCTTCGCAGACGACGGTCCCTGTAACACCACTTGGATCCGGTCAATGGAGCAAAGGTGATCTCTGGTTCCCACAGCTGTTGCTAAGGAAGCACTTGATGCCTGTAAGCCTGGTACAGAGCTGGTGTTCATTCCGACAGGAGCTTAAGCATCCTGTTGTGGCTCTAGGAATGCCGACATCAGGACTGGAATACACTGAAGATACTGCATTACATGGGCCTTTAACGGGTCCAGCAGTACATCCACGTCCATAGGCGCAACCGATGGAAGTGTTAGACAGATGTCCAATATACATTTGTGTCTGCAGAATAAGCAGCAGAGTACAGGCAAGACACAGTCGACCCAGACTGATCTGAATGACAGAAACCAATGCTCGCTTAGCTCCCGAAGCCGAGGTGTGCCCAGATGGAGTACCATGCATTCACGGCAATGTCGCTCCAAGAGCGCCTTTTGCATCTCTTTGGACTTTGGGACGTCCATTGCGTAGCAGGAAAATTAAAACCAGGATACCCACTACAAATAGTAGGACCAGTGGAAGCCCTCCAAAAACGCTTCCCAATACAGTGTATTAAAGACGGAATGACTCCAAAAATTGTCTGAAATGTATTTAATAGCCGAGAACCTATGTTCTTAAAAAGGTGTACTATCCCACTTGTATCAGACATGTTAAAGATAGGATGTACCATTTCCCCGAAATGGAGCGGGAAGTTTATTCGGACTAGTGCCTGTATCTCAGCTGAGGACCTTGCAACCTGGAGATCAAGTCTCTCGAGCTGAGGTTAAGGCCACCTCCTTCTGTAAAAGTATGGCTTTCAGTCTGCTCAGAGAATCAAACCGTATAAGGGGAACATTTAACGAAGGCCATAGCGGCACCTCCCTGAATGTGTGGGTCGGTGGAAACAATACTTGCATACAACAAGTAACCCTGGAACTTACTGTGACCAGATATGCGATGCCTGGCAGCATCCCACAACAACTTTGATCATTCAACATCAAATAACTCCAGTTCGAGAGTAGTTTGAACACCGGATGAATGATGGCAGCTGGGGATGCTTTCAAGTGACAAGATAGGTTTGCAACCGAAGCTTTACAAGCTCCATGAAGCATAATATTCTGACAAATTAGAGACCCACTTAACGAATTCTCACAGTCTGAACCGCTGAGAAAGACTTCAGTGTCCCCATTTCTGCATCTAAATCTGTAAGGTAATGCCCTGTAGTGTGGTTTGTGGCCTCATTGCCTACATTGCTACGTTAGCTTAGGCCTGGCTGCCATGATGCCTTTTTGCACACGTTACTTTGTGACTTTGTTTTCCAGCCTCTGCTTGTGCCCGGCTATATTGGAACTGTCTGCCTTTTTGCCTTTCACCTTTTCTCCTGTTCCCTGTGGGTTTCGTCTGCACAACATGTACAAGGTCGAAAAACAACGTCCCTTGTTCTTGTTGATCTGGTCAGCCCCTCGCACTTAGACATAACACAGAATACAGCTGCACTGGAGAAATTCGTGTGCTTTTAATATGGGGATCTCGCTGTTTGTGGCACTTGGAGAAATACCTTTCCAGGAAGAAGAGCTGTGCTTGTCAGATGATGTAAACCTTGCATCTAGATATTGAGGTATGGGGGTCCGCCTGACTAAGCCCAGAGGTCTTCTATTTTTATTATAAACTAGTTATTAGCACGGGGAGGGTGGCTAGGCCATTTAGTCCTATATCCACTGTCTTTATAAAATGCTGTCCCCGTTTGTATTCTATGGAATTGTAACCATGCTTATTATTTTATCATTATGCATTATGCTGATAGTACTGGCACGTGTACTGTATCTTAGAGCACGATAGTTGAAATAAACCTTTTAAACTATACTGTGTCTCTTATTACGCAGGTTGTGGACAAGTATGAGTGAGTTATGAAAGAGTGTTCTTGCTCCCGCGAGTCCTGAGAGAGATCGTGTTCTGGGTTGTCTAATCATTAGTAGCTGCGCTGCGAATGAGACGCTAAAGCTAGTCGGATTGGGATTGTGGGTACTAAGGGGCATGGTTGGCTCACCACTATACTCTGATGTCCTATTATCCTGTGCATAGCTCTGTGTATGTGCAGAATCCCTACAACATGGCGCCACCAACGTGGTGGGCTGCTTATCTGCGAGACGCTTGAGTAGTGCTTGTGCTTGTCCGCGACACCCTTCGCATACGTTTCCGGAAACGTGGATGAGGGGGATACCTCCTATATTGATGTTTTTATAGGTTTTTTCAAGCTTGAAGTTATTAAAAGGTGTTTATGTTAACCCTATATCGTGCTGCCTCGTACTAGGTTGTCGAACATTCTTAGCCCTAATGGCTGTCGCCATTGCGGCACATAGTCGCGCAGCGCTCCGAGCTTATTTGACAGCGTATGGAGTGCCTGACGCGGGTGTCGATCTGATCTTTGTGGTACAAGCGGATCCTGCTTACCACTTTGAGGTGTTTTACTCTTGGGTCACTTTCCCGGCGGTGGATGGGACTGATAATCTGTTCCACGAATATACAGCCACCGCTCTTCCAAATCTTTATAGGCCTTATCGGACTCTTGAAGTACCGCTCACGGCATGGCAACACCGTGTTTGGTTTAATGGCGCCCTCCCACAACCGGTTACCCCGATTCGTTTAGGCCCCTTATCGATTGAAGGGGCCACTTGGCCAGTTTTGGCTGGGTATACCCCACATCCGCGTTATATGACGCTTGCGGTTGCTGAACTGCGTGAATTGCACACATCTTTGATACTTGTGCACAGAGTTTTGGTACAATATGTTACTGGCAACGTCCAGGGGGTCCCTCCTGGAGTTGCAGCGCATCCAGCTGGACCGGGCGGTGTAACCATAAGTCCCGTCATGGTTAATTCGGTGATGGGCAAGCGTCCACAGACTAAGGATGATTTACCTTATTGGCTTGCAGAAAAATTTGACCAGCTGGAGGCAGTTTTTCCCAATACTTCTCCTGTGGACAAACACAGGATTTTGACGATTAGTTTGCCGAAAGACTTAATTCCCGAGTTGGCAGATTGCAACAACTGGGGTAAGGTATTCGCAGCTGTATATGCGAAGTGTTTCGGCACTCCTTCCATGATAGTTCTCCCCTCTGTAATTAAACGAGTGCAGGATGAACATGGCCCTGAGGCGGCTGTGGAATTGGGGATGAGACTGGTGGGAGTGTTCGATGTAGTGGCTGACCTAATCCTTGCTAACGTCAAGGGTGATGCAGTTAACTTCCAAGTAGCTAATGCTTTGGCTTTGATCCCAGAACCGGACAAGCCACGCGAATTACCGAAAATTATTGCACAGGCTTATAAAACCATTGGCCGCAATAGCCTGGGAGTTAAGCCTTTTGCTAAAACGCAAACTCAATCACAACCACAACAAAAAACTCAATCTGAGAAAGATGAGAAACCGTTCTTTACTAAGAAGAGCTGGAGGTTGAAGAAACAGGGTAAGCAACAGAAAAAGCCAGGGTCGCGTGCTGCATTGCCGGTTTCCGTATCTTCTGAACGCACTTATGATTTGCGCGACCGAGCGAGGATTAAATCTCCAGAGAGATTTCAAGTCCCTGATCCGCGTTCTCCTCGTTCTTCACAATCAATCAATCAATCATGTCACTTATAAAGCGCACTACATACCCGCGAGGGTCTCAAGGCGCTGGGGGAAGAGGGGGGTGGTGCTGCTACTGATCGAAGAGCCAGGTCTTGAGGAGTCTTCTGAAGGCCAGTAGGTCTTGGGTCTGTCGGAGGTTGGTGGGGAGGGTGTTCCAGGTCTTGGCGGCGAGGTGGGAGAAGGATCTGCCGCTGGCGGTCGTTTTCCGGATGCGGGGGACTGTGGCGAGGGCGAGGCTGGTCGAGCGGAGCTGGCGGGTGGGGGTGTAGAAGCTGAGTCGTCTGTTGAGGTAGGCTGGTCCGGAGTTGTGGAGTGCTTTGTGTGCGTGGGTGAGGAGCTTGAAGGTTATCCTCTTGTTGACAGGGAGCCAGTGCAGGTCTCTCAGGTGGGGTGTGATGTGGCTGTGTCACAGGCACCATCGACCTCCCAGACTGGTGGAGGAGATCGCCAGGCTAGAGGCAGGGGTTGTGAGGCTCCACAGGGATGAGACCAACCTCGACAACCAGTCCGAGGGAAACCAGAGGAATTTCAACATCCTCGCCCACAGTTTCAGAAGAAAAAAGTTGCAGCTGTAACAGAGAGGTATGCCACAGACGGTGAGAACGAGACTCCTGAATTGGACGTGGGCAGTAACGCTGTTAGACAGCGCCGCGGAAGTTACCATAGTGCGGGAGGCACTGCGTCCTCATGTGGAGGCGACAGCAACTGAAACATTCATTACTGTCGAGACAGCTGACACCCGAGTGGCACCCCCTGACAGACTATTTAATATTGTCATTCAAATTGAAGGTGACATTGAGCGTGTTATTAAAGGGATCTTTTGGGAGAATCTGACATCTTCGTACGACATTTTATTGGCAGAGGCGGATTGGCCGCCCCCATTCGTACTTGCTGCTTGTAGAGGGGAGGAGGTAATCCTTCCGAGCTTTTCTCGTCATGTCCCTAAGGACAAAGCAGAGGCTCTCGCAGCTGAATGGGCTGGGGCCCTCGCTCCGGCGCTATACCGTAATCACGTGGGCTGGGATGAGGATTCTCCACCCCATGATATACCATTGCGGTCGCTGCCACAACCTCAATATCCCATCCGGCGGGAAGCTAAAGGTCCCGTTTCCGATATTCTGACACAGTTGGAATATCAAGGAGTAATTGAAACATGCGTATCACCAATGAATAATCCCCTTTTTGCGGTTTCTAAACCCGATGGGTCGTACCGTCTAGTTTTGGATTACCGACATTTGAACTCTCATTGTCGGACCTTTGCGGTACAAAATACACACAGTTCTGCGCTTGTGGACAGTCTTGTTCGTAAGAAATATAAAACGACACTTGACCTATCCAATGGATTTTACACGCACAACTTGTCCCCGGAGTGCAGCCAATGGAGTGCTTTCACTTCCAATGGTAAACAATTTACATTTTGGCGTTTGCCCATGGGCTACAAGAACAGCCCGGGTGTCTTCGCCGCTCGTGTTGTCTCTTTGTTGGACAGCATAGACCCTGATGCGTGTTCGTACGTCGACGATATCTATCTGACAGATGACGAATTATGGCCGCATCTTTCCCGTGTGGACCGCATTATTCTTGAATTTGCGGTTTTAGGATACAAATTTAATTTTGCCAAATCTCACATTGCTGAATTTACCGTTTTGTTCTTGGGCTATGAGCTCAACAATGAAGGTAAGGGCTTAGCACCACATTTCTTGGAGAAGTGCGCACTTTTGCGCCCTCCATCCACACTGAAGAAACTTCAGTCATTACTGGGTTTTCTAAACTTCGGGCGTACTTACATTCCCGAATATGCCCAGCGTATCAAGCCTCTTTATGCCTTGATACAACCTACCTTTTCGAAGTCATGCTGGCTTCCTGAGCATTCCTCTATACTGCAGTCTTTGCAGTCTGATCTCCTTGAATCTAAATTTTTGTTGACTCGTGATAACCACACAAACCTGGTGATTAGAATTGTGCCAGGGGCGGTGGGTTTCACGTACTTAAACTTTAACGAAGGTGACACAGTACCGATTGCATACAAGTCACATCTATATACTTCAGCAGAGTTGCGCTTTTCCTCTGTGGAGAAAGTTTTGACTGCAGTGCAAATGACGATTCTAAAGGAACGCGCACTGGCACAGGGAAAACGCATTTTGGTGGTAACACCATATTCTGCCCTTGAGACAGTGACGAAGGCAAGTGTACCGAACACTAAAGCTTTGCACCCCCGTTGGATACAATGGGCTACATCTCTGACATCCCCGGATGTCACTTTTATCTTTGATTCCTCACTTCAGACACAGGAGTTCTTACAGTATGAATTTGTTCATCCTCCTCCTCTGTCTTTGCTACCACTTGAGGAGTACGAATGTATTATTTACACCGATGGTTCGGCACAACCGGCCACGGGTTCCAAGCATGCTTATTCCGCAGCGTGTGCTGTTGTTGCAGGTACTATGGTGAACGGAGAGTTCAAATCGACTGTAGTGCACACACAGGCACTAGGAGACAGTACTGCACAATTGGCCGAGCTGCGTGCTTTGGTGCTCGCACTTGAGTTCGCGAAACCAGAAGTGACTACTCTTGTTGTATGCGACTCCTACTACTGTGTTCAATCTTTCAATGACAACCTATTCTTTTGGTCGCAAAACGACTATAGAGCCGCTAAAGGCAGTACAATTAAGCATAAAACGCTTTGGGTTCGAGTGGCAGATCTTAAACAACGTTTGCCTCTCACACAGGTGATTCACACCCTTGGCCACCAGCGTGTGGGCGCACACGCTGTCGGTAACAGTTTGGCAGATGAAGCTGCCAAATCAGCAGTAGCCACGTGCACAGTAGCAGCGGTTACAAGATCCATGACTAAAATAGATAATGATATTTTGGCAGCTATGGCTGCAACAAAGGAAGATGCTAATTACCCAAGGGGTTTCCCTTCCAAGTACTCTTATCACTTAAGTCCTGAACAGGTTCCTTACGTACGAATTCCAGACGTTGGTGATCAGCTGATTCCCAACGCGGACCACAGACCTTCTTTGATAACGGCCGCACACGAAGGCTTGGTTTCGGCTTATGCTGGCGTGTCTGCGACTGTTTCCATCTTGCAGCAGCGTTACTGGTGGCGTGGTTTATATAAACAGACCCGTACTTATGTGCTTTCCTGTGACGTTTGTCAGCAAATTAAGCCTTCGACGGTTGCACGACCACCACAAACACAGCTCTGCATTTCGAACAAACCTTTTGGGTGTGTTTACCTTGACCACTGCGGTCCATTTTCTTCTGACACTGCATATAAATACATCTTAGTTGCAGTGGATTCATGCACACGTTTCATCTGGGTCTGGCCACAATGGAGTGCTGACGCTTGAAATGTCATCAGGGATTTGCGTGTCTTTGTGGGAATTTTTGCCTGCGGCACCTTCCATTCTGACCAAGGTCCAGCGTTCGCCTCTAAGGCCTACAAAGACGCAATGGGGTCACTGGAGGTGCGGGTGCAATTTTCGTCTCCATATAGACCTGAGGGTAATTCAATTGTGGAGCAAATGAACCGTGACTTAAAGCAATCCTTGACAGCTAGAGTCTTAGGTACTGGCAGGAACTGGCTGGCCCACTTGTATAGCGTACAACGTGCACTTAATAATCTCCCTAGAAGATCTCTGGGTGGGCGGACCCCATACGAAATGCTCTTTGGCATACAAATGTTTGTGCCAGACCTTGATGGTCTAGACATGGCGCAAATGCCGCAATCTTTGACGTAGATAATCATTCTACTATATTACAGGACTTACAAGTGACCCGTGACAAACTTGCAAACAAACATTTACCTTCAGCCACAGACGCTGCGTTGCAGATTCCGGTTGCCAGCTGGCTTCCAAAGGTTGGAGATCTGGTCCGAGAGAAGGTGGAGAACAAAAAAGAATTTGGACCCTCTTATCGTGCACCGGTTCCAGTCCTTGGCTTGAAGGGTACTCGTACAGTCATCTTACCACCGCTTCCTGGTCGCAAGGACAACAGATACATCTCAGTGGACAATGTCAAACTACAACGTCTGGCCGATCCTGAATAGTGTAACACCTGCGGTCTCATGTCTGGCCATCTCTAGGGCTCTTATGTATGGCCCTCCAGCCCGCCCGGACATTGATGTTGCCATTGAGATGGTCAATTTGCCTGATCGTCTGCTCGACTTCCCGGCTTCCTCCTGCAACGAGGAGACCGAGTACACCTATCCTGCCACCGAGTCGGTGGCTCATTTACCAACAACACCACTGAGCCCGACTCGTTTTTCCTTTGATTCGGATTCCACCTCATCACTTATCCCGTCCAGCTTCAGTATTTTTGTATCCTGGTTCAGAGTCAATTTTTTGGTCCCACCATGGACATACATCTGGTTGGTGCTGTTCCTGATTTTTCTGTTCATGTCCATTGGTTTTGTGACAGTTTTCTTCTTGCTCATTAATGGTCACTATTTACCAGAACGCTCTGCAGTGAACTGTGTCGCTGGAACTTTGGCTCCACATTCTTCATCTCACATCATGAAGCGTGACCACACATTTGTGAACATTTCAGCTTTCCCAGTCGCTGATGGCATCGTATGGGATGCAGTGAATTTCCAAATTCATGGACCGACCGAGATTATTAATGTACCAAATGTCCTCCGTGTTTCAATGGGTGATGTCGTAAAAAGTAATATTCATTCTGACGATTGGGATGTGCATGCCGTTGAATCGTTATTTTCTGATTTGAAATATTATGCTGCTTTTAATGCTGAAGATCTGTATTTAAATTCTGCAAGTTATGCTGACTTATACTGTTACCAGCATTGGAGTAACCATTTTCTCCATAAACCAAGTACTCTTCGGGGTCCTTTTAATTACACTCAATGGGAACATTGTCCGACCCCTTTGCCAGGTAGCTCCCAAACTCTTAGAAATAAATTTACTTATTTTACAGATTTTGATAGGTCGAACCCTGAGTCCTACTATTTTAAATTGAACACTTCGTCCGCTCAAAAGATCATGTTGACCCACACTAAATTGCTATATTCGGGTTCTTTTTTGATAGCGTTAGCAGTGGGTGATTATGAGCACTGGAAGGATACATTGACTTAAAGTCTATTTGGGGCACTAAATCATGGCAGGTCCGAGGTACGGAAGCCTTGCACCGTGCTTGCCTGATCCCGGCCCAGATTTTATTTTTAAATGGTACGATCTATCAAACGACCTGTTGGGGTTTGGCTACTTCTAAACAATTGAATGCACCCTCCATTCCCGCATTGTCTTCCACTCCCAACGACAGCTTGCATTTCAATATTTCCTTAGCCAATTTGCAAGCTTTGTTTCAAAACAATTCGTTTAATACCTCCACGATTGTTCAGTCACCCTGGTTGGCTTGGCCCATAGCATCCAATGCCTGCCAGTTGCGTTTTCATGACTCAGCTCCTGGTTACAAACAGGATAAGCCAGATCCGAGGTTTTCTGTCTCTCGTACTGTTACAACATATTCTGTTGGTAAACTGTGTAAGCAGTGATTGCAGCACTCTTCCTTAGATTCTGTAAAAGAACATTTATCCCTCCTATCAGGCAACATTGATCTGTCCGATTTTGTTCTGGGGCCTCGTGGTCCTCGACCTAAGAGATTCATTTATGAAACTTACAATGAACTCTGGAAGCTTTCACAAATTGAAGCTGCTTCCCGACTTCGGGAAATCGATCGAGCAAATCTAGAAAAAGTGCTTGCTGTTGTTGACAATAGTATTAATAACCTGTTTTCCCGCATTTACACGTTAGAGAATATTGTTTCCTCTGTTGTTGATATTGTACAAGATGATGTGTCTGTGTTATATCATGGTCAGAATCAATTGCGTTCCGTAATGCAGTTTGCATGGACTTTGCAAACACTAAAAATGGGTAAAGTTCCGTGGCATTTTTTAAACACGACTGCCTTATTCTTACCGTTTAATTTAACTGACAAACAGCAATTCATGTCCATGAAAGATGCAACATACACTCTCTTACATATCGAGAAGATAGAGCCGTTACCATTCTCTGTGGCGGAGTTGGACTCCGCTGTGTGGCTAGTACACGGGGCTATCGCTTTGCCTTTTTCTTTATTTGAGTTCAGTTCCTGCATGAAACATTATCCTGTTGGCCGTTTTTAGCCCTTGGGCAGTGCCTTCTTGCATGAACTTTGGTCCCTGCCTTTCATGTACCGGTGCATTAGGGATGGAAAAGAGGTTTTTCTCACAGGAGAGTCTTGCGATTCTGCAGTGGGTCATTCCCTCATTTGTAAAAACATTAAATTGCACGGGGCTTGTAACGTTTCGGCTCCGAATCTTGCTTGTGTTTTAAAGGGCATTCCTGCTCCTGCTATATCACCTACTTTCACTGTGCTTGCAAATGGTAGCTATCTCCTTCTGAATAATCAGGACTGCTGTGGAATGCTGGCCGGCATCCCCTATATTGTAACAGTTTCCCACTGCGTTGTGTGCTGTAAAAATGTGCTTTTTCCTCCCCAGTACGACATAATAGATAGTTCCATTTGGCCTTCCATTCCGACTTTGAAGGCAGATTTCAATAAATTGAGCAGAATAAAAGCCCTATTTTTGAACCAGGAGGTTATGCTCACATCCGCTCGGGAGAGCTTCATCCTCCAGGTGGCTAGTACCCACAGTGAGATACAGGCCCTTTTGAACACAAACCTCCCACAACATTTCGGTGAGCTGATTCACCGCGTTTTCAATGCATCTCGCACTGAAGGTCTTGTGCACTTTTTTAAAGTTGTGGGCTCTGGCCTTGTTACCTCCTTTCAAACTATATTTGGTGTAATACCGGCTTTTATTCATTCTATTTTTTCCAGCATCTTTGGCGGCTTTCCGTTCATCCTAGCGTTAACTGCTGGAATACTCCTTTTAATTTGTTTGCTGCGCAATGGCTGCAGTTCCTGGGGGCCTACTCGACCAAGGTCGACTCCGGATGCTCCGTGAACGAATGCTCCACAGCTTCGGCATCCTACCATTGGCGACACTCGGTGTGTCATATCGACTTTCTTTTCGCTTTGCGTATTTCACTTGCGTGCAACCTGTGATGTCTTGCATACGATGTCCTTTGTCTTGGTCCTTGGATCTTTGCCTCTCCAATGCGTCTCAGTCTGACCCGGTTTTTGACCAGTTGATGGGCCCCTTAGTGGCCCATGAACGGGAATGTTCCGGCACTGGATTGATGGCGCATGCGGCTGCACTTGGAGTTTTGGCGCAATGGGATATCTGGGCGGCTGCTCAGAATCTTCTACTACGGAGTTATATTGAGTATCACGCAAGTTGTCCCGCAATGCTGGTCACTGCTCCCTATTATGAGGAACTTGAATGCAGTTTTGGTTTGTTGGACTGGATGGCATCTCTTTTTTCTGACGATACCAATGATGTCCTTTTGGAAGGTGTGGCGTTTTTCTGCACTTACACTCTCTTGGATTAAGTATCCTCCGTCCTGTGTCTCTGGAGATTTTTTTTTGCCCACGCTGGAATTTTTTAATCATGCAATTTTTTTTCCCCCTTCAATGTCCTTCATTATGGACTATTCCCAAATAGACGCTTGCGTTCTGCTCCATCTGTTTGAACTCTGTTTTGTCTTGGCCTATGGACTGACCAGGGGAGGGTGTAGTGTGGTTTGTGGCCTCATTGCCTACATTGCTACGTGAGCTTAGGCCTGGCTGCCATGATGCCTTTTTGCACACGTTACTTTGTGACTTTGTTTTCCAGCCTCTGCTTGTGCCCGGCTATATTGGAACTGTCTGCCTTTTTGCCTTTCACCTTTTCTCCTGTTCCCTGTGGGTTTCGTCTGCACAACATGTACAAGGTCGAAAAACAACGTCCCTTGTTCTTGTTAATCTGGTCAGCCCCTCGCACTTAGACATAACACAGAATACAGCTGCACTGGAGAAATTCGTGTGCTTTTAATATGTGGATCTCGCTGTTTGTGGCACTTGGAGAAATACCTTTCCAGGAAGAAGAGCTGTGCTTGTCAGATGATGTAAACCTTGCATCTAGATATTGAGGTATGGCGGTCCGCCTGACTAAGCCCAGAGGTCTTCTATTTTTATAATAAACTAGTTATTAGCACGGGGAGGGTGGCTAGGCCTTTTAGTCCTATATCCACTGTCTTTATAAAATGCTGTCCCCGTTTGTATTCTATGGAATTGTAACCATGCTTATTATTTTATCATTATGCATTATGCTGATAGTACTGGCATGTGTACTGTATCTTAGAGCACGATAGTTGAAATAAACATTTTAAACTATACTATGTCTCTTATTACGCAGGTTGTGGACAAGTATGAGTGAGTTATGAAAGAGTGTTCTTGCTCCCGCGAGTCCTGAGAGAGACCGTGTTCTGGGTTGTCTAATCATTGGTAGCTGCGCTGCGAATGAGAAGCTAAAGCTAGTCGGATTGGGATTGTGGGTACTAAGGGGCATGCTTGGCTCACCACTATACTCTGAGGTCCTATTATCCTGTGCATAGCTCTGTGTATGTGCAGAATCCCTACAACAGCCCAAGGTTTGTGGATGTATTCCCTACCCAATGCTTCAGACCTGCCTACTTGGTGGTACTGTAGACAATATTGCAATTGGAATGTTGTCACTGGCAACGTTATATGGCCATGGTTTAACCATTCTGTGGAAGGTGACTCAGCCACTGTGAAAGGTAATTGCTCTAATTTTTCAATGCGCAACATTGTATATTTTGCATCTCTCTATGCCATTGTTGTCTCCCTTTCCATTAAATTATAAGCAAAGAAAATAGATGTACTGTTGATATATCGCCTAGGCACATGACCAGAGCGCAATGATTGTAGAGTCCAGCTTAATAATAGAATGAATAGTAACTGCGATTGCCCATGTTGAAGAATGGACAGGTCCTGTTCTATTATATCTATGCAGAAGATACAATGTTGCCCAGTGAATAAATCCTGGATGTTAGTGTGGTCATGCCATTGTCCACCACTGCCAAAGCCTTTTCTAGGTTAACCCTATCAATTTCACTCAATCTCTCCACAGATCCTGTTGAGAGATCTTCCATACTTTGTAAATTGCGTATAAGAAGCTTTTCTGACGTGGTTTCCGGGGACCTAGCAAACAATCCCTTAGATCCATGTGATCTGAAAGTAAGGACAAGTGTTTCACCTGGGACAGTGTTGAGGTTCTTAGCCAATCTAGGCATAACTTCCCAACACTGTAGGATGTCATCACCCCCGGATATTCTCGTTGTACCTAGCGTTGGTCTGGCCTATGGATACTAAAGCCTCTGGTGGTATCCTTGAATATTGATTGACGCCCATTTGTGTTGATAGGCCAAACTAACCATCCCTTCCAGTTGGGGACTGAAGAATTGTATGAACCCTCATGTATAATGTCATCTAGCGTATCCTCACTATGTTGTGTATAGTTTTGCCATCATGCAAAGTGTGAAAGCAAGGGAATCCGAGATGTGTTCAAATCCTTGATCTTGGCTAGTCCAAGACAGGAAGTTGGTTGCACTGTGTTGTTCAGGAAGATAATCTGCTGTGGTATGAGACATGCTCTAAATAATGCTTCAGTTCCCTGAACTTGCCAATCTTTAGTCCCCCAGACAGATTTTGTGTCTATGGTGTCCCTCCAAAAGTCAACACCTTGTAAAGACAGCTGGGAAATAAAGGAAGCAGAGTATATCTGTTTCTTGTTGGTGAGCATATTTTTCTTTGCAGGTGTAGGTGCAACCTTATAATAATATGAGGCCGGGTCTGAAGAATTAAACCCAGAAAAATAAGCAAACTTATGTGCAAATGTTTGTGAACTACCATTCGGTGGTGTCGGGCAATGTTCCCATTGATGGTAAGTAAAAACATTACGTGGGATACTCGCTTTGTGCAAGAAATGATTACCATAATGTTGATAACAATAATTGGTATCAAAATCAGTTGTATCACCACACAACTCATTTTTAGAGAATGCAGCAGACTGTTCTAAATCAGACAGCATACTATTCACAGTTTCAAAATCCCAATCATCAGAGAGTGTATTGGAGGTAATGATATCATTCAAAGAAATTTTAAATACATGTGGTATTTTCAAAAGTTCAGTGGGATCAAATACATCATATGAAACCTTATCCCAAACAATTCCTTCAGGAATCAGAACCGCTGTAATGTTCACAAAGGACAGGTCCCTTCATTCACGATGAGATCATGTATGTGGTTTAAGGACCAAGTTCACATGTTGTACTGCGGAGCGTTGTGGGAGATAATTTCCATTCAGGAGCAGGAAAAAGACAGTCACTTCACCTATCCAGAGGACTAGGAACAGTAGACCAATTGCAACCCAGAGCTGTAGCCAGGGAGTAACAAAGTAAGTATTTTTCAGCCAAAGGTAGATATTATATATTTTTTCTTTGAGGGAAACAGAAGCTGGGGGTGACTCAGGTTCACTCGGATCCAATGAGAAGGTATCAAAATCCTATGAAGTAGCCAGACGCTGTTTGAACTATCTTTGGTAGCTCAGCAAGTTTTGTTGAACTGGCAGATGACTCATTGTGAGACATATTCTCATAGATGTCGGTATTGGGCCGCATTGAGATCTTTGTTTCATTCGTATTTTGTTGTTGTTCAATTTCGACTGGTACGAGTTCCATTCCATTGTTGGCAACTCCATTACTTCGTAGAGTAGAATCTTCAAACTTTATTAGTCTTTCTGTCTGAATTTCCTGTATGGTAGCAAGAGGAGATCGACGGCTACCCAGGAGCCCACGCGGCCTGCTATTCAGTATTGGCCACATAGTGTGGTTTGATCAGATCAATGGAGACAAATCTCTTTTCTTTTTTGCCGGCAAGAATAGGAAGAAGTACTGTTTGTGTTCCTTCGACAGCCAGGATAGGTACAGGCGTTCTGTAAGATGGCCCAAATTCTTTTTTGTCCACAATCTTTTCTCTGACCAGATCCCTAATCTTTGGGACCCAGGCAGGTCTTGCCGAAACTGTTTTCACTGCCCCAGTGGCAGTGCGTTTTACTTGGACGTTGCTTTGTAGTGCTCATAATTTATTGAGTTCCTGTGAAACAGCTAAACGATCATTGATGTCAAATGCTTTTTCCTCCGCCACTGTGCTGCCACAATCGAGTTCGAATACCCACATTCTTGTCCCAAACAGGACCTCATATGAAGTACGGCCTCCTAGGGAACTTCTTGGAATGTTATTAAGTGCCCTCTGGACCCCATATAGGCGATTGACCCAACTGCAGCATGAGCTAGTAACCTTACTGTTAAGGATTGCTTTAAGTCACGGTTTTACTTCTCCACAATCAAATTTCCCTTAGGATGATATGGAGAGGAGTACCGCAGTGCTACACCCAAACTTCCCATAGCTTCTTTGTAAACCTGAGAGCTAAACGCAGGGCCACGGCCAGAATGTAATGTGCCAATTACGTATGTCCCTATGAAGACTTGCAAATCCTTTATAACAGTTTGGACATCAGCCGAGCACTGAGGCCAAACCCACAGGAATCTAGAGCATGAATCCACTGCCACCGAGATGTACTTGTAAGCCCGTCAGATTGTGGGGGGCCGCAGTGGTCCAAATAGACACAAGTGTGAGGTCTGTCTGTTATCAATAAAGGTGTCTGCGGTGGACGTGCTACGGTGGAACCCTTCATCTGCTGGCAGATGTCACACTTAAGGACAAACCCTTTGGTCTATTTAGTGAGACCTGGCCACCAATAACGTTGCTTCAATAATGAAACTGTTGCAGTAATACCTGCGTGTGCGGAACTCAGACCCTCGTGTGCAGCCAGTATTAAACCTAATCTGCGATCCATGTTTGGTATCACTCTATCCCCCTCTCCTGGAATTTGAGCATACAGAATGTTCTGTGCATCTAACTTGTAGGAGTACTTGAGTGGAAAACCTTTTGGCAAGGCTGAGGTCCTTTTACGCCAAGCGATGACAGCTACCATTATCTGTCTGTCTATTCTCTTGCTAGAACGAGTGATTGCAGCAATGGCAGTAGTTCGCACTGTCGCCTTAGCGGCTTCATCAGCCAATGAATTCCCTTCAACGTGCACGCCAACACGTTGATGACTCAGCGTATTAATCACGTGAGCCTGTGGCTAGCCTTTTGTTAGCTCTGCCACTTGTTCCCAAAGCAGTTTGTGCTTATTGTGCAACCTTTTGAATCTTTAAATTTTAAATCCATTCTGCCCCAGTAGTGAAGATATTCATTGTAAGACTGGACACAATAAAATGAATCACACACAATTAGTGTGGGGAATTCTCGATCCATGTTTTTTAGTTCTGCCAACTGTGCCGTGCAATCTCCTAGAGACTGCGTCTGCGGATTGCTAGGACGGGACTTACCGTCCCGCATAAGTCCCTTTACAATCGCAAAAGCTGCGCTGTATTGCTGTTTACTTCCTACGGCTGGCTGAGCTGAACCGTCAGTGTAAATTATGTATTCTTACTGATCTAGAGGCATTATTTAATTTGGAAGAGGATATTCTTGTTCGTACTGCAATAATGCTTGTGTCTTTAATGTAGAATCTAATTTGTAGTCTGCATCTGTTGCAGTGAGAGAATTAGCCCATTGTATCCATCGTGGATGCAGCGCTTTTGCTTTTGGAACGCTTGCTTTCGTAACAGCCTCTAAGGTGGGTACTTGAGTTATTACAATTATTCGTTTCCCCTGAGCTAGTGCTCTTTCTCTCACTACAGCAGTCTGTACTGCCATCAGTATTTTTTCAGTTGATGCAAAACGCATTTCAGCGTTTGTGTACAAATGTGATTTGTATGCAATCTGTTCAGTTTCCCCTTCATTGAATGTTAGGTAGGTGTATCCGTATTGACCCGATGCTACACGGATCACAAAGTTTGTAGTATTTATATGTGTATGTAAATGTTTGGAAGCTATCATGTCAGCTTGTAGGGAACAGAGAATCTCTGTGTGTTCCTGAGTCGAATGTTGAGCTGGAAAATCAGGTCTAATTAAGTTGTAAAAAGGTTTTACTTTTTCTGCGTAATCCAAAATGTATGTTCTGCCAAACTTTAGGAATCCTAGAACAATCCGTTCTAGGATTCCTACATTTTAGCAGAACATACATTTTGGAGTTTGGAGCAGTGCACATTATTCCCCAAAATTAGCTGTTAGGCTTTTCCCTTCACTTCAGAGCTCATATCCTAAGAATAGGACACTGAGGTGGACAATGTTTGATTTTTTAAAGTTCAATTTGTAGCCCTCAGTGGCAAACCCCAAAATTATGTTGTTCACCCTGTTCAATAGTTCATCGTCCGTCAGATAAATATCATCTACATGGGGCGCTAGAGGGCGCACAAGCAAGATGGCCGCACTTGCGTGTGGCTCTTGCCATCCGGGAACAACATACACTACTATCCTGTCAGTCAAAGCCACTTTATTCGGTTAATAAAAACCATAAAAGTACATCACATACAACATATAACACCACATGAAAATAACATCTAAAATACAATTCATCAATAAATATGGGCGACCTAAAAAACATTTTATAGCCAGATTTCATAGAGACACTAAAAACCCAGGTTACCATTAATACATTCATAGTAACAAGTAATCAAGATAAGAATTAAAAAACAGCTCGAGACAAAGTGCCAGCATTAAAACGGAGATCATTTGGTCATACAGGTACAATCGGAGCACATGGCAGGAAATACCGTTTTCTCCTAAGTCTTACAGCAGCGACTGGGGGGCATATTATCAAGCGGTAGCGATAATTATCGCTGGCCGCGCTTAGCGTGGGATTTTGTATTGCCGGCTATCGCTGGAAATTATCGCCATGCTAGCGCTGTATTAACAACGCTTAGCGCATTGGCGATAATTATTCCAGCGATAGTGGTGTTTTCCATGGAACATCGCTGGTTTTCCAGCGATGTTCCATGGAAAACAGCGATATCCTTGAAGATAGGGACTGTGGTCTTAGCCACACAATCCACCCCCCATGTTAGGTATGCCTTAGTCTGGAATTTAACAGACGTTAAATTCCAGCGTTAAGGCATAGTTAATGCGATTTCCTATATCGCTACCCCTCATTGATAATATTGCGAAGCTGGGTTAGCGATATTTTCACGTGGGGTTTTGTCAGGCACGCCTCCTTTGCATCTCATTAGCGATGCGATGCGAGGCGTGCTGACAACGGGCGCTAAGGCAAGGAAACACGCGCTAGCGTGTCCTTGTTAATATAGCGATAATATTATCGCCGCTTTCCGCCCGAAAACGGACGCTAAAGCGGAGATAATCTTTCGCGGCCCCTTGATAATATGCCCCCAAGTAGCTCGCAATGTTAAAAATCGCCCAAGGATCATTCAGCATCTGAAGATAAAGTAAAGCAGGTCTAACCTATATAAAACCATTTCCCCTTAAAATTGGGAGTAAAAACCTGCTACGAATAACACTATAATGGTCGCAAAACATTATAAAGTGCATAGTGTCCTGGGTTAAAAAGTTGTTGAATGTGCAAGGGCGTAAGTCGCTCACCCTGCTCCAAACTTGTGAGTCGGCTAGTAAATGGTGAATCAAATTAAAACGAAATCTAGTTAAAAGCAGGCGATGGAAGGGCTTAGTGACAATTGTCATATAAAGTTCAATCGGTGGAGAGGTTTTTTGCAAAAGATATGCTTTTACTGAAGGTTTCATTAGCTCAATCGCCTCTCTCTCTACAGACAATAGATTCAAAAAATTTGTCTTTACCCACACCAGATCCTCTTTTCTTATTTTTTGCGGAAAGTCAAAGAGAGCTGGGCGGCCTAGTTTATATAAAATTAGCTTAACATGTTATAACCACGGTATACAACTAGCTCTCTCCATGGTGACACAATCCCTGACGATCTCATGATTCAGAGTTAGTTCTGAATTAGTCCAGGTCTTAAGCCAACATACCACCGGGGCCAGCCTTATCAAATCCGATACGTAGCTTATGCCTAACTCTTGATGTATTACCAAAGTGGAGGTAGATTGTGGGACCGACAAAAGAGATTGTAAAAACTTATTTTCAACTATCTGTAGCCCCTCCACCGACTTATAACCCCAGATAGCAGACCTGTACCTTGCAATGGCTATGCATTTATACCTGTAAATATTAAGCATAGCTGCGATTGGCCTGGCCCCAAATCGCTGAGCGAAACCATGGTCGGCAGCCGTAGACCTAGCCATCACATTTTGTTTTGCTTTCTGTTGGGGGACCCACGAGCCCCTCTCATCAAATAGTACCCCCAAATAGGTGAAAGAGGTCACCCTAGACATCTCTATGCCTTCACAATAGAAAGTGTTTGGCTTTTTTGGTCTCTGTCCCATGGTCAATGTATGTGATTTAGCTATGTTGACTATTAAGTTCAACGATTGCATAAAGGCCCCAAAGGAATCCAAAAGCCTCTGAAGCCCTACAGCTGTACGAGCCAACAATACAGCGTTGTCTGCGTATAGGAGGGCAGGGATAACCCTGTCCCCTACACGCAGAATATCTAAGCTGGCAGAGTCTAAAAACTTTCCTAGGTTATTTATATATAGGGTAAAAAGCAATGGAGCTAAAATGCAGCCCTGACCGACGCCTCTTCCAGTCCTAATGAGCTTTGTGCAATTGCCTTCTTGGCTGACTCTCACCCTTGCGGAGAGGTACCTGTGTTAGTCAGCCAAGAAGTGAACTAAACATTGATCAATTCCCATATCTATCAGAATGGACCATAGCTTTGATCTGTTTACCAGGTCAAAAGCCGAAGAGAGGTCCATGAAGGCCAGCTGTAATGTCCCCGCCTTAGCCACTGTGAATTTCCCTGCTAATAAGTGTAAATTTAAGCACTGATCCAGTGTGCTCCTTCCTTTTCTAAAACCATATTGAAGGTTTGTTAAAACACCACTCTCATTCAGCCAGTCCATTAACTTAGTTAAAATCGCTCTCCCTAGCACTTTTACAGCTGAGTCAATTAAAGATATCGGCCTATAGCAACTTGGGTCCCCTCTCTGGCCTTTTTTGAAGACTGGGATGATGATGGAAGATGACCAGGATGTCGGGAAACCCTGTTGACTTGCCACATTGTAAACTTTTGTCAACATTTTGGCCCAAAAAATTGGGTTTTGTTTATACAGGTTGGCCGGAACACCGTTCGGACCGGGGGCCTTGTTACTGGTCATTTGCTTTATAGCCAATTCTACTTCACCTTCATTAAAGACCACTACAGAGGAGTTCCTTTTATGTTCTAAACTAGCAGGGGAATCCATAGTGGTAGGGGCCTCATATATAGATTCAAAATGGGAAAACCATTGTGCTTCTGTGATGTTACATTCCAGGGGGGCGTTGTCAATTCCAGAAAAAAACGGTTTATTTACAATAGCCCAGAATCTAGAACTATCCTTTAGGACCTCCACTGCTAATAATTCATTCCATGCATCCTCTTTAATTTCATTTTTACGGGTATTTAGGGCACACTTATACACCTTTCTTAATGAGGCTATATAGAATTTGTCTCATGGGACCTGTTTCAAAGCGACTACCAACTTACGATGCGCTTCAGAGCAGTTACTATCGAACCATCTCTCGCCAGTTTGTTGCCGACTTCTACTGGGCAAGGAGAGGCCTAACGCTACCTGCGCGCAAATGCCTTCAAAAGCTGTGAGTACCTCAACCCCCCATTTTGATTTATCAAGGCAGATATCGAGCTTCTCCTCGGCTTTCTGCCAAAGGTCCTGAAAGAAGAGGTCCGGGATTACTTTGGCCCATTTTAACCTCCGTCCTTGGTCAGTAGGTTTTAGGCAGGTATCAGTAGATTGTTTTTCCTGCTTACCCTTTAGGCCAAAGCCCCTGCCCAACACAAGAAGGACGGGATTGAGGTCACTAAAATGGGACCACTGAGCATTGTAAAAAACCACCTGGGATGATAAAACGGGGGAGATAAATATATAGTCTATTATAGTGTCCCGCCCTCGTGCTTTGAAAGTGGGGATCCTCGCCTCTCTAGCATTGGCGCTGGGTTCGATAAGATCTACTATAGCCAAAAGATCCTCCAGACATTCCCCATGCTGGTATGCTCAAAATGAGGTTTGGAGGAATTTGCAGGCCCTAGAAAGTCTTCAACCTGACAGTTCATAGCACATAAATGAGTATTAAAATCCCCCTTGATTATAATAGAATAACAAGTGGTTTGCTTCAATCTATAATCCTCTAAAAAACATTTCAGATTACATAAATGTTCATTTAAAAAAATTACTCTCAAATGAGTTTTAAAAATTGACAATCAACATTTTGGATTTGTTGGTAGAAGTTATTTCTATAGCCATACAATTACAAGAACCAACATCCACCCTACAATGAGTTCCTGACAATTTAAGCGAGATTAACATTAAAAGGCCCCCTTTTGCTCTGCCTGCTGGAGAAGGCCGTGCAGGCACACCATAGGATTTATACCCATCCACCCAGAAATTATTCTCCAGGTCCCCTGTAAACTTACTATATCATATTCTTTTACAAAATCAAGCCACCTGGAGTCGTCTTTTTTACTTCTCAGACCTGCTATATTCCAACTAATAATCTTGCAGTTGGAATTGTCACTCTCACTAGTCCCCTGACCCCTGGTGATGTCACTAATGTTACTCTGGTGTCGGAGAGAAGGCTCCAGTCAATCATTTTCATCTAGGAGAGTTAATGGCAGAAATCTGTTTTGACAAGCTAAACTGTTTTCCCCTTCTACCGCCCCAGTGGGCAATGTTGGCAGTTTAGGTGAGGACGATGTCCTGTGGGGGATCATATTAGGTAGTAACTCCTCCCTAGAACTTGGTCGGGGTAAATAACACCCCCTCCTGTCTACTGAGGGCCAAACCCCCTGCTGACTCCTACCAGATAGCTGCACCCCCTCATATGGTGGATAAAAGAACCCCAAGGGTAAGGGCCTAATGCCCCCTGGGCCTTCCTTAGGACATTCCTGGAATAACTGCCCTGCTATTTCTGCACGATCGAAGTTGACAACGATACAATCACCTACTACCTTTTTTGGCCTATGGCCAACCCATCCTACTCTCCTGGCCATTATGATGTGTGAGGAGACCCGGGCCCTGCTGCTAGAATGTTGATCACACCAGTGCTTCGTTTTACAAAACAGCTCAGAGGTAGATTCAAGACAGTGCTCTCTAAGCGGGGAACACCTATGAGAATAGCAACTAGAGGAGTAGCTTCTGGTGGCAAGTTGAGTCTGCAACTATTTGTCACCCTATTATCCTCCCGATTAACGGGGTTCCTGCCCCGATCCGGGGGCTCATAATTTGACACAGGGCCAGGGGCTGACTCAGTATGATCACAATTCTAACCCACTACACAACTCCCCGAGGTTGCAACTGGATTAGTGACGGCGATAGAACCCAGGCTGTTCTTGGGCAAGGTTCGATTAGCAAACCTAGGGATCCCCTCTTCCCTTTTTTTCGCTATAGAATGCACTTGTGAATGGGTAAGAGCATGACTATCAGATGGCACACAACTATTTTGCAGGTCCCCTAATTGGGTCTCTAGGCGCTCTAATTTCCCCATTACCCCATTTACCAATGTGTTAAGTGAAACTGTAATGTCTTTAACAATAGTAGAGAAAATAGACTCCAACCGTGAGTTGAATTGATCCTCCATAGCTTTCCGAACAGCTGATTGAACGAGTGAGTCCAAATCGCCAACATGGTTAATTGGTGAGTCAGCAGATAACTGCCTGTGTTTAGTGGATCTCCTTTTCCCCCTTTTTTTCCCTGGGGGTTGCAATAGTGCCTTCTGCAGGGGTGCGTCCACTCCCAAAGTCTCTCCCCTAGTCTCTCCCTCCGCACACCAGGGCACTCTATCAGTAATCGTGAGGCCCTCCCCCTTGGCTCCCAACACACTAACAGTAACTACTGACTCATTAGTGGCAACATTTTGGGGCAAAATAGCTGGAAGAATATTTGTTCCAGAAAGGTCAGAGCTCAAACCCAGTTCAACCTCGGCATCTTGAATTTCCTTATTTAAAGCCCCCACTGCGGAAGTTAGATATGATATTATGGAAGCAGAGTTCCTGGGCACCTTTGCTCTCACTTTCCCCTCTCACTTTCCCGTCGATGTAAAGGGGGTGGCCCAGCCCAGCCTCCTCCGGGCTCTGACAGGTGCAGACAGGCCCGCCCTTCGCCCGGGCTTTGCCCGGGCGCGGCCCGGGCACGCCTGCGCTGCGGGAAGCCCTCGTTGATTTTATGTGCCTCCGGGCGCTCACGAAGCCGCAAGGTCTCCTGGGGGCTGTGGTCCCCGGACAACCGGCCACAACAACGGCACACTGCCTCCTGGGCTCCCGCGCTGCGGGAAGCCCTCATTGATTTAATGCGCTTCTGGGCGCTCACAAAGCCGCAAGGTCTCCTGGGGGCTGTGGTCCCCTGACAACCGGCCACAACAACGGCACACTGCCTCCTGGGCTCCCGCGCTGCGGGAAGCCCTCATTGATTTAATGCGCTTCTGGGCGCTCACAAAGCCGCAAGGTCTCCTGGGGGCTGTGGTCCCATGACAACCGGCCACAACAACGGCAAACTGCCTCCTGGGCTCCTGTGCTGCGGGAAGCCCTCGTTGATTTTATGCGCCTCCGGGCGCTCACGAAGCCGCAAGGTCTCATGGGGGCTGTGGTCCCCCGACAACCGGCCACAACAACGGCACACTGCCTCCTGGGCTCCCGCGCTGCGGGAAGCCCTCGTTGATTTTATGCGCCTCCGGGCGCTCACGAAGTCGCAAGGTCTCCTGGGGGCTGTGGTCCCCCGACAACCGGCCACAATAACGGCACACAGCCTCCTGGGCTCTCCTGTCCCTAATACCCGAGTTAGGGAGTGGAAAGCTGCAGCGCGGGAGCATGGGACCTGCCGCAAGCCCGACGGGTTAAGTTTGCAAGAACAAAGCGACGGGAAGAGACCAAACACGAAGGTGGGTCTGACAACGGCCACAACGCAGCTAAGATGGCAGCCGATCGGCATCAGGAACGGTGCTGACACAGGCTCGCCTGACGGAGGGGAGAGAGCCCACGAGACGTGAAGGACAGCGTCCACATCAAAGCCAACAATGCCACTGTCAGCCTGAGGAGATACGGGGGAGAGCGGAGGTGGCCAGAGACCAGCAACTGCACCCGCGGCAGGAGACGGCCCTGCTCCAAACGACTACACGCGGCCCCGGTGCTGGGTCCTCAAGATAGGAGGTCAGGAAAGTGCTGCAAGAACAGTGAGTACCGATGCTGCCCCGCGGATGCCCAAGAAATACTCTGGTCAGATCACTGCGATCCCTCCCCCCTGAGGACGAGAGCGGGAGACAGCAACGCTGGCTACAAGCGCACGGAAATATTGCGCAGGACAAGGAAGGCCTCATCCCTTGCTGGGCACTACGCCGATTGCCTGCCCGGCACGAAGTAACTGAAGTGGGCCAAAGCCCTTGCTCCTCTTGATTGGGGGGTGCGTGAGGCCGTCGTTGGCCAGAGAGGCCCTGACAGGAGAGTGAGGAGAAATTTGCTGGCGGGGGGCCCTAAATAACGCGGAGGGCAGCGCAGCCCCTGGGCCAAATTATACTCAACAGTGCGCCAGAAACGTGGTATCGCTCCCTTCTGCATCAAAACGAAGCTGGACCTAGGGAAGGTGCCACCCCCCCCTCCTCTACCTGTAATCGACCACAAAAATACAGTCAGGACCAGCGAGAAAGCGCTCAGAGAGCGTATACAACTACAATTCATGGCTTGGACGAGATTGAGGCATGGAAAAAGCCGACAGCAAGCAAACCAAGTTGCAATTCGAGGCCCGAAAATCCACCCACACGCAACATAGCGAACTGGAGGACAATATGGCGGAGAGCCTGCACTCTGATGGCCAAACTTCAGTGACTGAACTAAAAGAACTACTCCTCACAATGAAAAATAGCCTCACCTGAGCGCTCGGATGGACACAATAACCCATAAGCTGGAGCAGCATGACGGGCGCATCAAGGAAACTGAACATCGTATCTCTGAACTAGAAGACAGGCTGCTGGAAGGAAAGAACAACTGATAAACATGGATCGTTTGCTGAAGGTAATAGCGGCCAAGAACGAAGATTTTGAATCAAAGTCGCGGCGTAACAGCATAAGAATCCTAGGGGTAGCAGAATCCACGAAGACTGGGAAGATGGAGGACTATGTTGAGTGCCTCCTCACAACAGTGTTTGGAAAAAGTGCCTTCTCAGCGCTACTTATAGTGGAAAGGGCGCACCGTTCGCTTGCTGGCCGACCCCCGCCTGGAGCCCCTCCAAGGCCAATCATCGCCAGGTTGCTAAATTATTGCGACCGTGACATGGCCCTCCAGCGGGCGAGGGAACAACGACAAATCTCCTTTGAGGGCTCATCCATCGCTATATGTCCAGACTTTACCATGGCAGTGCAGGAGGCCTGAAGAAAATTCCTGCCGGTCAAAAAAGAAACTCCAGCCGGCAAACATTACATACGCTATGCTCTATCCGGCGCGCCTCGGAATAACGCATCAGGGGAAACAGCACTTTTTCTTAAATCCCCAGCAAGTTGCGGACTTCCTGAAATACACCAGCAGAAGATCTCCCCAGACGGAGACGACTATGAGCCGCTCCCGCTCACCCTCGTCGCTGTCGGAACTGGATAAACTGAGACTTGCAACACTGGCGTCAAAACGCGCAATTGAGGACCTGAATGGAGCCTGTATATGATATTACGAACTGAGCATAATGCTACTTGCCAGGTCGTAACCCATAACTAGGAGTGCACAGAGTCCTGGTCTATTGACGCACCTGCAGCGCCTGAACACACACAAGTAGAATACCGGACATATGGGACAACAGAACGAGTTGCGGGCACCCTCGTACCATCGAGGTGGACCTGATGTGCCCTCCGGCGACACCCCAGAAGGACATCCCTAAACTAACCTGGTTTCTTTTTCCCCATCTTTATTATTTCCTTCCGACCCCTTCCCTTCTCCCCCTTTATTTCTCCTTTTGTTATTTCACCATTTTCAATATTGTCAGACAGGTTAAGCTGCACTATTTTCTAAGCTCCCTACCGTATTGTGTCTGGCCTCACCTTTGCTACATGCAGAGACCCCGTTCCACTCACTCCTATTTGGAGGCTCCTAGGAGCCCGATGTGGGTAGGGATTCACCATCGGTGCGGGACCTTTGCCAGAAGCTTAATTGTTCGCTTCCGTACCACAGACACTGATGGTTGTTGCACTGTAGTTGGGGCTTTTTGGGATGGTGGGAATGGTGGGAATGTGTACTACTGCAGGTTTGGGCTGCTGCTGTGGGAGGGGGTAGGCAAATGTTCTTGATATCTGCGATAGTCATGTTAATAGCCACTGAGGTACAGAATATATACAGTCTGGTGGAGCAGAAAAGGAACCTCCAAATTAATTACTTAAAGTCACAAAGCACTGACAGGACATCCTGACCCACCTAGATATGATTTTATAAAATGGAATGCCCGGGGTATGGGTAACCCGGGTAAACAACGACATATTTTAGCCTACCTCGATAGACACAATATCCACTGTGCTATGTTTCAAGAGACACACCTAAGCTTCTCTGCCCCGACCACGTTTGCCTCCCATTGGGCAGCACACCGGAGTTTTGCCGCTTATTCCACGTATGCCCAAGGTACGGCAATCCTTGTAAAGAAAAATGTCCTGTACGTGGCCTTGGGATCTATGCAAGACCCACAAAGCTGCTACTGCCTCATGTGGGGCAAACTAGCGTCACAGTCCATTACAATGGTGTAGTGCTACGGACCCAATAGCGACCATCCTGACTTCTTTAATATACTATGGGGGAAAATAACTGACATAGGATCCACTCATGTTATATGGGGAGGGGACCTTAATATAACACTGGCTCTTCGATGGACAGATCACATCCCCAGGCCCACCACTACACCAGTGCCCAACACCAGATGCGAGAGATAATCAAGGAGCACGCAATGATAGATGAATGGCGTACCCTACATCCACCTAGCAGGGAGGGCACATGTTACTCTACAGCACATACCTCGTGGTCGCAAATAGACTACTGGCTGATCTCTAGGGGAGTGAGGCCCTGGATGGCGCAAGCAAGCCACCTAGCTCGCACGTTTTCCCACCACTCACCAGTAGTAATGACACTGACCCCCCCATGCACAACAGTGCCTTACAAGTCCTGGCGGTTTCCCCCCTCACGCCCTCCTGGATACCCCGTCTAGACTGGAATTGAAACAGGAAATTACAGAATTCTTCCAGCGAAAAATAGATACGGTACCCCTGCTAGCCACGGTATGGGAGGCCTTCAAAGTCACTATCCGAGGGGTGTGCATAGCGCAGGGAGGGGGGATACTAAGGGTCATCCGCACCACACTCCGAAAATTAGAGACTGATATCCGACAGATGGAGGCCCAGCTAGAGAATCCCTCTAGTGAAGATTTACGGGGGAAAATCAGAGACACACTGTCTGACTTCCAGGACACTGCAGAAAGAGAATGCTTGTTTCGAGGGAAATATCATCAAGCTCGAAGATATGGGGAGGGAGAGAGGCCAGGGAAAGCCCTTGCAGAGTTAATCCGAAAACCAAGATTCTCCAATACGATCCTAGAGATAGCAGAACCAGATGGAAGGGTGTGCAAGGACACGCCAGACATAATGAAGGCTTTTCACACTTTCTATACTTCCCTATACACCACGCACAGGACACAACCCACAAAATGTGAATCTTACTTTGAAGTTGTGGCACTGGCTTGGTTAGGAGACGCCCAGAGTGAGTTTCTCTCTGCTGAGCTTGAAGAGGAGGAGATCCGAGTAGCGATAATGCAACTGCGCTCTGGCCGGGCCCCAGGCCCAGATGGCCTTACTGCAGAATTTTATAAGACATACAGCGACTGCCTAGTCCCAATACTGAAAAGGCTGTATGAGGAGGTCCGAGAGCTGGGAGTCCTCCCGCGGACAATGCGAGAAGCACTCATTATCTCCATACTAAAGCCGGGGAAGCCGGAAGATAAATGCGATTCCTACAGGCCCCTATCGCTGATCAATTGTGATGCCAAAATATTAGCAAAAGTGCTTGCGAATCGGTTGAGCCTGCTCATGAACGTCTTAGTATTGCCTGACCAGTCGGGATTTGTCCCCGGACAAGCGACGTTGCATAACCTCCATACCCTCTTCGCCCTTATTCAGGATATAAACCCTGACTTGGCGGCGTTGGCATTTTTGTTAGATGCCACTAAGGCATTCGATTCCCTTAAGTGGGATTATCTCGCGAGTGTGCTCTGCCGAATGGGCTTCCCGCCCCCCTTTTTATCCTGGATCCAGTTGCTTTATAATCAACCGCAGGCCAAGGTGCTGATTAATCGAATGTTCTCCTCCAATTTTCAAATCACGAGGGGAACAAGGCAGGGATGTCCACTGTCCCCCTTTCTTTTTGCGCTGGCTGTAGAGCCGCTAAATTCCGGCAACATCATAAAGAATATGTGCTACCGTACCCCACGAGACACATTCTGGTATCTCTCTATGCTGATGATATCACGCTATATTTGCGAGACCCTGATGTCAGTCTCAACCCAATACTCAGGGAATTCATACATTTCGGATTGCTCTCGGGGATAAACATCAACTGGGAAAAATCCCAAATCTTCCCCCTTACCCAGTCAGTTCAACGATATACTCCTGATTACCCGCTGACTTGGCACGAGACGAATGTCAAATATTTGGGAATCAAGATAACAAAAGACAGGACAGAGCTGATGCGAAATAATTATGGACGAACGCTGGAGACCCTGACAGAGTCCATCATGAGGTGGATTTCTATACCCCTCTCGCTAGCGGGACGAATCTCCTTGATTAAGATGATAATCCTTCCGAAACTACTATATCTCTTCATCAATATTCCCTCCGCACCCAGCAAACATTTCTTTAAAGCTCTCAAAACCCAATTGAGTCGACTAACGTGGGGAGGGAAACAAACCAGACTGAAATGGGAGGTCCTGATTCAACCTTTTACGAGGGGGGGGTTTGAGGCACCCGATATGGAACTCTACTTTCTGTGCGCCCAAGCACATTTTTCAGCACACTGGGTACGACCGCCTCCGTATATGCCACACTTAGCTGTGGAGCAGGGATACATGTCTCCCGCTCCGACTACGGCATTTTTAGGCTCCTCCACGAGGCCCAGAAGTAAAGACCCAACGACAGTCGATTGTACAAACATAGCATGGCAGAATATTGCCAAGCGAGTACAGGTGCCCATGCTGTACTCCCCGCTGCTGGGAACGCAGCATCATCCAGACCTCCAGGTTACACACGAGGCGAGTTGCCGATAAATGCTCTGGACACTCGGGGCGTTGACCTGGGGGTATTTATATGACTGCGGAACTTTACGCACCCGCCAGGCATTCTTCCAAGACCGTCAGCCAACCCCAATGGAGTTGTTCCTATATGTCAGACTACACCAAGACGTCAAAACTGCTACCCCTGACTTCCCCACTGAGCCTATGATCCTAGCCCCATTGCATGCTCTGCTTCAAAGCTCTGCACCCACCCACGTAGTCTCCATGCTTTACCGCACTACCCAGGCAGCAAGCCCTGAAGAGAGACAGAGCTTGCGGACTCAGTGGAATGAGGACTTGGAGACCCCCCTTAGTGATGGGCAATGGAAATATTGCTGTCAACAAGATGGGAAGATATCGGCAAGTAGTAGAATGCGCATCATACATTTTAAATACCTGCATCGCTTATACTATACCCCTGTTCGGCTTCATCGGTTCCAGCTTCAAGATAATGACCGCTGTGATAGGTGCGGCAGAACAGGAGCTGGCTTTTTACATCTGGCATGGAGTGCGGGCACATTCGGGGATACTGGCAAAAAGTCCTGAAAGCCTTAGGACAGATGATCGGCTCTCCAACCCTGGACACTCCACTAACGGAGCTGCTGGGGTACACAGAAGAGATAGAACCCTCAGTCAGAAAATGCGCCTCGCTGAGATTATTATTAGCCAAACGCAGGATAGCCTGTAGATGAGGGAGGGGAAGGGACCCTAAGTTTAAGGAATGGATACACAATCTAATATTTTGCCAAGAGCAATAACTCGCATATGCGGAGTTAATGCCGATTACCTTGCTGCCACACAATATATAGGATCCACTGCAGACATATTTGATGGAGCACCCAGCTGAACCGGACGTCACGAGGCAGGGCACATGAAGGGAATCTTTACAAACGAGATAGGCGGTGGGGAGGGGATGGGGGCGCAGACCATCGGGAAGGAGAACACCTAGATCCAAAAACCACAAAGGATGACACACACGAGGATAATGGAAAGGTTGGGGAAAGAAAAGCGCTGAAGGTAGAATTACTTATTGTAATAATGTGGATCCGTATTTTCTTGCCGAGCCGTGAGGACAACCAGACTGAGACACTGCTTACTGTATGTGACCTTAATGCTATACATGACTGTACTATGCATCAGAAAAGTAATGAGATGTTATTTGTGTTTATCTGTTTTCTGATTTTTGTTCTGAACTATAAAACTTGATAAAAAGAGTTTTAATAAATAAAAAAATAAAAAATATCATCTACATAGGACAATGCCTCCTCATCAAAATTTTTAAGCAACTCTGATACTCTTGCTGAGAACAACCATGGGCTATTCTTATACTCTTGGGGCAGTCTACAGAATTGACCCTGAGAGCC